>VXBU01018924.1:2359773-2413170 GCA_013400315.1 Bombycilla garrulus | reverse complement strand
TTTTTTTGGTTTGTTTTGTTTTGTTGGTTTTTTTTTTTGGCACACGGTGGATATTTCCTTCAGGGGAAGCCAGCTCTTGTTGAAAGAAAGAATAACAAGGGTGCAAAGAGATGAGTATTGAAAATGCACAAAGAATGTTTTAATATGAGATGGCATAGCAGATACACATTTGCAAATTAGTAATTACTTACATTCCTGTGTAAAGATAAACATGGGAGAGACATAATGACTTTGAGAGTTTGTCAGTAACAGTTCTTAAAAATAAAATAGGAGTCATAAACACAACCTACAAGCAATCTTCTTCATCTGTTTGACAATTTGCAAATTCCCAAGGGATTTCTGGTATGTTCTGCTCTGAGCTATTGATCATCAACCCAGTGTAAATCAGATCAGCTCATTAGGAAAGGCCCATAATCCACAGAGAGCACCAAAATGTAGGATATAATCATTAATTTTGACAGAAATATGAAGCAGGGGAACAGAAATAGAGGTTGTTGGATATTTTTGTCAGGAATAGTATATTTGCTGAAAAGGGCCGATTTAGAATAACAGAAAGTAAGTATGAATTCTCTTCAAATTTGGCGGGTTTTTTATCCAAAAAGGTTTGTTTGTTTGTTTTTTTAATTTATTTCTCCATATAGTGGTGGAAACAGGTTGACATTTTATTTTGAAATATCATGTATTTTTAAATGCAGCTTGGTTTTATTTTTAGAAGCATATTTTAAAATTTAGATGTAGCAGTGCCTGGACAGATACTACTAAAGGCATTGAAGGAACCTCATGGCATTATTGGGGTGTTTTAGCAGAGACAAGGACCCCTTTGTCTCTAGCACAGCTTTTTCTCTATAGAGTGCTATTTTTGCCGTTAATAAACCTTTTTGTTTCCAGTACTGCCTGGGGTGTCAATCCTGCTTATTTAATGCCACTGGGGATTGCAGGACAAAACCCAAATGGTGATAGACCCTGTGAGAGCTCATAACACCTGGCTCGAGGAGAATTCTATCATTTAGACATCTTTAAATTTGTTAAAAACTGATTTCTTGGAGTTTATTATTAAACTGATTTCTTGGGGCTTATTAAAAGAGGAAAAGCAAGATTATTTAATTTTAAATGAATTAATTTTGTTTGTAGATTGTTTTACTTCCCTCAGCTTCCTGTGTTCACTTGACAAGTCAATCTCTTACTAATGGATGTCATGCTCTGTGCTGCTGAATGTTGCACACTTCCACTTTGATTATTCATTTCCAGGGAGGCAATACCTGGAATACAGGTGGGTTAATTCAGATAATGACAATTCTGGTGCTTTTAGCAAATTTTTCCTGATTTATAATAGCTTATAGAAGAAGAACAGTCATGTTGTTTTGTTGGATTTTTTTCTGATATAATGTTTTGCTTTGTTTTAATATTGTTCGTTTAGGTAGAATTAACAGTTACTATAATGACTAAGGCTGGGAAGGAAACTGTAAATTACTGGAGCTGAATGTATAGCCCTGAATCTCAAACTCAGGTTTCTAATAATAGGTTATGAATGGTGCTTAGTATTTATAGAATTAAATGTAATTTAGATGCCGAACAACTATTCTTTTCCCATTCCTGGCATAATAAGCTTCTATTTATCTCTCATCAAAGCAGGGAGAAGAGTTGATAACATGTCAGCTGTCTAATGAAAAGGTCTTGATAATGAATAACTTACTATTCTTGGACATGTTCGTGAAAATTAAGTCTCACCAAGGGTAAAACTGTGCAGCCACTCAGATTTTTGAATCAGAAAATACACTCTGTAAGTAATTTTAAAATCTGTCTAAGAGCAAAGAGAACTTCATCTTTCTGGATGACAGTCTGTTTTCACATAGCTAAAGGCTGTCATTCATGTTTGTACTGAATATAATTCAGCCAAACAACACTAACACGGTGACAGAGAAAAGTACAAGACAGCACCTGCATCACTGGGAAGGTAAGACATGCTTAAGAATTCACAAGCCCACAGTATATATTTCTAACTATTATAAATTATTTTGGATGTCTTGTTTATGAGCACTGTGTATTCAAGGAAAATAGTTAAAGGAAAAGTTATGTTGCCCTTCAATTTTCAAGAAAATTAGGACCTTGAGGGTGAGTCTAGTTCAAGTTTTGCTTAACTGGAACTCCAGTTAGGTGCTGAAAATAGCCACATGCTTTTGGAAATTCTTGGTCTGGATAGGGGTGGGTCAAATGGAGAGCATTCCCAGCTGGCTATTATCCAACAGGGCAAATATCACCCGATACTGAGAGCTGCTGTTGTGTGCCAGCCCAGCAGTGGGGCACTGCAAGGCCCTGGTGCCCAAAGAGGCAGGGAGCTGGCATGGGAAAGGGAGAAACAGCCCCAGTGTTTGGCCTTGCAGGTAATGCCATCAGCAGGGATGGGAGCTGAGGGGCAGCTCAGAGGTCGGCTGCTCCATGTGGGTGTTGGAGGAGATAACACTCCACTGCTTCTGGCTCAGTTTGTTCATAAACACATCAAGGAACCACAGCCCAGCTGCTTAGCCTGGAGAAGACTTCAGGAAGACCTTTTTGCAAAGGGCCAGTACCAAAAGGGAGCTACAAGAATGGTCAAGAGGGGCTTTTCACATGGGCATGCAGTGATAGGACAATGGCTTTAACATGAAGGAAGGTAGATTTAGATTATAGATTAGGAAGAAATTCTTTACTACGAGAAGTTCTTTAATACTTTTTTATTACTACTTTATTGAAACAGGTTGCCCAGAGAAGTTGTGGATACACCATCTCTGAAAGTGACCAAAATCAAGCTGGTTAGGGTTCTGAGCAACTTGGTCTCATGGAAGCCATCCCTCCCTATGGCAGGAGGGTTGGAACTCTATGATCTTTCAGGTCCCTTCCAACCCAAACCTTCCATGACTATGATCTTATCTACAAACACCAGTATTGCTGCTTCCCAATATGAACAGAGATAGCAATGACAAGTGGAACAGAATTCCACAAAGACCCTGCTCCTGCTCTGGAAAGCAGATCAAACACCACTGCTGCTCCACTCAACAGCCTCTTAAAAGAGTCATCTGGCCTGGTCACAGTTATTCCTTTCTTTTCTATTACCTGTAACTTGAGTTTGAACAACTTTCTATTTCTCCACAATCATCTGACCCCTTCCTGCTTTCACAGAACCAGTATTGTAATCAAGGCTGTAACTCGGTCCCTTCTCATGATCTTCTGCATTAAAATTAAGTTTTTTCAATGTCAAAACAACAGTTCTCACTCATTTGAATATGGTCTCTGGCATTAACTCTCCATTTATTTTATTTCTTTTTTTGGGTCTCTAAATTCCTTCCTTCACATAACCATGTTGAAATTTTGGGTTGCAGAAGTCCAGGATGGGAATGAACAGCATTTTATAAAACTGACAGTTCCTAGGCCATTCTCATATTGTGTCAGCCATCTCAGGCAAGGAGTATAGGAGCAATTACTTAAAGGGATGCCTTAGCATCTCACTATGAAGTCCAAACTGCCCAATTCTTGCTTTCTAATCCAAATGCACCAACGTTCACATACAGCAATTTAAAGTCTGTTTCCTATTTGTCTAAAACATATTGCCGTACTATAAAGATGAATGGCTGACCACCATTACTGTTCCTGCCAAAAAATAAAAAACCTTCAGCCAGATTTACTAATGTCATATGAAACATCATAAATACTATCAAATTAGTGGCATTTCCTTACCATGCCTGAAGCATAGCTGTTCAGAAATGCTTTATCTTCATTATTTTAAATTGTGTTCCCTTCCAATCACAAGACAAAAAAGTTTCAGGTCTGATTAATTTTCCTTTTGTAGGAATTAAAATTCAAAGCATGGCCTTAGAGGGACTCTAAAATTGTGTCCTGATTTAATCTTTAAATCAGCATTCTGTTTGTTTGTTTTGTTTTTTTTTTTCTAGGGCAATATCTAGAATAATGAGACTGTTGAAAACATGTGAATAATATGAATGTCACTTCTGTACTCCTTGGCTTGGAAAAGGAAAAGATTTTGCTTTTTAATGCAGAAGAATCCAATCTGTCCCAAATTTAATTGTTGCAAGAATCAGGATGAAAAAGCTTCCTTGTAGTGTAAGTAAAGGACAGTCTTATCTCATCTTCTGTCTCACATGGCAACAAACCTGTCTAGTCACTGAGCAGGTCTTCAGTCAAGGAAGAGCAGATGTTAGATTTGAAATTAAGAGAACTGTTTCATCCCAGATGACTGTGTGGCATTGGCTGCAAGTGAAAGAGCCTGAGAGATCTGTAACACCACTAAAATAGGAAAACATCTTCTTTTCCCCCTCCTCTCTCTCACCTGCACTGACACAAGCTCAGAGCAATGTCTCAGGCAGCTAAGAGCTTTGACAAAATCTAATGTAATTTGAATGCTGGAGTAGCTCCAATGAAAAATGAAGGAGTAAGGAGCTAAGGTCCTTTGGTCTAAGGTAACTGGTGAGATTCTCAGTACCGCTTGAGAACATCAGATCCCTTTGCAGTTCCAGGAATGACTCAGGTTTTCTCAGGATATAATAAGAATAGTTAAAACAAGACCTGAACTGTTGAGATGCCCTGTCAGGGGATGTTAACCCATAATAAATCCTGGGTTCTCATATTTGTGAAGATAATTAGCACTGGGGCTTGTTTTTGGTTTTTTGTTGTTGTTTGGGTTTTTTGTTTTTTTTTTTTTTGTTTTTTTTTTGGTTGGTTGGTTGGTTGGTTTGTTTTGTTTGTTTGGTCTTTTTTTTTTTAATCTTCAACAACTCTTTACTGCAAACTTTTCACAAGTTCTTGACAGAGGTGAGACCCTAGACTTATTCTTTCCCAGGCTGGTACCCAGCCACTGTCTCCTCCCAAAGTCACACAGAGCCCTATAATCTCAACAGTTACCTGACCTCTGCCAAACACTGTGAGCCAGCTACCCGTATTTCAGGCTACAGAGAGAATTGTTGAGAACTGAATGGTCAAAAACCACCATGAATCTGAATATCACTGAGACAGCAAACCATGTGTGCGTGCAAGTAAGAATGTACAGTCAGGTCTGTACAGCATGAATAAAAAGCAAGACCTTTTGAATAAAAGGCCTTTAGACACAATGTGTGAGGTGATATATTCAAGTCTTCTAGTCTGCTTAATTAAGAAGTTTTTGAACAATAAACAGAGGCATCCAAAAGAACTGATGGTGATGGAGAATTTCAGTGTTCTTTAGAAAAATTTTACAGCATTATAGCCATCAAGGGTTGAAATGTACTGGTTTTGGTGTTGGGTTTTTCCCTTTTTCCCCCTCTCCTCAGGAGCTAGAGAATCAACTAGAAGAATGACTGCTTCAGCTTTCTTTCCAGCTAATTAGGAGGGACTGATGAAGGATCCAAAGATGAGTGGTTATTTTTGAGAAAAGGAAGAACAGCGTTCACTACTTTTTAGGATGTGTGAAAAGAGTCTATAGAGTAAAGCCAGGAAGGATCTTGTTTGCTTGGCATGCGAAGAGGTAGGTAAGATGTCTGGGGAACACAGTCCAATTCAAAGCAGGCACCTGATCTGACAGGGATTGTATCACATATCTACAAATAAACTCCCCAAGTGAAAAAGACAGGTAGGAAGCAAAGCATAGTGGTTGCGGTTGAATTAGGAGCCCTTAAAAGGTTTGAAAATAATATTATTAAAAAATTGTACAAGTGACTAAACATAAATGGATAACATATTGTGAGAAGAGAAAAAAAGAAAACAAAGCCAGAAAAATAAACTAAGTTATTCTTAGTGAAGGAAAGAAAAATCTGTAAAAATACTTCTGAAGTAAGAGATAAAAAAAAAAAAACCCAACAAAACCAAAACCAGCAAGGAAAACAGAATTTCATTACCAGATGAGAAAGAAAAGCTAGTGGCACGTAGTAGGCTACAGTGCAGTTTGCCTTCTCTGAAAGGCTTCATTACTAAAGTGGCATATGACACAAAGTCAGAATGAGGTTCAATAAAGACAGAGTGAAGAAGCAGGGGAAAATCATTAAGAGTTATTTAAGGAATAAACAGCTCAACAGTTCATCTGCAATTCACTCTGTGGTACTTACAGGAGTAACTGGCTAAATCGCTACATCATTTGTTGTCTTTGGTACCACATAAGAGATGGGTGGTAGTGAGAACTGAGGAGAGAAAAACTTATTTTCTCTAAAAGAGAAAACCTTTTTTTCGCTACAAAGAAAGTGGGATCTCATAGAGAAATTCAGGTGGCTTAGTCTCACTGGGACTGTTAGAATGAGACTTTAACACATTATCATTTAATAAACTATTATAATAATAATGTGGCAAAAAAACAGCCAGCATGGAATTTTCAAAACAAGTCAAATCAAATTATTCTAATTTGCTGTTGTGGGAGGAAGACAAAGGAGGTACAGATAATCTATTCAATTTGGATTGCGGACAACTTATAAATTTGAATTTTGAAGGGTTTGACACTATATCTCCCTTTATATTCCTGTAAAACAGTCTGGGAAAATTTTTTCTAGATAAAGTCATTGTATTTGCACTTGTGATTGCTGAAAATTGCGTGTAAAATATTTTACTGGGAGGTACTTCAGTCCATTTGTTTCTGTGTGTGGTGTTTCAATTAATAAATGCTGGAATCAAGCAGATAGTGATAAAATATTAGGATGGCCTCCCAGTGGAGTGAAGTCAAACTGTGCACAGCTCCTTCCATTGCAAATTTGTGGAGAGCCAGTGAAGTCACACTGGGGCAGAAAGACGGAGTGCGTGTCGGCATGGCATTAACAGCTGTGCTGCATGTGAAGAAAGAAAAGGGGTAAATATTCTCCATGACTCAATGAGGGCCCAGCTGCAGGACTGGGAAGCCTCCGTGGAGAAAAGGAAAGAGAGGTATGTTTTTTGAAGGAAGGTTAACAGACCTGGGCCCGTTTCTTCAGGAGAAAAAGAAGTGATGCAGAGCTGCAGAGATGAAACCACTCTCCTTTCTCTGCCTGAGGCAGATTGTATCTATCCTTTTGTTTCTTAAAGGTTAAATTGATAAGGACACCACTGTTTTCTTAAGATGTTTATTGCAGCTCTCCATTTTTTTTTAATATTGCATTTTTCCTCAGCCACTTTATTTTTAGATCAAACCCCATTTTTTTCCTCCTCTCTTGTAGGCTTTTTAAAAATCTTTGATAATTCCTTTGATTTGCCTTCTTTGAGTTGTGTGCAACTTCCTTAAGCACATCGCCCAACTCTGATCATCCTCCTTAAATTATCTCTTCTAAGGAACTGCCAGTTCTCTTTAACACTTTCTATGTGCATTGGCCTCCCATAAGCCCTAATTTGTCAAATCTGTGACTGGATTGAAGTGCACTGTCTTGCACTTTACTGTTACATCTCTTTTTATTGTTCTTTTGTTATAGTCCCAGGGTTGCTAAACCTGTCATTTCACTGGCTGTACTAAATATTTCATTCTCCAATCATTATTCCTTCATTATTAGAAAATGATCTCATAAAACTTTCAGGTATCTGCTATTTTAAATTTCCCTACTCAAGACCAACCAACCAAATGAACCAAATAAACCAAAACAACAAAAGCACCTCAGCAAATAAAGAATTTCTCAGTGTATTCCATGGATTGGATGGATAGAATTCTTTTTCCAAAAGCCTCCGAGTGAGTGACATTTTGACAATTTTAATAATTTCAAGCCCTATTTTCTGGAGAACTTCACCAGTTTCTCTCAAAGAGTTTGATCCAGTTAGATTTCAGTTTGATGTCCTGTACAAGATATCCCCTATGGCAGCCACAATATTCTCTTTCTTGATCACTCAGACATTTTCCGCACTTCTGACCCTCTAGATTTCTATTATATACTTCCAAACACACAAAAATGTAGCCAGAACATAAGAATTGTGTCTCCCGAAACAGGTAAAGATCTGGAAATCTGACACAGCTTAAGCTTGGATAAGTGACTGTGAATAAAGTGAGTGTCTCCATTTCTTCCTTAGTTTCTACTCTGTCAATCAAAGAATCAGTTTATCTTATTAACCTATGAATTGTTCATGTCCACACATATCTACAGTACTTATATCAAAAAATCCTATTTCAAAAACATTTCTGGTTTCTAAAACCAGAGCTACCTCCCTTTCTTTCTGCCTTTCATCCACATGACATACTTAACTTTTAATTAAAAAGTTTACAGGAAATCTGGGGCTTGAAGAAGCAGAAGTATCTGCCAAATTCTAGTATTAGCAGGACAGTGATCAGTTATTCTATGTACTTAGGAGAGAAGGACAACAAATATTTCATAGAATCATAGAGCAGTTGGAAGGTATCTTAAAAATCTTTTTGTTCCAACCCCATGGCCATGGGCAGGGACACCTTCCACTAGACCCGGTGGCTCAAAGCCCTTTCCAACCTGGCCTTGAACACTTCCAAGGATGGGGCATCCACAACTTCTTGGGTGACCTGTGCCAGTGCCTCACTGCCCTCACAGTAAGGAATTTCTTCCTAATGTCCAATCTAAACCTCCCTACCTCCAGCTTAAAGCCATTCCTGCTTGTCCTATCACTAAATGCCCCTGTGAAAAGTCCTTTTCCAGCCTTCCTGTAAGCCCCCCATTTAGATGACTATTTAAGCAAGAGACACAATACTTAATAGAATTTTTTTTTTACTCTAAGACAAATGAAATAAGTGGATGGAATTTGTGGAGTATGCTTCACTAAGTGTTTTTTTTAAATGTTTAAAATGTGGTTAGATAAATGTCTGTTGTCAGTCATCTATTTGAAAGATTCATATCGTGGTGACATATGATCACAGAACTACACAAAGGTTTTAGAGACCATTTCAGAGTGCTGTAAATACAGATATAATTAGTGGTTCACGTCATGTCATCTCAAAAATAAGTAGCCTGCCTAGAAACAGAAGTCATTGCCTCTTCAACATAAAAAATACTGAAAGAAAAAAGAACCCTTTAACATTCAAATATGATTTCACTGTTGTGATAAAAAGATTTCACAAAGGGTAATAAAAAAAATGTGAAATGTCAACACACCAAATAAAATGTTCCTTAGAGTATTCACAAGACCCTGATTGAGTTTGAGCTCATTATATAAAAAGTACCGTCAGTAGAAGGCAGAGATCTTCACAGAAAAGCCAAGTAAAAGAACATTCTGCTGTTATAAATAACTCCAGAAGGCAAGATCAGCATTGTACTTGAATAGAATGTTCAAACTTCTCAAAGTTTATGGTTAAAGAAGAATGGCTGAAGAAAACATTACTTTGGCTAAAAATTTCAGTTTCAATATATTGGGAAAAGAAGCTCTAAGACCTGAAAACAAAAAGATGCTGAAAGACTGTTGTGGATGTATACAAGGTTAGAAATAAAGCCTATTCTCTCATACTTTCTGATTGGCACAGGTAACCAATACATATCAGTATTTTGTGGCCGGTTTAGCAAAGGAGACTCAGGTTGCAGGATGTCCTATTTTTCCTCACTCTATATAGTGAAAATACGGAGATACCAAAATATTTGTAACAAGCTGCAAAGCCAACATGTATTGTAAAAAAATAGTGTTTCTTAGGTTTTTTTTTCCCAGCTTCTGGACTCATAAAAAACAATCTACCAGAAGTAGAACCCTGTCAGGTGATTCAGTTTTACTGAAAATGGGCCTGTTTTCTTTCACAATTTTTCCTCAAGCCCTTTGATGCCAATCTCCACCATTAGATGGATTTGCAGAGTAATAATCATAAGTCCTGATTATAAAACCTGAAGAGCAACCAGAAAAATTATGCTTTCAACCTTTTTTTAAATTATTTTTTACAATATTTGTTTCATTTGCTTTTCTACAAAATTAGGCAATTTTGCTAACACCCTTTTGGTATTTGGGTAATGGAAATTATCATGAGCTGAATTATGGTCACTGGGCAGGGGTTCTGTTTTCAGCCACTGGCTGCTCTCCCAGCTCAGTGAAGGTGTGAAATTAGTCTCTGAAACATGGTCCTTCTTGACTCACATCTTTAGCCTTTTTGTTCTTAGCATTTTTTTGTTACTTCTCCTTTTTCTCTATTCTAGTGGAGTAATATAAAAGCACATATAATATAGGCATATAAGTATATGCGCACATTGTATAGATGCATTTAAATGTATGCTAATGTTCAACAATATTCTGTTTACATAAGTTGGTTATAGAATATCAGCATCAATTCCAGCAGAATTAATTTTATTTTGCTGCAATGTTTCAAAGGGCATTATTTAACTAGTCCTTTTGTAAGAATGAATTTCACCATTAGGAAGCCACTTTTAATAGAACTCCTAAAGTGAGATGATGCTAAAAGCATTGATTATATATGCACGAAAAGAAAATATGAAAACTTATAGAAAGATACTTTGGGAGAATGAATGAGAAAAATCCATTTTTTCCCAAGAGCTGCAAAGTATTTTAAAGTCTTCATACAAATAAGGGCCAAAACATTGGCTTCTCTATGTAAATGTATTTTTCTATTCAGCCTTTTGCTTTTTGGAGCCAACATTCAAATAATCTTGTTGATTACATGGAATAAAGCATGCACTAAATAGAACGTTAATGCTGTTTTCTGTGCTTGCTAGGAAGAAATGGTTCCAGACATCTGTCTCATTTTCTCCAGACACATCATCTGAAAAATGGTGTGATTTGTGGAATTGTGCTCAGAGGGTAATAAAGAAGCTTTTGTTTAAAAGGTGCTTTAACTCAGACCGGACAAAGTAAGCGAAGTGTTTTTTGTCACATCAGGTAAGGTTGTTTCTGTTTGTTCAGGGAGGTTTTGCAAGTTTCCTCCAAATAAGAACACACAGATTAATACCCATGTACATGTACATCACACTGAGCATGCATTTACCTTCTAATCCCTTAGCAAAAATGACCTGCTGGAGAAATACATTCAAACTGATATTACAGCTTGTGACAGGAAGATCACTTGAGCAGGTAGTCTCTGTAGCTACATACCATGTTTGTTTGGGGAAAATATGAGAATGATGCTTTTGATGGTTGTGGAGGCTCTCCAAAGCATGGTGAAATCCCATTTCAAGCATATCTGGTGGTTTTGAGCATATCGAGAAGGTCTAAGAAGTCTTCTTGTGAGAATATCTACCTCTTAAAGGGCTATAAGTATAGTTTAAGTGTCATTCTGAATAAAAATCCAAAAACAATGTGACAAAGAAAAGTCTCAGGATAAACATTTCATTTCTTTTGTGTTTACTGAATAACTCTGAGTAGATTGTGACCCTGAATGCATCTATTGCTTGAAATTTGACATATTTAAACATAAACTGAAAATATTTACATTTATAAAGTCAGGCTGAGTTTTAATGAAACAATTATCTAGCTTAGCGTTCTCTTAGAATCACAGGTAGCTGAAATTAAATAAAATTAAGCAGAGACTACAGCATTTTTCCTTTAATATTAGTGGTATTTGCAGTAAACAAAACAGGAATATTTATTTCAAAATGCACTCTACTTTCATGTTCTGCCTCTCCTTTCTCTCTGAACCAAAGACAGCTGTGCAGATAGTTAGTGGAAATTTTCTTCTTATATTCTTCTGGTATTCTTCTGCTGATATTTTATTTATGACATTTCATTTTTATATTGCATCTTGTTTGAATTGAACAGTTCTACAGCAAGTTGAACACAGTAAGCTACTTGGAAATAAAGATTCCAACCTATTTCAAACCAGTCTATCTGATGAAAAACTTAATATTAACTGCAAGTACTTATTGCCTCTTTGCTAATATAGCACATCTCATCACTACTACAGATGATTTGAAGTGATCTGATGCAGTGTAATAGAAGATGAACATTTCAAGGGGGATCAAGAACATTTTCACAAACTGGATTCAAGTGAGTGTAGAATTCAATCCTTACAGCAAGCACTAGCAACTAATGTAAGTCCTCAGAGTGTCACAGCAGATATTATTAGTCACATTAGGCAGTCTTATTTTGGATAAAATGAAGTTTATTTGATCTGATAAAAAGCAAAAAGTTTTAAATTATATTTTGAAGGTTTTTCCATACCAAAAAATGCTACAAACACAAAAAAAACCAAAAATAAATTCCTGAAAGATTAATGAAATAAAGAGAAATCAATGAAGAGTCTCAAAGCAAGAAAGAGACTGTTAGAAAGGAATCACAGCTAAGAAATCTCAATGCTGGCAGGAGCAGCTGTCCCAGAAGAAAGGGCCCAGGGAAGGGCCTGACCTATGGGAGGGAGATGGGGGAGAAGAGGGGGAAAACATTTTCATTTTGCCTTTGTTTCTCCCTACTTGATTCTATTTTAAATGTCAATAAATTAAATTATTTTTCATAGGATCATAGAATATCCTGATTTGGAAGGGACTCACAAAAATCTTCAAAGTCCTCCTTCTGGCCCTGTAAAGACACCCCAAAATCCCACCACATGCTTGAGAGCATTGTCTGAATGCTTGAACTCTGTCAGACTTGCAGCTGTGACAGCCTCCCTGGAGAGCCTGTCTGAGGGCCCAGCCACCTTCTGGGTGAAGAACCTTTTCCTGATATCCAACCTAAATCTCCTCTGACTCAGCTTCAGGCCATTCCATCGAGTGCTGTCACTGGTGATGAGAGAGATCTGTTTCCCTCTGCTTCCCACCATGAGGGTGTTAAAGAGCACAATGAGGCCTGCGCTCAATCTCCTCTTCTTGAGGTTGAACAAACCAAGTGAGCTCAGCTGCATCTTCTGTGGCTTCCCCTCCAGACCCTACACCAACTTCACAGCCCTCCTCTGGGCACTCTGTATAAGCTTTATGTCTTTCTTGTATTGTGGCTCCCAAAATCACACACTTGAGTTTCCCCAAGTCAAATCTCTTTGTCTGTGATGGTAAATGAGAAGTGAACTTCTTGTTTTTATCTTAACCCATGAGCTTTTCCCTCCTCTATTGTCCCCTGTTATTCTAAGAAGGGGGAGTGGGTGGGTGGACAGGTAGGTGAGTAGGCAGGTGTCTGGCTGCTGGCTAAGGCCACCCCACCACAGCAGTTCAGGAGGACAGAGTGGCTGGCTCAGATGGGTGGATATGCTACATCTGCAAATGTTACAGTTATTTGCACTAATCCTGTAAAACATCTGGGATGTCATTATTTTGGATTCTGTCAGCACTTCCTTCCCTTTTTTGGTAATAACTCACAAACTTCAAATATGTTAATTGAGATGTATCTTTTTTTGTAGGACTGAAGTAGTATAGCCAAAATAACAGTAAATGGGAAAAAAAAAAAACAAACCTGCATCCAGGTATTTCTCTATAGCTTCTGCTCTTGATTTTATTTCCATGAAGATGTGGAAGTACGCTTATGCATTTTTATGACGTAGGTTATTAATTAATATATTTCACAGCAGAAAACGAAATTAGAAAAAAAAACCCAAAGAAACAGCACAAAACCCCCCAGATCATCAGTCAGTCTGGGGTAAAATTTCAATAAGCTGATTCTTGTTTAAATAGTATCTATTCAATCTCTGTTTTTCTGTAACTATTTAAGGGCACAGCAAACAAGAAGAAAGGCAAACAAACAGCCCCCAACCCACAACAACCCCATCAAACCCAGAAAACATGGAGATAAAGGAAGAACTAAAGTGCAGATGATGAAAATCTATGTGTAGATAGCTGTGGGTATGCATGTGTTTCAGTTTATTACAGACTGGAGCTATATTCTGTAATTTTCACCCATCTTAACATCCATTAGGAATCATAACAAGGAGGTTATTAAATCCTGTGCTAGTATCTCAAGTGATGATACAAAAGTACAACTGGTATAATTTAAAAAAACAAATATCAAATAAGCAGTTCTAGTAAAACGGTTGGATAACCTGATTCAATAGCTATTTACCCTGTCTAATACTCATAATTTATATTGATTTTTCCCTATTATTACTATTGCATTGGCAGTTTAGAAAAATATCCCAGAAATTATTTACCATATTGCACTGAAAAAGGGTTTAATCTCACTCTATTTACTGTATCTATAGTGCTGATATTTTTGTCATAGCTGTTCAGGCTTCTCTTCTAGTAGACACAGACGGGATAAATGACATTAATGCTGTTTCAGGCATGTTGCACCACATGGAACTTCAGTGAGCATTACATGTTTTATGATAAGGAAATTGTGTTCTGATCTTCCCTATTTGACATGCTCTCTGTATTGACACATGCACAGGAGCTCGGAGTGAAATGCTTAAAAGGATTATTGTACTGAGCTATTAAATGTCATGTTTCCACGTTCAGCTGTGAGTCTGAAGCATAACTTTTGCAATGCCTTTGGATGAGCATTGAACAACTGCACTCCCTGAAGTTGTTAGTGGTTTGCTCTTCCTACATGGTACCTTGACAGACAGATGCTGCTTTCAGTTCTCCAAACTGTGTTTTACAGAAACAAAATTTCTGGATTAAAACAATTTTTCATAATGTCAGGGTTTCAAAAGTGACCTTCTTTGTCTAGGAAAAGGGTAACAGATTTCCCTCGTGTTGGCCTTCAAAGCTAAACAAGAAATGTAGAATTAAAAAAAAATGCTTACTGAAAAAAGCAGTTAAGTTTTCCTTTGGAATTTACCTCTTAAATTTAAGTGTCAAAGAATAAGAGAGAACTTCTTTTCCCTTGTGAGATGTAATAGTTACATACCAACTAAAAAAATATCTTTGTTTTATACAGAGAAACCTGTACATCTTCAATAAATCAGGAATTGGGTAAGCATGTTGGTTCCTTAAGTCATGCTTGCCTGAAGTTGGTGACGATGAAACATCTCTTTCACCACTGCTAGTTCTGCAGTCTATTCAAAAAGATTTTTTCCACTTTTCAGTACAATGTGATCACTGATGTCGCCAAGAAAAACAATAGATAAAACAAGTGGGTAAAAGCTTCTCTGGCTGTGACTCAGTTTTTAGTATCTTCCTGTAAAAGGGCTGTGAATAAAATGATCTGAGTTTGAAAAGCGAGTTAGTAATGTTTGCATACAAGAAAGTTTTTTTCAGAAACTTTGTGAAGAAACTATTTATTTCCAATTGATGATGGCAGTTCTTTTTGGAGACAACAATGGCTTTTCATTTCACTGAAAAAAATCTTTGCTAATGATGTCTAAATATTTCTAGATATAAGCTTGTTATGCTCAAATCCTATTAAAAATTGGCTGTTCCTAACAATTGATCAATCTACTGAATTTTAATTGTGTCATCTTCTTGGTTTAATTTTCATTTTAAAATTCAGAAAAAAATCTGATTTTTTTCTCAGTGTACAACACAGAATATTTCTTTCAAAGGTATTTTAATTTTTCTTATATTCTCTGCTTTTTCTTTCCAGAAACTTAGAGAAGTAGAGTTATATCTTACAGCCAAATAACACAAATTTCTTTTCTTTCCCCTCCAACTCCATAAGCTTAGGACCCTCCGTGGACAAAGTATTCTCTTACATAAAAAGAAATATTGGAAATACAATAGGATTGCTTTATTTCCTCTCAAGATGGATCTGGAATGAATAAATTAAAAGATGGTTTTATGAACAAGAATATGTTTGATTCTCTAATTTAAACTGAGATTTTTCTTTAAAGTGAAGTACATTTCAATATTTTGTATATGACCTTTCCATGTTCTTCCATATATCCAACCCATAGTGACTCTTCTCAGCACTTCAGTTGACCCTTCTGATGTTAAAGGACCCTTCTCCTTACACAGAAATAGTTACTTTATAGAAGTCAATGTGTTATGTGAGCCTTAGCAAGGCTGTATCCTTCAGGTATATCCATAATTTAAATTTTGATATGGGATACACAGACAGAGATCAGCAGCATTTAAAAAGCTTCAGTGCTGTTGTTTAAGAAGCACTCCTGCAATGAATACCAGCCAGAGAATCCAAACTGAGAACTTCAAAATACAGAATCAATAATCAGTGATGATTTAGATTGAAATCAAAAAGACTAGAGTTTTACTAAGCAATAAATAGCTACGCAAATACATAGCAACAGGAACTATGGAACTTTGTGCAAGGAAAATTGAATATAAGGAACAGTTGCTAGTACCAGAATGGAAATGTCAAAATGAAGCAACAGAAAATATACAGCCTAAATGTTGGAAATGTGCTTAAAGTGGAGAGCAGAGAATCTCTACGCTGTGGTTACACAGTATTTAGAGGAATGAAAATCCTAAAAATGACAAAAAGTAACAAAGCAGGCCAGAAACACTATTCACAAATCTGGTTTTCATGTATATTCAAAGCCATAAAATCTTATTTTATTAAAACAAGTTGTTTTCTACAGTCTTGAATTTGGCACTACGAGAGCTCTAAGAGAATGAGTTATTTTCTGGCTCAGTTGTCATAGAAACAATTATTTACTTCCATCTGGATAATCTTTATCATTACTAACCTGAAGCCAATTGAAAAAATGAATGAACTTCTGTGATTTTGGTTTTTGGTTTGTTTTTGGTTTCTTGTTTTGTTTTGTTTTGTTTTGTTTTGTTTTGTTTTGTTTTGTTTTAAGGAAGACAACTGCTCTTGATTTTTCTGTACTTAGATTAATGGGGCAGTTGTGATTACAACACCATAGAATGGTTGGGGTTAGAAGGGACCCCTAGAGATCATCTAGCCCAGCCCCCCGATCAAGCAGCTTGTGCAGGATCACATCATGGGCAGTTTTGAGTGTATTCAGAGAAGGAGACTCCACAACCTCACTGGGGAGCCCATTTCAGCCCTCTGCCACCCTTGAAGTAAAAAAGCTTTTCCTCATTAGGTCCTCCACCACCTGTGACTAAAGGTTATTATTGATGGTCTGCAGGAGCCTCCTGGAGTGTGTGTGCCCGGCAGATATCAGGTGGTTGGAATCTCCCATAAGTTCAGGGCGTGTGATCTTGGCTATTCCCAACTGACTGTAGGAGGCCTCATCCACTTCCTTTTCTTGATCAGGTGGCTTATAACAAACACCCCGTTTCACCCATGTTAGCCTGCCCCTCAGTCCTTATCCATAAATTCTCGATGATTTGTCCATCCCCCCCTAGACTTCAATATATTCCAGTTTCTCTCTCACGTAAAGAGCAAATTAACCACATCGCAGTATCACAGAATCACGGAATATTCTGAGTTGAAAGGATCATTGAGTCCCTCTCTTAAGTGAATGTCCATACAGGGATCAAACCCACGGCCTTACTGTTACTACATTGCCATTCATGTCAGCATTCCAGCATTCCACGTGAGCCATCCTACCATGACTCTGTAACTGCAATAAGATCATTGTGTGTTATCATTGTGCTACTGCACACAGATCTCCAGTTCTTGCTAGTCAGCTTCCGTGCTGTGTGCGTTGGTATAAAGTTATTTCAGAGAGGTAATAAAGGTTTGCCAGGTGGGGTGCAAGAGGATCCACCACAGCTATACACACACTTGAGGTCCTTGGCATTCTGATTCTCATGTGGGAAGGCAGCTAAGGAACTTTTTTGCTCCTCTGGTTGACCTGATTCATTCTCAGTTGGCTGCAGTGGTGTGGGCATTGTCACTTTGGACACCGGCCCCCTTTGGACACCGGACACCTAGTCCTTCATTTTAAGGCTCACCTCATAAAACTAGCCTGCCTGCTGCCAAAGATTCTCTTGTCTCTTCTAGGTAGATGGATCCCATTCCTCCCTAAAAGGCTGTAGTCATCAGAGAATGTCCCCTTGTCATCAAAGTCAAAATACTCATGACAGAATTCATTAAGTCAGATGTTGACTTCCATTATACATCTCTTTCTGCTGCATTCTTTCCTCTAACAGGTAAAATGGAAGAAAAAGTAATTTGGGCACCCTTTTCCAGTTGCACTTCCAGGGCTTTATAGTCTTCCTTGATTCTGCCTAGGTTTTGGCTTGTAATGTCATTCATGTCCACATGAAAATGTAGCAGTGGATAGAAGTCTGTCTTCTTGACAAGCTGTGGCTCTGTCTGGGCAACATCGCCGACCTTAGGTCCTGGAATGTAGCACAACCCACATGAATCCCTGTCAGGCCAGAAGATGGGTACCTTGGCCTTAACCCAAGACTGAAAAAAATTAATATGACTGGCTCTTTACTTTTGCAATATCTTTTCAGGTGCAGATTCTACTATCATGTATCAACTTCAGTACTATTTTTGCTTAATGATAAGACCTAATGTAAAAGTGAGGTTATTCCCATTTTAATAAACTTAGCACTGTATGAACATCAGAAATGACTGGATCCAGAGAGCCCTTGGATTCATTAAGACATGTCACATTTTCTAACAAACAACAAAGGAGACAACAGCTGGGAAAATTTATGGCTAGGTCCTGAAGGAATAATTTTCATTCAGTAAGAGTCACAGAATCGCAGAATCACAGAATCACAGACTGGGACAGGTTGGAAGGGAACAGAGTGGGTTGCATGGTCCAACCTCCCTGCTCAAGCAGGATCATCCCAGATCACATGGCACAGGATCGTATCCAGACAGTTCTTGGATATCTCCAGTGAGGAGGCTCCACACCCTCTCTGGGCAATCTGTGCCAGTGCTTGGTCACTGCACGGTAAAGAAGTTCTTCCTCATTTTCAGGTAGAACTTCCTGAGCATCAGTTTCTGCCCACTGCCTCTTGTCTTATTGCTGGCCACCACGGAGCAGGGCCTGGTCCATCCTCTGACACCCCCCTGCAGACACTGACAGACATTGATGAGGCTCCTTCTCTGTGTCTCCTGTCCAGGCTGAACAGGCCCAGCTCCCTCAGCCTTTCCTCATAAAAGAGATTTTCCAGTCCCTTATTCATCTTTTTTTCCTCCACTGGACCCACTCCAAGAGTGTCTACCGTGTCCTGAGGAGCCCAGAACTGGACACATCCCTCCAGGGGACACCTTGCCAGGGCTGAGCAGAGGGGCAGGATCATCTCCCTGGCCTGCTGGCAGTGCTCTTCCTGGTGCACGCCAGGATACCTTCAACAAAGAAACAAAGTCCATATTTATGTTTTTGAAATAAAACAAGAACCTTCCTGCATAAGAAAATTCCCACAACTAGCTGGCCTTCTCCAGCAGCGTTACTGCAAGGCACCAACTTGTGAGTTGTAACACCTCCCACTTGCACAGGGACATTTATTTAGTGATGCAATGAACACAATCTGGAACTCACTGAGTCATCTCATTAAAACCTGTGTTGTCACTTTTGCAAGTTGACTAGTCAGACTAGACCTCCACTTCAAAGAAGGAGCATTTGAAATCCTAAAGTGAAACAAATTACACTTATCGCAATGTAAGATATTTCAAGAGTGTCTGCTATGGGCTGACATTTAGGGGATTAAGGAAAAGTGAATGTTTTTCATTACAGAGTGATATTGCAAGAGTCACTTATTGACTGAGCACTCTTATCAAGAAATAATTTGATTCAGGGAAATGTTCCTATTAATTTCTATTGTAAATCAACCATATGGATTAATGATTGTCTAATTCAGCTCTACTTCAGCAATACAGCTGCTTAATCCTCTCTGCTGGTGGATAAAAATGGATTGGACTTTCCAAAACATAGGAAAACACAATTTTAATTTATTTATTAAAAACAAACAAAAAAATAACAACAACAAAAAAAAAGGAAAAAAAAAAAAAACAAAGGGAAAAGCTGGTAACTAAACAGAACTACAAAAGGAGTTTTTTCTTTAATTCTTTAATTAATTCCTAAGCAAAGGAAGAGTTATCTGAAGAGTCCAGACCCTTGCAGCATACAGACTTGGAGGAACTTCTATTCCTCTGCTGACTTGGATCTACAAATTCAGGCAGTCTTGAGACTCTACAATGTTTTTGCTCTCAGCTGTCCTCTCTCAGATGTCTTGCAAGAGGACATTCGACAATCCAGGTGTTTTAAACACAGAAACTTGTAATTTTGTAAATGAATGCAAAATAGACAAAAAGTATAAGAAATGAGCATCATATCAACAGACTTTACACTGTAGTAATAGTAACATAGTGTACCCAAACATACACTCATGTGAACACTGAACTACAGTAAGAACGATTACTTCAACCACTCTGAGGACATGGAAAACATAATTATGAAAAGCTGTTAGATAATAGGGCAACATGATCTGACAGCATGTTCCTGCAGCCCAGGAAGCCAACTGTGTCCTGGGCTGCCTCAAAGGCCCCAGGGACATCAGGTTGAGGAATCTGTAATATATATTCTTCCCCTATATTCTGCTTTTATGAGACCCCCCCTAGAGTTCTGCATTCCACTCCAGGGTTCACAGCATAAAAAGAACATGGGCCTGTTGGAGTGTGTCCAGAGGGTCACAAAGATGATCAGAGGACTGAAGGACTTCTAAGGAAACAGGCTGAGAGACAAGACTGTAAGATGGCAAAGATACAGATTCTAGTTAGTTTCATATTGTGAGAAAACTTGTGATGTCATGTCTGTTGACTGGTGGGATAGCACTGGAAAATGCTTTACCAAACTTGTTTGTCTTTGTTCAAACAGCACAGTCCATCAAGCTGACCTAGAAAAACACTGTCATCGTGTATGTGATTATGCTTATACTGGCTTTTGCTGTGTTGAAGTTAAACGTGCTCAAATATATGTATAATATATATATATATACATACATGTATAATATATATATATATATATATATACACACATACACCATAATTCACTGCATATCCTGAGCAATGAAGCAAAGTTTTTGTTTTGAATGGTTGAGCAGCTGCAGATTGGCTGTACATGGTGTAGACTAGGGTTTAAATAAAAATACAGAACTATTCTGAATACTTCAGAAACTAGATAGGGACACTGGGATACTTTACTACCTAAATGTTTATAAACTCAATGTAAAAAATTGGCTTTGCTGAGAATTGTAATGAAAAATCTACTTATTTCCTAGATTTGGCTTTCGGATTCACTAGACATTACTGGTATTACAAGCATGCGAAATGCCATGTAGTAGGATTGCAGTGCTCTGATATCTTGTGTCAAACTGCTCAAGTTTGGCGAAGTTAATAAGAAACTTGCAGGAGCTGAATGTATGGCATAATAACCCAATGACCAGATTACCATTAAAAGATTAACTCAGGGCTGGAAGTAAGTGATTTATTTCCCTCTAAGTCTGTGCTTTAATTGTAATGAATGATGTTTTTTGTGGACAAAATTGTTACCAGTCCTTTTTCAAATCCTCTTTACTTACAGCCTAAAATTGCCTGCTGCAGCAAAGGATTCTATCAGATAATTACAGTGTGAAATGGAACTTATTCCCTTTTTGCAATTTTCAGCTCCTCACATTTCAACTTCATTTAACGCCCTCACATATGCTTACTATGAAAAAAAGGGAAACAGAATTCCTTGTCTGACCTTTCCCAGATTATACAATATATGTACATTTTGTCTTATGACTTAATGTAACTATTTCCATTCCATTGTAAACAACCTTGTGGTTTTCACTTCTTCTTTAGTTCAATATTTATTCCAGGTTATAGGACCTTTGTCTGCACTTCTCAGGTTCTCTAGCTGTGCTACAATATCCTCCTTAAGACGAGGTGAAGAACAACATATTCCATTGAGAATGAGGTCACGTATTACACAGCAAAGTAATGATATGCTCAGTCTTCGCTTTCATTTGAATCTTTATTTGTTTTTTTCTGAATGTGAAATTGAAAGTAAAGCAAGGATCTCAACTGACTTTTCATTTCAATTAAGTATATAACCAGCTCAATTTTGTTACTGTATTATGCACTACTTTACATTTAGCAAGAGTTGGTTATATCCAGAATTTTCTTGATTGCTAATAATCGCTTATTTGAATTTTTGTTGTTTCTTTCAATAATCCCTAGGTTTGACTAGCCTGTCTATTTTGTGTCACCTATGAATCATTCTGTTTTCTTACAAAATAATTCTAAATGAAAGGTTTTTGTAATACTTAATGTAAAATGGAAGTACTGAATGTTACATTTGGTTAGATAATCACTACATTAAAGTTTGATTCATCCCTTGTGTTAATTCAGTGATGCAGTTAGGATTTTACCTGGGAATCTTCTAGCCCAGCTCCAATGTTACATAGGTTTGAGCAGAAGAAATATTAGTAACTGACTTGGATCCTGATTCAGGATGCCATTTGATATAAAACCAGAGATATTAGTAACTGACTCAGATCCCAATGCAAGGTTCCATTTTAAGTTAATGGTTTCTGAATATTTTCAAATATTGTGTTGAACAAACACAAAAGGATTCAGAACTGCTTTGAGTTGCTCATCGCATGCATTCCTTCCCTGTCCCTCACTAATCCATACTGCCATGTTCTTAACATGGAAGAATGATGCTGCTGGGACAGAGAGTTACAACTACATATGTCAGAAACAAAAGACAACTAACAATTTTTCTTGCACTTTGCAGATTGCAGACAAAAGTAATGTAAAAATTTAATAAATATGTGAGAGCAAAAGAACAGAACTCTAGACTTCTACTGAAATCATTCATAGGATTACTCCAACAGGTTTTACATTGTGTAGGAACTGTTCAAGTGCCTGTGTATTAATTTTTTTGTTTGTGTATAGTTCCTTAAAGAGGTGGCACAAGTGTAGTGGAATTATTGTCTTATAAAAGATCAGATTTTAATCTTAGAATTGGAAAGCACTTGGAAAATTATTTATTACAAATCATCATCATAAAACTGCATCACTTCACGTGATAATCACATCATTCAATGTAATTATGAGCAACAAGTGAATGCTTACTAATGTGCTTAGGATGCAAATTGAAGGTCTTTATTATTCAGGTAGAACAGCTTTATTAATAAAGACTTAACATTAAATAACTTTCAGCTTCCAGAGTGTTCATATATCAGAATTGAGACACTCAGACTTGTTCAGAAGAGACTTTTGCCTACCATGAAGATTTTTTTTTAATCACATGGCAGTTAATTAATTGTGTCTTAGGGGATTTGAAGACTCCAAGTCTGGAAATGCTTACAATCAAGTACAAAATCCTCTTGACATGGCAGTTACAATACAGAGGATAGTCCTGAACTTCAGCTGAAAGCCAGAACACATCCTTAGTTTATCAAAACTTCTGGCTGCCAGGTTTTAACACAGACACCAGAATGCAACTGAGGCATGTGTGCTTTGCCAAGAACTTATTTTTTTCATGCTGCATCCCCCAACTTTTCTACAGTTTCTATTATTTCTCTCCTTCAAACAACGACAGTTTCTCCCTCACCTGCAGACTGGTCCCAGCTCTTCATTTGTAGAGGCCCCAAGGGAGAGCTACAAGTGGTGGCTCTCCTGCCTCTGTGACTTTATCACGGAGCAGATCCAGCTGGTCCTTGGCAAATCCCTGCCTCCTCCAGTCTGTGGTTTCTCAAGGATCCTGTTTACACCAAGGCCAAGAGCACAATAGCGCACAAGGACACAATAGGAGCTACCTCTGCTGGAAATCCTCCTCAAGTCCAAGTGCCGCTTCTAGGATTATTCTGATTCTAGACAGAGTAGGGACAGCAAAGACAGAGAATGAGGCCTCTTCTAATAGCTGAGAATCCAAGTACCTTGTCATGGTCAGGTGACAGAACTTCAACTGTTTGTTGATTTTTTTAAAAAGAATTACAAGTTCTCGTATACCCCTGAAGAGGCACCACTCTGGTTTATGCAACTACCCTCACTACAATATCCAAAATACCTAATACCAAATGCTGCTAACTGAATCAAGCAGATCACTGCTCTTTCTCTCAGTCAATCCCGTGTTCAAAGATAAGCTGCTGCATTATTATGCTCCTAGACTCTAAACTCCAGTGTCTGAACAAACAAGGAAGGGAAAAAGCAGTTTAATGAGTGGTCTGTACAATGCATAGGTTGTAGGGAATGGACTGATTTTCTTTTGACAGTGAGTGCAAATAACATTTAAATCTAGATTACTTTTATGTTATGAAATACTAAATAAATAAGGCTTATTTTTAGGGAAGCTGCAATAAGAATCGTCATAATAAATTTGTATCTCTAACAGTAGGCATCTAAACCAGCACAGGCTCCCTTGACAGAAGCAGAGATCTATTTGTCTAGTCTGAAGGAGGATTTGTTAATTTTATTTATATCCCCTGTTAGTCTGTTAACTACAGGGAGATCCCAGAATCTTAAATTGTGTGAAGAAACACTATATTGGTATTCTGTGCTTGTATCGGAACACACCCATTTCAGAATTTCTGGGGAACTTACAGAGAAGATATAAAATATTAATAAAATTACATTTATCACTTTGAATAGCTGCTGCTTCTGTAAAAAAAAGCTTTTAAGGTATTACTGCAAGAAGGTTTAGCTGTATTGGAAAAGATGGGGATCTAAATGTTAGATCTCTTAAGGACTCAAAGGAAGGTGGTAGAGGGTCATGTTGAAGCATCAGGAAAATGGGAGTCTGAACACAAAATCAACAACACCACTGAGTACCTCAACAAGACCTCCATTTATGATTTAGTAAATAGAATAGAGTAGGTAATGTTGAGAAGGTCAAAATGAGAGACATTGTCAACAGAGTAAGTTAAGAATTTCATTAAATGAGATGATCTAAATTAATAGTGTAAGAGAAATTGGATCAAGTTCAATAGTAACAAATGCGAGACGTGTTAATTGAGGACTGTAAATCTCCAAGTATTATCTACACAAGGTTAGATGAAAAATTACCAAGGAGAAAAAAACATATGTATTTTATAGCAGCAGACTCGAGACGATAATGTTTGACATTTCTTCTAGTATCTTCATCTGAAATATCTGTTTCATTACAAGTTCACACATTTAAGAGCATAGAATACCATGAAATCAAGAAACACATCAACTTTTTTTTGTTAGAGAGTGTTAGAGAGCAGATGTACTAAATATTCAGATCACACTGAGCTGGGTCTATCAGTCAAGCAAAAGGGCAGGGAAAGGACATGTTTTAGCTGGAGCTTTATAAAGACTTATGGCTTCCAGTAAAATTCCCCAAAGTTGTTTTCTGCAGTATATTTCAAATTTATTCAGAGGTGGGTCTGACCTCCACAGGCTGATGATGCTTCCACTTGGCAACTGATTGGCTCATCATTCTCAGTCTCTTGAGCACAAGGGGAAGACTTTACTGTTGCATAGGAAGGTTTCTAATCAAGATGTGCCATCATCCATCTTAGTAATTAATATGCTTGATCTGTCTTGACTTATGAAGAACCTTAATGACCGAAGCAAGAAGAAAAAAAATGTGGTTTCTTCAGAATAGAATAGAGGACACTTCATTTTTATTAAGGTTGTCTATCAAAATTAATTCTCCTTCATGTGTGATCGGAAATCTTCAAAAAATCAGTGATTTCTTTGCTAGTACCAGCTTTCAAACTCATACAAGAAAAGCTTTATACTTCCCTTCCAGTAACAGTGATCAGACTTATTGCCAGAGTTGCTTTAAGTAATGCATTTCTTGGCCATACAGTTCTTTTTACTCCTCTTCTTATTATGGGAAGGAAGAACAGGGATTGAGGGAGGGAGGCAACAGTAATATTCTAAAAAATAATCTGAGATGTCAGACTTAAGCAGATGGTCAGCCAAAGAGTCGGGATTTCCATCAGAATGATCTTAGTCCTCCTTGAGAAAAGTAAGTGACAAAATTTGTCAGCTCAGAATTCATTTTCAAATACTGTGATATTTTGCAGAGGTTGCAGAAGTCTGCTCAGACTGGATGAACAAGTTCCCCCAAGCATTTCTAAGCATCCAACACACCAATGCTCTTACGATCCTATGACACACACATCTAGTAAGCCCTTTCTCTCCTTCTGAAAATATTAATCATTAACTTAAAGCAAAATTTGTGGCCATCTGGGGGGGTGTGAGATTTGTCTGAACAAGAGCTGGAGAACTTGTGGAGTGTCAGAGTGGCTGAAGCCTTCCATGTCTCCAGCTCCCACCAGCAGCACAGCGTGAGCACAGCAAGGGAGGCATTTTTGAATCAGTCCAAGAAGCCATGTGCCACCACTGGGGCTGTTGCAGACAGAAATGCTTTAACAGTTTCTTTATGGAGTAGTGAAAATGAGCATGTAGACAACTTCCTTCTGAGTATGCCTCTGTAGAATTCGTGTCTTATTGATGGTATAAAAGATATTTTTTTGCATTGGCTTTAGGAGCTGGTTTCCTAAATATTTCACTGTAAAATAAGTATATTATTTCAGAAATAATGAGCTTTTTATAGCTGTGTTATCTAGACAGAAGCAGCTACAAGCTATGGTACAGAACTGAAAGACCAATTCCTCTCAGTCTATTCCAGTTGTTTTCAATCTGCAATCTTTATTTCCCTGGAAATCCACTGACTGCTTTTGAGAAGTCCACAAAAGATGGAAAATAAAGCCCTATTTTCAGGCAGCTTGTGTGGGCCCGGAGTCTCCATAGAAGGAAGTTCCTGAGCCTCTCTGACCAGCGCTGTTTCAGTGTCTGAACAGTCCTTTTATTAGGATTTCTTTTTCCTTATACCTAATGAAAAATGCAATTTCTTTGCCTTGCCTCTTGTGCTTGCACCTGCAAGAATAAGGCTCTGCCTCCTGTGCAACAACCCAACAGGCAGCTGTAGAAAGAAATAAGGTTTCCTTTCAGTCTCAGGTCATTAATAAGCACAAATAAAATTTATTCAAAGAGATATCAAATCCATTAATGAAGTTTAAAGAGGTGCCCACTATTACTCATTTGTTCTGTCCTTAGTCACAACACTGATGTGCACATCGTACCAACAAAGTCAATCCTGCTGCATGCTGGTACCTGCTGCCCCGGATCATGAAGTGTGGTGCTACAGCTCTGGTGCATTTTTGTGAAGGTATTCTGCCACCTAAAGGGGATACTTCACACAATACCTCCTTGAAATATTTGGCTTGCCATGATGAATTGAGATTATATGTAGTTATCCCAACTCTTTTTTATGATTAAAAGATTCAGTTTTCACACTCTGAAACTATTTCTCCCTCAAGCAGCCAATCCTTTACTGAAATTATTTTATTTCAGTAGGCTTCATGGCCTCAACCTCTCAGAACCTCATTTCCTCATTTTTAAAATGTAAATGCCCTAGAATTAAAACTGTATTTGAGAGTTTTTGTCTATGACTTCTACATCTTCAGAAATAACTGATATTTTTTCAAGGCTTTGGGCTCCTACTAATAACTAATTCCTCTCAAAGCATTTAAAACAAAATCTCCGTGTCCTTTGGCATTCTAAAGGACTGCAGCTTTACCCTATTTTTTTAAAAAATAGAATTTCTGAGAAATTGGCTGAAGGAAAGAGAAAAGGTCAGCTTAAAAATACTCTGGACCCTGAGTCCAAACATGAAGGTAGATGTAGAGATGTACAAACATAGAAAACTCTTCAGTTCCTTGACATATGGAGTAGTTCATTAAACCAGCTAATTGATAACAGATCTATTATTCATGCTTCCCCTAATGAGCCAAATATGCTTTACATTAATTCTACTGCCAGAGTTTCTTATTCTCAGCTGAAAGCAGTGACATCCAAAGCAATGTTAGAAATATTCTCAAAGCCTATTTTCTAACAATTGTACAAAAAAATTTCCAATCATTTTTCCACATCTTCAGATTGGTTAAATCAAAATAATTCTTACTGGAATCCAAAGACAAAAAATAAATATATGTTACTATCATTGTAGCCCAATAATTATCAATATAATTCTCACATCTTATATTTTTCTGAAAGTTGTATACAATTTACAAAATCTTGAGCCTACCTGATTAAAACATTTTCTATTTTTCATTTGATATATAACATAAATTATAGTTCAGAAGAGAAATTGCATTTAATAATTTACTTTCTTTTTCAGAACATTGGAATAGCTATTTAGATTTTTGCACTTGAACATTATGCAATTACTTACACTGAGATCAAATTTTCAGGCTTGTACAGAAATAGAATTAAAATCTTCCCATATTTTTATGTATATTTCAATATTCAGAGTTCTAAATAAATCTGTGAAATTGTTAAGTAATTACAAGAATACTGAGCTGTGTATGTCTCATGTTGGCTCCTCCAGAATCAGTCATCAGTGGCCACATCATCCCTCTGATCCTGGGAGACCCCGATTTTGTGGTTTCCAGGTTTTGTATTTATTGTCTTCAGTAAGGCAAAATTAATTTATTTATCCAAGATACCGGTAAGAATACCAGTTCATTCTTGCCCAAAAATTTAAGAAAAAATCCTGATGATTTTTCAATATTCATAGGAAGCACAGGCACAGGTAGCAACATACTGTCAGGCTTCTCAGTTTCTTCTTCAGCAAAACACTTTGTATATTTTTAAATTCTCTGGTAGATTCTTGCAGTGCAGAGATGAAATTCAGTTTGTATTTTTTAATGATCAAAGCAAAATATCTACATTGATATTCGATATTGCATTTTTTGAAAGGTTGTCAACACTGTTTATTAGCAAAACAATCCCATTTTATGTAGACAAAGCTAACTTTTCCTTAAAATTGGATCCAAAATTGCTCATAGTTTCCTTTAATATTCTGTGTTTCATACATTCTGGCTTTTGCTTTCCCTTAAAATCAGAGAAACTCCTCTTTTTACCTATATCTCTGTTAATACCAGTTTTGTGCTGCCATGCACTTAACATGATGCAAGTGGCTACATTTTCCTTTTTCTCTTTTTTTTNTTATAAATTGTTAAGGGTGTTTTTTTTTTTTTTTTTTTTTTTTTTTTTTTTTTTTTTTTTTTTTTTTTTTTTAATATAGATGTATTGTTTCTGAGGAAAACAAATCAAACACTTTGCATAGTTTCTTTTTTTGGCCATCATCATGCAGTTGTTTTAAGATTTTTTTGACTATGAAGAGGAGTGAGGCAGGAACACAGAGTAAAGAAATCAAGATGCTCTTAAAACTGTTAATGTGTTGTACCGAGTCCCACCAGCCAAATCTGTTGCTCTAGACCAACAGTGTGAGGTTCAACAAGGCCAAATGCCTGGGCCTGCACCGGGGTCACAACAGCCCCTGGAGCAGAGGGGCTGGAAAACTGCCCCGAGGAAAAGGACCTGGGGTGCAGGTCCAACAGGAGTCAGTGTGTGCCCAGGTGGCCAAGGAGGTCAATGGCACCTGGCCTGTGTCAACAATAGTGTGGCCAGCAGGGCCAGGGAAGAGATCGTTCCCTGTGCTGGGCACTGGTGACCCCCTCTCGAGTGCTGTGTCCGGTTTTGGGCCCCCCATGCACTGAGGGGCTGGAGTGTGCCCAAGGCAATGGAGCTGGGGAAGGCTCTGAAGCACAAGTCTGATGAGGAACAGCTGAGGGAGCTGGGGCTGTTCAGCCTGGGGAAAAGGAGAGTCAGGGGAGACCTTATCACTCTCTACAGCTGCCTGTGAAAGGAGGCTGTAGCCAGGTGGGGGTCAGTCTCTTCTCCCTGGTAAAAAGAGACAGGATGAGAGGAAATTGCTTCATATTGTACCAGGGAAGGTTTAGATTGGATACTAGGAGAAATTTATTCCTAGAAGGAGTTCTCAAGCATTAAAACTGGCTGTTGAGAAAAGTAGTGGAGTCATTATCCCTGGAGGTGTTTAAGAAACAGCTGGACGTGGCACTGTCGTGGTCTATCTGACAAGGTGCTGTTCAGTCAAGGGAATCGCCTGATGATCTCAGAGGTCTTTCCAAAGTATTTGATTCTGTGATTCTGTAAATCAGAAAAAATTTTGAAAGAAAGTAAAAGTGTTTGGTAGCATGGTATCCCCATGCAAACATCCTAAAAGATTTTTTTGTTTGTTTACTTTGCACACAATTTGTATATAGTTAAGAAATGAACATCAGTTTCATAAAGGTCAGTTTAATCTTCAGACTGCTGCTCTCTAAATGAGATAAAAATACTTCTAAGGCTCCACAAGTACAAAGGATCCTCCTGAGGAAGTAAATGTCAATAAATATGCAAGGAAATTATAATTCAAATCAGAGGAATATTCTGAATTGGAAGGGACGCCCCAAAAATAATCAAGTCGAACTCCTGGCCCTGTACAAGACCATCCCTAAGAATCTCATGGTGGGGCTGAGAGCTTTGTCCAAACACTTTTTGAACTCTGCCAGGCTTGGTGCTGTGCCCATTGCCCTGGGAGCCTGTTCCAGGGCCCAACCACCCTCTGGGGGAAGAATCTTTTCCTGACATGCAACCTGTACTTCCCCTGACACAGCTTCAGTCCATTCCCTCAGTCCCTGTCACTGGTGAGGAGAGAGAGGAGATCAGTGCTGCCTCTCCGCTTCCCCCCATGAGGATGTTGAAGACCATGTTGAGGTCTCCCCTCAGTCTCCTCTTCTGCAGGCTGGACAAACCAAGTGACTTCAGCTGTTCCTCCTCTGGCTTTAAGACAGGGGTTCCAGGCTCTTCACCATCTTCATAGCAACCTTTTGGATACTCTCCAATAGCTTCCATTAATATTAATTTAATTTATTGTGGCTCCCTAAGCTGCACATAGCACTTGAGTTGAGGCAAGTGCCTCAGGTGAAACCTGTCCCTGATTGATCATCACAAGTTTCTAGGGCAGCCTGAATTCTTTCATAACATCTTTTAGGTAAAGACTGAAAGTTGAAGCATTGCTCTACATCACACAACAGTTTTCCAAAGGATCATTTGTACATTTGCTGCTTGCAAAGGAGAATGGCACAGAGGAGTCTCAAGAAGAGCAGGGTCATTAATAGTTAGGCAGAGTTTCAGACTATGCCAATCAGTGATTTCTATGTGTTGAGGTCTGAAATATTTGTAAATTGAGATTCTTTTGGTCAATGTTTATTGATATTTATTTTTTGAAATGAAAAACTTTCAGGTCCCCTCATTTTTATTTGAAATCCTGTATTAATACCAACATCTTTTAAAACCCCTTTCTGCATCTAATCTGGTGGGCAAATTTTTAGAAAGATGCATTCAATAACATGTTAAAGCTGAGTGGAAACGATGTAAGGAAACCAAGTGAAAGAAAATCAAAACTGACTACCAGGGAACTCTCCCTGTGAATGAGGGTGAATAGGGAGATATGAATAAACAGCAGGGAAATAGTGGAAGCTTCATCACAAACCTGGTGAAAAGAGAAATAAATGAAACAATGGAACTGTGGAAAACATATGATAAAAGTGAGGGATCACTTAGCTCTTTTTGTTTTCTATAGGCTGAACCCTGATACCTTTCAAAGTAAATGCCATGCTGTTGTTCATGGGAATCTTGCTTGTGTCATGATATCTGGGTTTTACTTTATGATTTTACAGACCCAATTCAGTGAGGGCATAAATGAGCATAATTGCTGCTGACATCAGTGAGGTGAGACTTAACACAGTGCATGACTTAATTGGATGATGGGATTTGCATTTCCCGTGTATGCAAGCACTGCTCAGTGGCACACAAGTGTGCTTAGAATACTATCAAGCATTAACCTTCAATTTGTGTGTCTAGTGCCTACAGCATCTTGAATAAATGCTTGTACATTCACTACTAAAATTAGAGCCAGCTCAGATACTTATTTATTTATTTATTTGTTTATTTTCACATTTTTGGAAGGACAGGAAGAATATTTGTCTGTTAGGAGTTCTGTGCTACATATAGAACAAGCAGCTCTCCTCTCTACGAATATCCTACGATGTATCTTAAAACCTCACAGTCCTCCTCAGTTCTGCCCTGGATATCTCTCATGTCTTGAATTCTCTCAAATCCCAGTAGGAACTGTGGAGAGAAACACAAGAAATTTGCATTCCTCAGCCTTGAAATGTGCAGCTTAACTGCATAAATAGAAATATTTGCAAGTCATAGTTGCCAGCTTTACTGGAAGGCACAGCTGTCTGCTTAACCCATCATAGTAAGACTATGCCTGTATAAAAAAATTCAAATCTAAAAATAACTATGTGTCTTCTAGCAAGAAATCCACTGTGGCAGAAAGAGCATAGTGCAGTCAAAGAGATGGATAATTGCTCAGGTCACTGCTTTTCTGCTCATTATAAATCAAAGCCAAGAGGAAGCCCTGCCTGGCCATTCTGTGTGGTCCATGGCTGTGTTTATTCAGCTTTGTGCTGCCTTTGTGTCACCTCTATTCCTTTGCACACAATCCCAGCTATAACCCAGCAGAGCCCCGGAAGTACAAGCGCAGCAGCAGAAGAGCTCAGCTCCCAGCTGGATAGAATCATAAACATGCCTTTGCAGCTCTTGCTCTGCCTTGTTGAGAAGGTTGATTGACTGTGTTGTGAACTCTTGTGAGCTGCTGTTTCACAACTCAGACAAAGCTGTGCACGCTGCTGTTATGCTGTTAGATATTGTCACAAAAATTGGCACATAGAGAAGAGCTGATGTTTCCAGAGAGAGGAAGATCAGCTGGAAGGAAATACCAATGTAGATTGAGCTCTGATTAGCCAGCATGTTCTCTCAGCCTCTAATAGGGCCTCTCTGGGAAGGGAGAACAGGTATCAGTGATTCACTCCACATGCCTTCCCAGCATGACAAAGAATGAGATCAGGCAGCTCCTGAAAATTGTGTTCCTTACACAGCCCTTCCAGTGACTGCTGGAAGATGGAGTTTTCTGTCCTGGGCACAACATTTTAATGTCACTTGCTAATCAATCACCACTCTCTGCGTGCTTCTTGGCATCTCTGAGAAATGTGCATGTGTTAAAGCGTGACCCTTGTTGAGACAAAAACAGGAGGAGAAATGCATGTGTTCTCTTCCAGGTCCCTGTGCTCCTCAGCTGGGATTGTTTCACCTGTGGCCTGAGTTTGATGGTGATCATGTTTACAGCAGAGCCACTCAAGCTGAGCCTGCTGCAAGCTGCTGGTGGGAGTCCTAGCCCAGAGAACCAGCAGAGTCATAGCATAAGAAAATGGAGAGAAGATTGTGAGTATTTAAAACCTCACAGTGTTAATTGATTTGCTGGTGCTCACATGAAAAGTTTGGGGCTGAGCTAGATGGGATCTAGAATTGCTCTATTGTCTTGCAGTGTAACTGCTGAATCCAGTGAGGAAGAAAAATCTATTTTTCTAATTTTGGGGCTGTCAGTGCTGGGTGGTAACAGTAATGGCAAAAGTCAAAATGTCATCCATTGAGAAATCTACTTTATTTTTCCATGCAGGAGCTGATCTATGAACTAGGGATATAAATTTCTAAGCCTGCTAATTGCAGAGTCATTGTCCTTTGCTGGAGATTTCTATGCCATCATATGCCTGCTAAGCATAGATAAGAGAGAAATAGTGGATCTATGTCCTAATAATGGAGTCAACCTGGACCTAAAACTCACAAGCCCATATTTTGTTTTTAGTTTAAATAAATAATATTAATATTTTGCATCTCAGTAGTGCCTAGAATTGACCAGGTAACCTCATGTGTCCCAGGAACAGCCCTGTTTGGTGCTGTTGGCAGATTTTTGCACATGTGCAGGCACTTTTGAACGCACTGGTGATTAAGCCATTGAGAGAGAGCTTCATGGGTGCTGGTGGGAACTACCAGTCCTTCTAGGATAGTTAGAATAGTTAGGAGCCTAAAAACAGTCATGTAACCTGAGACAAAAACAAACATATGGCAATGTCAAAATAGAAATGTGAATGGAAGAACATGGTATTATTTTTATAATTCTTTTTATTACTAGATGTCTTTCTGACCCTGTGTTTAGTATTTGATAGGGACACATTCATGCTCCCATAAATTAAATTATGGCAATGCTGTTAAGACAATTTCTCGTAGCAGTTGTATTTGTCATGAATATTCTTCTTCATTAGGGATGACAGTTAAGTGTTTTGATATCCATATCGTGGAGTTTTAATGAGACAAACAAACTTTCTGTGCAACTTTTAATAAAGTTTTATTTTCTGTTGTCCTTTCTGTGAAGTCAAATATTCCTGCAAAACCAAATTGTTGTTTGACCACAAAATTCCAGAATCTCTCTAATGCCTTGCAGACTTTTGAGACCAATTCTCTGATGATTTCTCTATAGCAGACCTGCTTTCAGCTCCTGCTTGGTGTTGATATCATTGTAGTGTAAACTGAGCAATTACTGTAAGCAAAACTTCAGTGTTTTCCCCAGAACACAGCAGGTTGCTATGTGGGTGGCAGCAGGGCAAGGAGAGTCTGCAGGAATGTTTTTTTTTTTTTTGGTCAACGTATTGTTGTCAGCAAAGATTTAGCCTGGGGGCTGTATTGACAGAAAAGTAAGCTGAACACAATAAATTGAAGAATGAACTGTATTTTCACAAGCTGCTCTCTGTTGGTCACAGAGAATTTCATGCTAAAATTCTGCTGTTATCAGATCACTGAGCTCAACAGCTTCTTTCTGCAGAAGGTCTTCTTTCAATTACAAATATGTTTCCCCTTACAGTAGTAAAGCTGAATTCAATGTCTTTCCTGTTTTTGATGTAATTTTAACTCCCACAGACCTGGATTAATGTATTATTTTTATAACTCAGACTTGAGCCCCTTATGCTTCACGAGTCACAAAAGTAACAATATTCTGAACAGACTAAGATTCACTGACAAAATAATACTCCAATACTTCATATATTTAATGGCATGTGCAACTCTGCAAGGTTGTTTCTTTACCACTAGCCTGATAGAGTTCTCCCTGATACTTTGAACCTGAGTTTTTTAAAATATGTGCAGTACTGCGACAGCCTGTTACCTTCTAAATGTTCCATGGCACTGAAAGAAATCTCCCAAATCCTACATAATGCTGAGAATGTGTCCCAGATTTATGCCTAATGACTGAGTGTTTATTTAGCTCAGTACCAAGGATAAAGTTTTCACTCCCTGTTTCCAGTCAGTGAGAGCAATGCCTACATTACCTGTCAAGCATGAGATCCAAGGAGTTCAATGGCCAGGTTGCACCTCTTAAGCTCTGGCTTTTGTCGGTGCATTTCAAACCATGCCTTGGCACAGATATATGCACTCTGAGTGCTTTGTGCTGCAGGAGGATGACTTTGCTGCACAGGCTGCATAGGCACCCTGATTATACCAGTAAATTAGACAGAGCTGGGGAATGTTCTTGGTCATGGAAATGTGACAGATTGTGCTGTGGGACTGTTTGAACAGTCCCCGGTGCAATTTCAGCCTGTTATTAAGTCTCCCAAAAGCTCCAGAGCACTGCCTGCACATTAAAGCAGTCTAGGGGCCGTTCCCAGGACATGATGATGTGTGGAGCCACTCTGCTTTGGAGGCTGAGAGGGTTTATTAAACACATGCCAGTTGGCTTCAGTGCCTAGGAATATTCCCAGGCACATTCATCTCTAAGTGCAAACATTGCCATGGGGTCTCCTCAGTGCTCACAGGTTAACTACAAAGGACATGACTACAGCTCTGGACTTTCTGCGCCTCGTTCAAATTGGCCACCTCACCCAGGGCTCAGAGGAACCAGGCTTTCTCTCTTCACTGTCTCTTTTGGGGACTGTCCTGCCCAACACCAAGATCCCCATCAGTCTTTGCAAAGCCTCGTTACAGTTGGGAAAATCCTCCCAGAAGGATTGGTCACAGACACCATTGCAAACAGGACCAGGAAAGGTTCTGAATATTGATACTCAGCAGCAGTCAACATGTCACATATAAATAAGGTGGGCCAGATTTATAACTTCCTCTGCCAGCACCTGAACATCAAGGCGGGTGAAGTCTCAGTGCCAGCAAACCAAACTGAATCCAAAGCCAGAAGCGCCATTGGTGGTCGGTGGTCTCAATGTGAGTTGGCCACTGTAAGGTAAATATCTGGTGACAGAACTGGAAAAACAAATATCTGTGTTGTCACAGGGACTGCGAAGTTCAACAAATTGCAGGGCTTCACACAAGAGAAACAACTTTAAGGCAACCAGAAGCTGAAACTTCTGATTCATACTGGCAATTAAATCTAATTTGTGAATCTGTGCTATTATCAAGTACTTTTACATGCCAGTAGCTTTCTCAGTTAAACATAGCATCATTTCTGTCTCCTTTACTTATTTTCTCCCTAACTATTTCTAAAGAAAAAGGCTGCAGCACTTACAAAAATTAAGTTAAAGCCGGCATGCAGATAACCAGACTTGGCCTGAGGTAAATCCTGCAATGTATAAGTGTGAACAATTGTTCATTGCTGCAATGGAAGAGGAAAAACAGATGGCCAAAGCCAATGTGAAGTTAAGCCAATAAAACAATAATGGAGAACTTAGGAGGTAAAAGGTATTAAACGAGTATTAGGAACTTTAGTGAGTGAAAAATACTAAAAGCTATTAGAATGAGTGTACTGGCTTACCAGCAGAGACTCATAAAGGCCAAGATTGTCATAGGAGTGTTAAATCAGGAAAGCCAGGCCCCATAGGAAAGAGGAACACAGCAGTGAGCTGTTCACCTGGGAGGGGAAAAGGTGGGAAGTATGGAATATTGGTGGAGACAGTGATGAGGTCATGGTTACTTGAGAAGTCCCTGTTGAGCAGTGTGGCATCTGCTCCCTGCACTGGGGAAGGGAAACAGAGCTCTGATCTGCCCATATCATGTGTGTGCGCCTTGTTTCCTCAGCCAGGGGTACCTGGGGTACCTTCCTTAGCACAGACTGAGGGCCACCATGGAGAATATGGAGTGTGGACCAAATATCCCAACATTCAATCTCTGAACAATGTGCTGAGTACAAGGACTGCCACAATGTTACTCAGAAATTCTGTTCAGAACTCAATGCAGTAGGCCAAAATAAACTGTGGTGCCATTTAATTAACATTTCTGGGGACAAAATTGGCTTGGTTTAGCAGACTGGGTCTTTTAAAACAGTTTTGATTTCCAGTGGGAACAAAGAGGTAGGAAAATAAAAGTAAATTTTCCACATAGGCCAAAAAAAAAAAAAAAAGAAAAAAGGAAATCTAAATGCTACATGCTCCTTTCTGTTAAATAAGATTGTAGTTGCAGAGTACACACACACTCCTTGATGCATCAAGAGCTGTTCAAGAATAGAAAGTACAAAGTGCACTGAAGTGAAATCTCCACTTTGAGTTGTTTCTCTGCTGCAGGCAATGAGATTTGGAGCAGTGCCATATAATTCAGTGCGCAAATACTAAACCTGAGGTATTAGCTCATGACAGAAAAGACTCAGGCCCTGTAGATCTGCCTTGGAACAAGTCATTACCCATGTTATAAACAAGCCCACACCTCAAACACAGCACCATGGAGCATTCTCATCCAAGACTCAAACACATGCTGAGGAAATCTCTTATAGATTCATTCAAGGATCTGCCATCTCCCTCTGGATGTGCCTGGCACCCTCAGGCGTTCCAGCTGCCATCAGGCACTTCCCACTCTGCACCAAAAGTCTACCTGAAAGTGATCTCAACTGATTCCTGGGCTCCACCAGCTTGAGGGTCTGGATCTCCATTGCAGTCTGAACTTTAGATCACAGACAGGCACATACTGTGTTGTTGGTTTGATTTGGTTTCATTTGGTTTGTTTGTTTTGTTGTTTTTGTTTCTTTTTTTTTCCTTTCAAGCTATCAACCCTGATTGACATCAAAACCACTCCCTGGTAGCCAAAACATCCACATGGGAATTAAATCTTCCCTAAAATCTATTGCTGACTCATGTTTTCTTGGTACTGGGACAGCCCACAGAATCCCAAAGGACACAAGAAGCTCATATTTAGGCAACTCAGTTAAATGTCCTTATGATCACCTACAATGAGATGTTTCAGTTGGAACAAGAGAAGACCAATATGTTTCCAGCTGCATTACAGGTCTGTAAGACTTCAGACATGCAGTTTGAGTTTTTCATTTGCAATTTATAGGGAGTACTAAGAATTTTTCAAATTTAGATGAAGATGAAACAGAAGTTTAATCATTAATGTGAGTGAAATGAAAGTTTTATGACATTTCTGCATATTGCATCAACAAGGAGGTAACTGTTAGTCTTGAAGCCTTAAACGTATCAAGCTATTTTATGTCCTGTTTGGAGACGAGTAATAATTCTCACAATTTGCCTCCACTATTTTCCTGACTTGTAGTAATGAAATGTTCTAGATCCACTCTGGAAAAAAGAAATTGAAAGTAAAAAAAAAATAAAAATTAATGGTGACAACCTCTCATTTATCTTCTGGACAAGTTTGGGGTTTTTATTGATCTTTTATTTGCAGTGTTACTTACACTGTTTTCCATTATTGATCCATATTGACCCATTCTGTTAAGTGGTTTAGTGTTGTATAAACACTTCCAAAAAATCTCCATGTTTCTTGTTACTGCATCTGTGATTTAGAGGTCAAAACAGAGATAAAGGCAGTTGCAAAAGGCATTTTAACTAACTTTCAAAATGGCTGATTTTTTGATGCTGGACAGACTATGAGCATTAGAGATATAATATTGACATTTTTTAGAAAATATACATTATATATACTGACCCAGAGACTAAGTCAAAAAAGATCACCAGGAACTTAATCTGTTCTCTGTGGGATCGGTACTGTTAGTACTTAAAAAACAGTGTGCAAGGGACAGATCATGTATCCACAGGATCATTATTGAGAAAAAATTCTTTACTATGAGAGTGGTGAGGCATTGGCACGGGCGGTCCACAGGAGCTGTGGATGTCCCAGCCCTGGCTGTGTTCAAGGCCACTTGGAGGGGGGGGTGGAGCACCCTGGTCTAGTGGAAGGTGTCCTTGCCCATGGTAAGGGGGCTGGAGCAAGATGATTCTTCAGTTCCCTTCTACCCCAAACATTTCTATGTTCTTATGATTATGAAGTTTTGTGTCTATTTCTAAAGTACCCAGCACAAGAAAAATGTATAGTCTTGCCAGTGGCAATATCAGCCTGTCTCACTGAAATAATTAATATGTATTAATGTTTATCTGTATGATAAAGATTAGAAATTCAGTTTCAAGACCACATTGGATCTGACTCCAATAATCAACTGTGGTTTAGAAGCAATCTTGTGTAACAATAAAAATTCTTTTGGACCCATCAGCTGGCAAAAATTCTACCCTCAAAACACCATCCCCAGAACACAGGCTTTACAGATCAGGCTTTTTCTCCTATCATCTTCATGATCATGTGTAGAAAAAAACAAAATTAGATATGAAGTGGGATGTTTTAAACTGTCATCCTCACAACAAAGGAAAAATATACCTTGGATCTACCAGTTTTAAGAATAAAATGGAAGTCAAGCATGTAAAGATAAATAACAATGATGTAGTGGACAAAAGCAGATAAAACAAAATATATTCATAAATTCTGAGAAGCTTGACATTACTTGTTAAGCATTACTAGATGGTAAAGTAAACATGGAATTTGATACCAAGCTAAGTGGAATGATTTCTAGGAAGTCTGAATGAATGGTTGAAAACTGTATCCAATTTAGGGGTCCGGACCTGTCTGTAAGAGCAAAGTGTTTGCAGAGGAGAGTGAAGAGTGCAATGGATGTGACATCCAAAAGAAAATGAGAAAAATATAATGGCATCCTAATAAGAAATGTACTGTAAATTTGATTGAGACTAATTAATGCAGAATTTTAATAGAAATTTCAGAATGTGACAGCAGAGGAGTGCAGCCACTCTGTCAGAATGGAGTGTCACGTGTGCTCACATGAGTGTGGCACAGTTTGTGTGTGTGTGTTGTGTGTGAGCACACGCACCTCTAATTAAGGCTGTGCCTGATGAAATGCGAAATCCTCTCCCCCTCACACGAGGCTGCCTAAAGCCAGTGCCCCTCAAGACCCAATTCAGTGTGAATCCTTGCTCTAAATCACTGCATATGCAGAGGTGCAGGTGCAGTTGGGCAGAAATTTGTTACAGCTCAAGACAAAGGCAGGTATTAGAATTGTTATCAGGGTGGTTGCTAATAAAAGATATTATCCCAGAAGACTAAGGCATATAAAAGAAGCGCAGAAAACACAAGCTCAGTCTAGGAGCAAATCAGGGCAGCGTGCTGGTATAAACAAAGCAGCAGGTCTTGTCCTTCAGCAGAACAAATTACTTCAGACACAGAGAGAGGCTGCTTAGTTTCTACAGCTTCTTGGCCTAAAGGTGTTGCTGACATCTCCACATCATTTTCGTTTTCCTCTGCATGAAGACAACTGCCTCCAATGACTCCACTCAAGGTAAACAAGCTCAACCAAGGCTGTTCACAATAGGATACAACAAGAACTCTCAATAAAACTTAAAGCCAGTGCAATGAATGGATCAAGCCAGCATCTGTCTGTGTTTGTGGTGCTGCTCCAGCATGTCAGCCAGGATGGCTTCAGCTCCATTTCCCCAGCAGCAGCTCAGCACATCTGTGCTGTGCCAGATGTGACTGTGGCACACCATCAGCTTCATGAGCTAACCTCAGGCTTAAGAACTGACAGCAGAGAACTTCATGCTCTGTGGAGCCCCTGGGAGTGAGGGGCTACAGCATTTACCCATCTTGTTGGGTGTATTTTCAGTTAGTAAGGAAATCCAAGCTGCTGTACTCTTCCACTAGAACCTGATGTATCTGGACAAGGACTTCTGTCTGTGTAGGCTCCCGAGAGTCATGACTTGCAGGACTTGGATGAAAACCTGAAATACACTCCAAGCTACAACTGTTACAGAACAAAACCTATCTAGGAACTAGAATCCTTCAAAAAAGATCAGAAACAAGTTGCTAATTGTCCTGGACGTTAATAAACTACTCTCTTCTCCTCTGCTGAAGCAGACTTGGTTTCCTGAAGAAAATCATCCCCCATCTGTCTTTGACTATTAGCTCATGTAGTGGATCTGACAGCAGATGGAATTTGTGCCTAGAGGTGCTGACCCTTTCCTGAGAAATTAATAAATCTTTCACTTACCAAGCAGACTCTATATAAATAGAATGGCAGTCAACAAAAAGGGGGTGGTCTCCTGGGAAGATAAATAGCTGTTTGTGCTCCTGACAGCAGGAATACAGTTCAAGGAAAAGTACTTTCATCTATTTCACTTATAACAAAAGGGGAAATATTACTAAGGAAGGCTGTTTTCTGAAGTGATGTCTATCTGTCTTGGCATAATCAATTTGGAAAAAAAGATTCTTTAATGGACAATGGCCCAGACATTCTCTGGTATTATAAACCTGGGCCAGACACAAAACAAGCAGGACCTGCTCCATTTCCTGTTATACTGTGCACCTACTTGTAGTGATTTCCATGTGATTGCTCTGAATTTTCATCAATTCTGATAGTCATCCTGCAGCATGAGAGCTGACAGTGGCTCAGTACTGAATACTAAATAGCCCAGACATTAAACAACTCTGCCTTGGCTTTGCTCTACCTTCTCTGCTTTGTCTAAGGTTTTACAGACCAACACAAACTGTTTGAACACATAGATGTTTTCAATCTCTGAGATGCAGAAGCAATCATCAAACAAAATTAAGCTTAGGCTAGCTGGGATCGTACTGACAGCACTCTCCTTTGGAAGAATGTTTAGACAAGCTCAAAGTCTTGTTTGGTAACATTCAAAGCAGAAGTGAATAATATTGTGTTTGAATCAACCTGCTGATAATCACTCTCCTGTGCTTTGATTTATAAGAAAAACAAATGAAATTTTGCTGTTCTGAGGTATAGTTATAATTTCTCACATCTTAGATTACCAGTTAATTATACAAGTACAGTTACTTTTGACTAATACAGACTTTGCTTTGCATTTTCTTTTTCCTTTTGTCTGTGTGCCTGGAACGCAACTTGAAGGTAGATTAGCCCTGAGCTTCACTCTGTGGAAATCAGTGGAATGAGAAGAAGGATAACTATCTATCTTTCTGTATGGATACACATATACAACAACTGTGTGGTTCAGCTGACACTCCAGAGGAAAGGGATCCCATCCAGAGGAATTTTGACACACTTAAGAGCCGGGATCATGTGAACATCAGGAGTTTCGACAAGGCCAAGTGCAAGGTCCTGCACCTGTATCAGGGCAATCCCAAGCACAAATACAGAGGATTAAGACCAGCCCTGAGGAGGAGGACATGGAGATACTGGTGGATGAAAAACTGTAAATGACCCAGCAATGTGCTTTTGCAGCCCAGAAAGCCAAATGTGTCCTGGGCTGCAGCAAAAGCAACATGAGCAGCAGGTCAAGGGAGGTGATTCTCTCCCTCTGTTGTTGTGAGATTCTGCATGCAGCACTGTGTCCATCTCTAGGGCTCTCAGTATAAGAAGGACCTGGACCTCTTGGGGCACCTTTCCTGGAAAGACAGAATGGGTGAGCTGGGATTGTTCAGCCTGGAGAAGGCTCAGGGAGAACTTTTAGTACTTTCCCATACCTAAAAGAGCTACAAGAAAACAGGAGAGGGACTTTCAACAAGCATATGCAGTGATAGAAAAGGGCAAATGGCTTTAACTGAAAGAGAGCAGGTTTAGAATATATGTTAGGAAGAAATACTTTGCTGTGAGGGTGAGGCACTGGAACAGGTTGTCCAGAGAAGCTGTGAATGCCCTGTCCCTTAGAAGTGTTCAAGTCCAGGCTGGGGCTCTGAGCAACCTGGTCCAGTGGAAGGTGTCCCTGCCCATGGCAGGGAGTTGGAACAAGATGATCTTTGAGTCCCCTTTGACCCGAACTATTCTATGATTCTGTGATATATTGTTCAATATTCAGATTTTAGCAGGTATTCAGGTATTAGCAATTATGATCCCACCCAGCTTTATTTCATCCTCCTTTTTAATCTAGACTTTCAACTGAAACTCCCACTGGTTTCACTAGGAGCATTTCAATGCCTGTGTAAAGAGTAGAGATAATTTTAGAAGTGAGATAACCCCTTTCATATTACGCACAGTGAACTGAAACTTAATGTCATTCCAAACTGTTAATAAATTCAGCCCCTTTCTGAGAATCCCCTTGAATCACATTTCCTTTCCCAAGACATTCAGACTAATAATTGAACTATCAAATAGTATAGCATTTTTATTTGGCAAATGCAGATTCTGATAAAAGGACAAAAAATACAGAGCAATCCCATACCTGGTGCAACTCCTCTGAGTTCTTGAGAGCTGTTCTGGTCATAACTTTTTTTTTTTACATTGTCCTTTAATCAGAGAAAATTATACTCTGAGTTTAACCATTCCCAAAGACATTTACCAATGAGCTGATTGTCAGAATATTCAGGGTTGACTTCTTGGTGGGGTAAAAGGGTTACACAGATATAAACATCTTTCTGTAGTCCAAAGAGGATAGACAGAGGTTGGAGTTATATAAAATTAACTATCCCAAAAAATGGAGCAAAGCATGGTGAGAAGTTAAGGATTGCCGTTTTTTAAAATCTCTGTTTAATTTAGAATTTCTCTACCATCTAATGCTATAGACAGTCTGGAAGGAGAAATTAAACTGGCCTGATTCCACCCTTGTGATGTCTGTGAAACCCACACACATTGACAGTGTGTTGACTATAGAAGTGGTACCAAAGAAATTATCCCAATTATTCCTCAAGTGAGGAGGAGATGAGCAGAATTGCTACTTGCCCCATTCCCTGAGGGAACCTGCAGTGTGGAGGAATAATGTAAACAGTTAAAATAGGTAACACTCCCTTGTGGTTTCCCTTTTATACATCCATTATTCTGTGACTGCCAACTACTTCTGTAAATACCTGAGGTTTCATACATCCCTTAATAGCCTGAACTAAATGGACATAACCTCGTATCGATCTTCTGTAAATGGGTGGTTGGAAAGACATTGTCTCCAGAATAACTAGTGTAGGCACATCTTGTTTGGGGAACTTAATAAAGTTTTCCTGTTGGAGTTCTGTCCATTCCAAAGGTCTCTTTTTAACACACAGGAGTGCTGGGATCTGTCCAGCAAGAGATGAATGGATGAATGCTGCTGACTAGAAATTTTCCATCTTTTCCTGGCCTTGCAGGGCAAACCTTTGTGACACTGAATCATTACAGTTCATTCTTCTGTTTTCTGCTATGGAGTTGTATCAAGGATAGTTTTCAGTCAGCGTCCTAACAACATTTTCAGGTTTCTTGCTTAGAAAAGTAATGGTTGAAGGATTTTTTGAGGTTCAGTTGCACAATATTGCTTTCATATGGGAATGGATATCCATCATTTTGTCCAATCTCCATTTTTTCAAGGGGTCTTTTTTTCAGAATTCTTAAAGTTTCATTTATTAATATTCTCTCCATCTTTGTCTTTTTTTCTGTTTTAAAAATTTATATTTTATTGTGGTGCAAATCCTTGCAGGACTTCAACCTGCAAATGTTTTTTTGTGTGAGAACTCTCTTAATGCTGAAGTAACTTCAGTGAACATCAACAGGAAATGGGTATGGATGGGCAGAGGTGGGTAAGGCAGCGTGCTCTCCCTTGTCACAGGTTAACAGGCATTGAGTATGTTCAGGGGTGGCAAAACCGTTCTATCCCATGTCTAAGAGAATAGTTGAGAGATCCAGATACTCAGTTGAGTTGCTAAGAAACCTAAAGAATTTTAAAGTATGCAAGGTTACAAGGCTAATCTAAAGTTAGACTAATACTGTGTAGCATCCCCATGGCAACCAGGAGTGAATGGCCTGTGAGGTGAAAGGAGAGAAAAAGACAGAATAATAATCAGAAATAAAATCTTGGCAGAGCTTAGTGTTGTTATCAATGAGTTAAAGAGTGCTGCTGGCCGGCTGAAGTTCAGCTTGTCTGCTAGGGACACAGCTCTCCTTGCTGTTCCAGAGCAAATGGTGGATGGCATTTCTAAATTAAGGCTATACTGGCCAGCTCTGAAAGGCTTGCTGCTGAAAGGGTCAAATGAAAGAGAACTTGGCCTGAACACGTGCGATGAAACAAAGCATTCTACTATTTAATACAAAGAAGAAAATTTCCATATCAGATCAAATAATTGTGCCACTCCTCTCTTTAAATTTCCTGCAGCCCTGATCTGTTTGCTGTTATTTCCCCTAAAGCATAGTCTGTATAATTTTGCCAGTGCTTATATTATCTTAAGTATGCGAACTATATATGAAGAACCTGAGTACAGAATTCAGTTTGGAAAATCAGCTTTTTCCAGTATTGTCTTGCAGCACTGGGTTTTATCTGTTCACGTTCTGTATCTGCTCCCACATAACCAAGGGACAAGGCTCCTGCCTGAGGAGATGTTGTCTAAGTACCCCGCAGACGAGTGGGTCAGTGACTTCAGGCTTCATGGCCAGCACCATGGTCCAGCAGCAGAGCTCACATTTTCTAGCCCCAGCCTTGTGATCCAGCCACTAAGTGCGCCTGAGCCACTACGTTTCCTGAAGTGCTGAGTGTCATGGGCAAAACTCCCCTCAGAGGTCAATAAAAAACTGGCAATTCCCCACTTGTGAGGTTCTCACTCAGAAAAGGTCTGATTTTTGTGTCTTTGAACTCAAGTTTATTTGAATGTTTTCATTGCATTGAATGGTAAATTAAAGCACTTTTGAAAAGACTCCTCAGTGCTAGATAACAACTGCCCTGACACTTCACCTGAAATCTTTCTGGTTTCTCCTCACAGGTCCTTGAGAAGACACCATTGGTAAATCATTAGAGGGCATCACTGTGCACTGCAAAAATAATGAGGTGAATATGTCTCACTCAGCCATCATCAGTCATATGCTTCTGCACTTTGGATTTAAGCAAGCACTAAACTGGGACAGGTTGATCCTCTAAGCTTGACCACCAGTGGATGGATAGGTGTGCATGAAGTTCATGAATATTCTTTAGATCAAACCAGCTAATGTTCTTTTTGTGTTTTGCAGCTGAGTGCCATTACACAGTGAAGATCTAAGCTCCTGGTTGCCTTCTCATTGCTCTTTACACCCCACTGGCACGGATCCTATGTGGAAATGCTTTCTGTTCATCCTACCTAAGCTATAGTACTTAACAGGTTAAATCCTCGTTTCTGCCAAGATTACAATGGTGAGCAAAACAGGCACTGTGCAATCACCACCTGCTCTGGAATTAATAAAATGCAATTTCTTAGAGTTATGGGCACTCCTGAGCATCTGAGACATTAAGACTCCTATTTTCTGCTTGGTAAACAAGGGTCCCACAGAAATAAGCACAGCAAAAGACTTTTCCCAAGTTCCTGCTGCCGTATAACATTAGAATGCCTTAGAAGTTGAGTTCTCTGATTAAATGCGGATTCTTACAATACAGGCATCCATACCAAATCACTTTAAACTCTCATGCAAAGTCTTTACAAGGTGGATCATTCGTCTTAGAGCAGGTGCATACTGTTGGTAAAAGAAATCCCATTCCTGATTTTACCAGCTTACTGTACCTCCACCAAGGGTAGTAGCAGGGTCCCAAACACCCCTGTCATAGAGCTGTAGTATAATTCTTTTCACTGTACTAATTTCAAAGATAATGAGATGCGGTTCTAGCTAGAGATGGGGATATAGAGAATGCTCAATTTTCTGTTCTTAAAAACAAAGAATGTTGCCAACAGCTCCAGATGGGCGTAACCTTGAAAATTTTTGTCAACCTGGAACCTAAGCAGGTTTGATAAGGCTTTACTGCCTTGGTTTTGTGACATGGGAAATTTAGAAAAACTGATCTGCTAATATGACAATGAATTACTCATTTAAGGTTACAGAGTAAGACTGAGGCATAGCAGAGTTCTGAATTCAGTCTCTGGGAGCCCATAGATGCCACAGAATCATAGAACCAAATGGTTTCAGTCAGAAGAGACCTTAAAGACCATCTAGTTCCAGCCTCCTGCCATGGTCCAGCCTCTAGACCAGGTTGCTCAGGGCCCCATCCTGGCTGGTCTTGAGCACTTCCAGGGATGGGATAAGCAACTTCTCTGGACAGCCAGTGCCAGTGTCTCACCACCCGCTGAGTAAAGAACTGCATCCTAATATCTAATTTAAATGTCTTCTCTTTTAGTTTGAAAGCATTACGCTTTGTCATTTTCTATCTGCCCATGTAAAAAAACACTCTTTTTTTATAAGCCCTCTTTAAGTACTGAAAGGCCCCTGGAGTCTCTTCTTCTCCAAGCTGAACAATCCCATCTCTCTCAGCTTCTCTTCACAGGAGAGGTGTTCCAGCCTTCTGAGCATTCTCTTGACCCTCCTCTGATGTCCAACAACTCCTCTTCCTGTGTTTTTTCCTCTTCAGTCCAATGACAGTGATATATAACTCCTGTGCATTGGGAAAGCTGTTTTTTCCTGACAGATGAACTTTTCACTGGCTCCAACTGACCTGGAACTTCGTCAAGAGGAGGGAAAAAAAAAATTGTGGAAATATTGAGTTCAACTCAAATCTCAGAGATGTCCGTAAAAGTCTTTCAGCGAGTTTCAGTGAGCTATGGATCAAGTCCACAATGTTTAAGCAATAAAATCCTGTGACATTCACATTAGATAGTTAATGGTCCATGATGCCATGTGGAAATCCTCTTAACATTATAAAATTAATCTATTCTGTGATGACAGTCAAATATTTGTTATAACTAGAGAATCAAGGACTCATGAATTTTTAATGCTTCAGTCTTAAAGGCTTTCTCTGAAATTGTTTATATTTTCTATGTTTTAACCTGTATTTCCTATTACCTCCAATTTAATACATTTAATATGCTATTAATGCTGAGTGATAGAAATGCTACAGAAAAAAAGACCTAGCTGTGAACTCATCAATGAAAGGACAAAAATCACTCATTAATTCCTTGGTGAAAATAAATAGCATTAAAAGTATTTGAATCAGGTTATTCGGAAAGACCTGATTTTAACGTAATTGAGTAATTATGCTATGTTAAGTAAATAACAATTGACTTTGAAAAGTGGATAATTAAGCTTGATGATTATAAATTTTAATTAAGAGAAGCTTCTCTTACAATATTACTAGATAATTTCATTAATATTTCAAGACTTGGAAAAAAAATGAAAACAAAACAAAACCCAAACCATCATGGAACTTGATTTGAAGTGTGAGGAAATAATCCAATGACTTCTGCAAGTTTTCAGAGAAATCTTGCTGCTCCAGGTTGGGATCCTCTAGGATGCATACCAAAGTGAAATGAGTGATTTAATACCCTTTAGGAATCTACTTAAAATTTTGGTGGAAGACTAGGATGCTATTTTAAAAAGTTAGCTTTAATGTATTTCCAGTCTGGAAGCTTCATTGCCTGAAGATTTCCTATGTGATGCACAGAGCTGGTCATTAGGTGAAGAAGCAACTTATTTCAACCTTTTGAGGACTGTTATCAAAAAATTTCTAGCCCTTAATTGGATTCCAGCATTTTAACCTTGCAATGATTTTCTAAATAAAAAAAACCCAAACAAACCAGTTCTGCTTTTAATATTTTTTTCTTTTTAAAATGTTTCCTTTCAATACATTAATTTACCCAACAAAACCACAAGCCATAATCAGGAGAGATGTCATTCCCCCGTGTGGTGATGTCCTCTTCTTTTGCCTTTGAAAGAGACTTTTTACAGATTCATTATCTGTCCATCATTCTGTTTCCAGTGCACTTTACAATACCTGGGTTTAAGGGTTATTTTTCTTCCCATTTTGAAGTATTTTCTTCTAAATTTGGAAGCTGCTGCTGCCACAAACCATTCTTTCATTCAGCTGCATATCCCAGGTCTGAAATTCATCCTAGCATCTGTTCTCTGAAACCTAAGCAGATGGAAGAGTCCAGGAGGGACTCCTTGTGACAGCATAATGTAGCTTTGTCTTTCTGTGGTAAATGTTCTCCAAGAGTAAAACTGAACCCCAGACAAGCTTGTCAGGAAACCTACAGTAGTTAAGGGAAGGGATCTGTAAGTATATACAATAATATATACTTTGGGGAGAAAATAAACAAGTTGATATTAGCTAAACTACAAAGCAACTATATTTTCAAATGTATTTATGGCCATATTGAGTCATTTTTCTTTAACTATCTTGTGACTGTCCATGTGATCACCTTAAGTTTGTGGCAGGTGCCCTTAGACAGCTCCTGAGCAAGAGAGGAGTAGAAAACCTAAACACATTTTCAGGAAAATCCAATTAAAATATGCAGTCACACTATAAATATAAGAATAAAAGGACAATTCAGTTAAAATGTATACAAGGACACAGGATACCCTGCAAGATAGAGAGAAAAGAAATGCAATATTTCATCTGTTTCTTTGGTCCTTCTTGCAAAGCAAACTAGTGACCGTGGAAACCCCAGAGAAGGTACATCCTTCTGTGCACAAGATACTTGAGTGCTGCATTGTGTCTTCTATTGCATGGTGTCTTCTGAAGGTCCCTTTGGAACAACCTAACCCCATACCACTTAAAATGTGGTTCTGTGTTTGTTTAATTCATTTAATAGGAATCTGTGGTACCTGAGACCAGATCAGAACTCAGTCATTGAGAGAGGCCTAGCTGCTGAAATGAGCAGAATAAGGGACATCAGTTTTGAGGAAAGCACTGCTTGAGGCAGCTTTATCTACAGATTATTACGTTTCAGCTATCCAAGTTTCCTGCATTTCTTTTGGAAGGAGTGCAGCATTAGCCTTCACATGGAGGCTAATTCTGAATGCTGGGAGAGAAAGGCTTGGTTAGAGGGATTTGTCTAACTGATGATGGCATAGTCACTTTAAGGTCTGTCAAGAGTACATTTATTTTAATGGATGTTTTTCCAATTGCACACACAGAAAAACAACGTTGATTTTATGTCATGCACAATATAGCATAAGAAAATATCAACAAACATCTCCTGTAAAACACAATACCTCTACTTCCTGACTGAACCATTGACAACACCATTCAGCTCAGGATTTAATTCTCCCCATTATGTACTCCTTGTATTTCTCTGCTCTTATCACCTTGCCTTTAAAGTTTTCACTTATTTATTCTGTTCTTGTTTTGTAGTGAAATAAGCATATTACCAACTTTTTATTGACTGATAAAACTTCCATCTCTCCTGACTCTCGCCATGGGTGAGGACACACTTCCCAAGAGGAACTCCTGGAGGTGGAGAGCCCTCACCTTACAGAGTGAGTGATTGCACATGCTTGGTTATCCTTCTAAAGCTTAGGAATCCTGAAGTCATGTGTGTAGTAGCAATTCCATTTGACATCCTGAATCTGTAATCCATCAACACTGACAGAGATTTAAATGGTTTCGTAAAATAAATTTCGTTTGAGTACATATTTTTGACTCAATTTATAAATCTCTGTGACAGAAGTCATCAGCAATTTTAAAAAATAATGTGAATTTACTTATTTTGATTGGAAAGAGCCCAATGAGTTAGGATGTTCTGGAAAATAGAAAAGAGAAATCTTGTTTATATTATTAAAGAACTAAAAAATACCTCAGTCCCATTAACAGGATTTTGCTATTAAAATAATAACTTATTCAGAGACACTTTGCATTCCTAGCTGAACAATTAGACCAGGCTTCTGGAAGCTGTGCTTTAATTCTGATGTTGTGTTGACTTGCCTTGGGAGTTAAAAAAAATCATCAACTTTTATGTGTAAATGAAAAAAGATTTAAAAGTTTGGTAAAAGCACTAAGATTTTTCCATACTTCTACTTTGGTGAGTACCAAAGAGAAATGTAATGTTTTTATTTTCTGACTGGTCACATTGAGATAATCACATGTCATTTTCTGCCTGCATTTGTTCAGATCTCAGCATTTATTCAGGCTATGTTAATTTCATCCTTCTTAAAAAGTGACATATATGAGGAGCTTTAAGAAAACAAGGTATTTCCTTATGCTCTGAATAGTGAAAGATTTTCTGCTCACTGAATTTCATAACTTTTAGCACTGTAAAAAGATTTTAATTTTTTCTAAACAACACTTAGATTTTACTTTTAAACTTCATCCAAGAAATTTTTAAAGAAACCATATTCTTACAGTTTTCATCTAATAGGAAAATACAATTCCTATGCCATCTTGCACTTATAAACCTTCTGTTTATAGTGGAAGGGGTGAATATACCTTTTATGGTCATCCATATATGGAAAAATGAAAATAATTGTTCACACCGACCCACATGGAAGAAAAATCTTCAGTAACAGGAATAATTTTTGTTCCTTCAACAACACTAAATAATGTGAGATGAATGCCACCATGGCTGCTTCTGCCCATTGCAGTACAGCATGATCACCCACCTCAGATTTACCAAAGAAAAGTTATGCCATTGCACCTTCCACAGTAATATTTTTGTCTTCTGTTGACATGGGGAGAGCAGTGGCTATTTCACCATGGACAGCAAAGCATTCCACATTGAATCCCACAGTTTTCTTCTGGACCAACTGGCAAGACACAGATATGAGATGGTCTGTTTGGTGGGTAGGAAAATGCTAATAAGGGTGGGGAGCAATGTTTTCACTCGGGCCAGCAGCCTGTCACAAGTGGGGTCCCTCAGGGATTGATATTGTGTTCCACACTTTCCAGCACCTTCCCAAAGGATCTGGATGGCAAGATTGAAAGCGTTCTCATCGAGTGTTCTGATGCCACCAAGCTGGGTGTTGAGGAGGACACATCAGAAGGAAGGGGTCTCACAGAAAAACATGGACACGCTGGAAGAGTGGGTTAGTGAAAACTGTATGAAGTTTCACTAACAAAGACAAGTGCAGAATCCTGCCCCTGGATGACACAACCAAAGAGCCCTTTTCAGGCTGGGCTCTGTGTGGATGGAGAGCAGCCTTGCTGAAAGGGGCCCTGGGGCCTGGTGGATGAGTGCCTGAGCATGTGTCAGCAGTGAAGCTGCTGCAATAATGGAGGTAAATGAAGGTAAATGAAGTTAAATGAAAGTAATGAAGGTAAATGAAGGTAAATGGGATCCTGGGCTGCATCCACAGGGATAAAGATGTATTTGTCAGGCCTGGAGTACAGTGTCCAGCTCTCGTCCCCACAATTCACGAGAGATATGGACAGATTGGAGAACATCCAAAGGCAGGCCATAAAGATGATCAATGGGCTGGAGAGAACCTCCTATGTGAGGAAAGCCTGATGGAGCTGAGTCTTTTAACTTTGAGACGAGCTGGCTCAGGGATGACATCATCAGATATTCCAATACTCAAAAAGATACCTAGAAGAAAAGGTGAAGGTTCTGTGTTACAGGGTGTCACAAGGAGAGAAAAAGGAGCAACAAGGACAAGTTGCACAAAGAGAGGCTTAATCTTAACATAGGAAGTGAACATTTTACTGTGAGAATAATCAATCACTGGAACAACCTCCCCAGGGTTGTGGCTGAGTTCATATCACTGGGGGTTTTCAAGGTGTGACTGTATGGTGTGCTAGATGATTTCACCTAGGCTCCCTTTTCCATGAAAGATTGGAACAGGTGATCTTTCAAGGTCTCTTCCTACCTGGGCTATTTTATTATTTTTTCATATGGCTTTGCCTCAGTCTCTCACAGGGGTGATTTAAAATTAAATTCTGACCTACTGTTGTAGAATATAAGCATACCCAGCATGCACATCTCAGCTGATGATACCGCACCTGGACCTTAAAAGAAAATCTTGCAGCTGTAGGAATTTTGCAAGACCATTTTTCTAAAATAAGCCAATGGCTTCTTTCTTGAGTTATTTCACTCAGTAGAATAAGGACTGAAATGAAAATTCTGAAGATCAATAAAAACATTTTGGAATAAAAGAAGAAAGATCAAACCTCCCTAACCCTTCCACATCTGAACAGAGTCTATAGTGCTCATACTAACAGAAAATAAGCAGAGATAACTGAGAAACAGATGAAGCAATTGAAAAAGCATACTTATAGTCATTTTCCCACACAATTTTAATGTAAGCAAGAATCTTATCTATGTACAGAGATGAGTGACTCCAAGCATATATAAACATGGGCAGCAACCTTGTGCTACAGAGGGCTTCTGCAATTTTATACTATTTAAAGTATCATATTGTCCTGTGTCACTGAGTCTCCAGGGTCCCAAACCTGTTTGTTTTGTTTTGATTATTTTTAATATATAGCAGAAAACATTTTCCCCTCCATTTAACTCATGGAACAAAGTCTTAAACCAGGAGCTCTGTGAAGCTGAATTAATTTGTGTCTGTGGAGCACTGTGAAATACTGTGGGGAGACATCTCTTAAAATTGAAAAATACTTTTGCTCTTACAGTCAAACTCTCAGTGGAGTGATATGAAAAGAATGTTAAGTGTGAACAAATGTGCAGTTTGTGAATGGTGCAGACATTTACTGACTGTATTGAGCAAGTGCTGGTGTCTACCTCATCCACTCAGCTACAGAAACAGTTACTTTGCACTAATTGCAGCTTTTCTCCTTGGAAACAGGTGTGCTGAGCCCTTCTTAAAATTCAGGAAAGAGGGTGGCATGGAAAGGAAGTTTAGTTCTTTGGCACTGACATTTTGCTGTGCTGGATCTCACAGTGTAATGACATATTGTGAAATGATTAAGTGGAAATTAGCACGTTTGCTTCTCTTCCTCCATTTTTGTCCCTTGAATAAATGCAGTTTCACAGTTTTGCCTATTTCTGTGGGTCACTTTTTCCTCAGGGTTTGAAGCAAACTGCTGCAAGGTTTTCTTGGCCTGATGCGCTTTGGTTGGGCTTTTTAGCACAAGGTCAGGACAAAACTGGCTGTAGTGCTCAGTGTCTGCCTCCGGAACCAGCGTGGGAATTGTGTCCAGGTAATTTTTGGTCATTCTTCAAAAAAAAAACCCACCA
>VXBU01018924.1:2303027-2359759 GCA_013400315.1 Bombycilla garrulus | reverse complement strand
AAAAAACCCAGAAAACAAACCCCAAACAACAACCAAAAAAACCAAAACCCACAAGAAAATATTCAAAAAGAGAAAAATCTGCTACTGAGATTGGTTAACAGTGAGCAAGACCAAGTCACCGATATTTCACCTATAAACAAGAACTTTTTGGCCATTGGAGATGTAAAACATTAACATTTCAGGATACTCATCCCAGAGTACTTTTGCTCATATGCTCATAAAGAGATTGATATCAAGCATCTGATTACCCTGATGTGCTTGATCACCCCTATGAGATGTGACTCTACAGGGCACTGGGGAATCCCAGGGTTACATGGCTGCACTCAGGGCTGCTCTGCCTTGACTGTCAAGGAGGAGAGAGAAGGGCAGGAGCCCCTCTGTCCACAGCCCTTTGTGTTCACAGGCTAAAGGCTCCTACCAATCTTCTTTGGTACCAGTGACCACAATTTTGTGGTCCCCATGGACTGGGGACACGACAGCCTATGACATCCCCTCACAGAGGTCATATAAAATAACTGATAAAAGCAAATTGATTGTAATTTGGATCAACTTCCTTATGTAGAGCTCTGCACTGAAACACTGTTATGGTTTTCCGAGTGAAAAACAAGTGATCTGCAATGATCTGTAAACACTCTTACATGATCTATAAACACTCCTTTACTTTACTAAAATAACCTTTACTTTACTAACAGCAGAAATGAGCCTAGGTTTTCCCTTTAATGAAATCTGTGTTATTTATCTTACCCTCTCTGGCTGGACATTTTCCTAAAACACAATAGGGTAAGGTCAGCTTTCACAGATTCTGTAAGTGGGCTGGGAGCTGCCACTGAACTAATGACTAATTTTCTCTAGCTGCAGAACATAGACAGGAACAGCAGGTGTTTATTTTTTCCCTCCTTCTGATATATCATTTAGGAAGGAATATGTGTAGAAATAATGAGAAAAAAATGAAAAGATAAATTCTTTGGACATGACAAGTCTATCTGGTGATAAGCTGGTGAAGAGTAATGGAAGCATCAAAACTTTCAGAGCAACCAAAGTTTACAGAGCAGTTAAAAAGAGGCAAGACTTTCTTTCAGAGTCTTTAACTAAGGTAAATATCATCATCCAACACCCTCCCAAAATGATTCTGCCTTTTGCCATACAACTGAGAAAGAATGGCAGGAATCCTAGATGACAGGGGATAAAAGCAAAGCACAGAGGATTAAGTGACTCATGCAAGATTGCACAGGAAATCTGGCAGAGATGCTGAAGGGTTCCCAAGTTCTATCCTGTTCACATAAGAGCAGAAATGTTAGACAACCAAGCAGGGTACTACACAGTCCTGTTTGGAAATGTTGTGGTAATGTGCTATTTTTCATTTTTGTAAAATTATTATTTGCTGCAACTTTTCACTTGACTACAAGAGTTTTCCTGAATTTTGGCCAGAAGAGATTCTTTAGACACAAGATAGAAATTCTAGTCAGAGCCTCACAATGTCTTCAGGTATGGGAAAATCAGACCAAATAGCTAGTTCAATTAATATTCATCTACTATTTAAGATGAGACAGCTGGAACAAGAGAGCCTAGGACAGCCTGGTAAGGTGTGGGTGTAGATTTTCATATCACAGATTCTTGAATTTAGCCACCAGCTAGAGACCCACTTGAAAGGATCTTATTGTTGGTTTCTGTAGTTGATCAGTTATTTGGGTTTTTAATGTTTTTTGCTTAACATTATTCCTGAAATGAGAACAAAAAAAAATTCCTATCTTGAAATAACATAGAACATTAATATTTCCAGCTCTAAACCACGATTTCTCCAGGCACAGATAGCTTTATCCTACATTTCTTCCCAGGTTTAGTGTTAACAATATGCTTAAAATCCTACCAGAAAATACTTTCATTAGGTACAAAAACTGTGCATGAATTTACAAGTTCAGCTTCCTGCATCTTACAATGAAGCCCTGTAGAACACAGTAAGAATGTCATGGAATCATGGAATCGTGGAATGGTTTGGGTTGGACGGGACCTTAAAGATCCTATCCAGCCCCTCTGCCATGGGCAGGGACACATTCCACTAGACCAGGTTGCTCAAAGTCCTGTCCAGCCTGGCACTGAACACTTCCACAGATGGGGCACTCACAGCTTCTCTGGGCAACCCATGCCAGTGCATTCTTGCCTTCACAGTAAAGAATTTCTTCCCAATGTCCAATTTAAAGCTACCCTCCTGCGCTTTGAAGCCTTTGCCCCTTGTCCTACCAGCTCACTTCAGGCAGCCCATTTTGCAGATGTACTTGCTGTGTACAGCTTCTGACCCCTCAGTCCTCAGCAAACACAACCTCTGCATTTTCCCTGCTTCTGCAGAAACCTCAGAAGAGCTGAAAGCTTGGATAAATTGCCTTTCCTCTTAAATGTGCTCCTGGGTCATGGTGGTTTATAGTCTTTAATCTCTAGATGGTAATTTCTTTTCCTAGGTGGAAAAACTTCAATGCCTAAATCGACAGATGTGTTGTTTGTTGCTCTTGTGGTTGCTGTTACCTTTCGTTTGTGAGCTGAGATGCCAAACTTCCAACCTCATTTCTCATGCATTTTCTGCATCATTAACTGTTTAAATTTCCTGTGCTTGGACGGCTGTTACTTCTCTCTAGCAATTCCCTCCAATGTGGCTCTGTTAAAATGCAGAAACTGTTATACAATCACAATAGAAAAAAGACCAGATGGCATCAATAACTGCTAATATACCCCCATGTTTATGTTCCAGCACGTGTCTGATGGATAGGATAAGTGCTAGTCACTGGTATTCTGTTTTGTGTCATTGTTTGCTGAGTTTTTTGGGTTTTGTTTTTTGTTTGTTTTTTTTTTTTTTTAATTAACCATATGCTCCCTAGGAAACCTTGAAAGCTTTTTTATATGGCTCCCCAAAAGACACCTGCATTGCACCTTAAAAATGGACAGCATTTAAAAACATAACCCCTTTTTCTTTCAAAAAGGAAATATATTATATGAAAAGAAACTGAGCTATTTGTCTCCGGAGTTTCTATTCCTGTTTTTACCCCTACTGCTTTCTAATGAATTCGTTCACATGTTTAGTGGTCTCTAAACTGCACAGTCTCTAAAGATGGGTTTTGGTATACATTTTTTTAATCCAAACACCAGAATAATTATCAATATGACCAGACAATAGTTAGAGTCACTTTAATTGTTCAATCTCATAAGACTCCTGACACTCCTTAGATGTTTGTGGTGTTTGTTCAGCACACAGACTGTCACACACTGGTTCTCTGTGCAGTCAATGCCATCCTAGTTCTGCTTTTCCATCATTCATGCAGCCAGCTTTCATCTGGCAGCCTTAGGCAGCAGGTTTCTGGATTTGCCCCATGGTCTCACTCACTGTTTTCTCTCGCATGTACTCAAAGCAGAGAGGTGACACTCATGGCAGAAGAATTGTTTCTGGGGTTTGTGACTGTAGATAATTCTTAGAGGGAAGGGACAGTTGATCATGGCAGGGACAAAGGCAATTTTATGCAGATTTTACGGATAATTTGATTCTAACAGAAGGATTAGAGCAGTCTGGTTTTCACCGGCTTAATAGGGATTCAGATAGTATCCCAAATCATAGAATACCCTGAGCTGGAAAGGACCCACAAATATCATCAAGGCAAGCTCCTGGCCCTGCACAGGACAGACCCAGGAATCACATCATGTAGCTGAGAGCATTGTCCAAATGCTCCTCACACTCTGTCAGGCTTGGTGCTGTGACCACTTCCCCTATTCCAGAGCATGTTATTTGCATTTCCCTGGGGCTTTTAGCGCAGGCTTTGTATTTATTAGCTTCCCAACACTTACCTAACTAAATTAGCTATCCAGCAATGTAAGCATTGACATCTGAGCAAGTTTCTTGTGTTCCTGTTATAGTTAATAGAAAACAAGTCCACAGAATCAGTGATGCATAGCGTGAGTCATTTAACTGAACATAGGTACTGACTTTAGGATGACATAAGTCACACCCCACTCTTCGTTGATCATCTAGAAACCCAAAAGCAACTTTTAAAGATGCTTCTGCCACCTTATATTGTCTCATATGGTAGCTTAATTAGAGTGCTTTTCCTCCCACCTTAGTTTCTTGACTCGTGAAAGTGAGATTGTACAATCAGCCACCCAATTTGCGAAGGATGAAGATAATGAGTTCATGTTTGTACAGTGCTGAGGAAATACGTATCCAACAAGCTGTGCCTTAACGATACAGTCTTAACCCATACTGCTGAAGACATACTGTTTACATAGAGACAGCCAGAGAGCCATAAGCTCTGGTTATGCTGGCAGCCCTTCAGGGTCTCTGCACGGCTTTCAACATTAGGTATTTTGTAAATAGGAACGTTAGGGCAGATATGTTGGAAAACTTGCCTACAGTAAAGCACAACACTAGTAGCTGAGCTGGGATAGTGATTTTTTTCTGTATAGCTCCTGTGACAATTGCTAATTGTCAGCTATAATGTAGCTCTGTTTTCCTGTGCATCCCTCATTTACTCCTTCTTATGTCACATTTCTGTGTTGGCTACCAAAAGTCTAAGAAATGCCTTCAGATATTTCAGGATGAAAAGAAAGATAAATATTATTAATTTTCATTACAAGTAAGGTAATTTGTTCCCAATTTTCTGCAGTGTTCATGTATCTAATGAGTCAGGGAGTTTCATAACTCATCAGTTTCAGCTAATGTTTTATAGCTTTCCTATGTCAGAAAGAATAACTAATTGTGGTTTCAAAAAACATGGATCACTGCAGAATTATTGCTACTCTCTATACATTGTACAAATATCTTAAAACAAATCTTGGCTACAGTATTTCATCAAGGCAGCTGAGTATGATAAATCAGTAACAGCTGAAATCTGTGGCATCAAGACGCAAAAGTTGTTCACTTATTCTCCTGGCAAAATTTTCAGCAGCATTTAAATTGCTATGTCCTTAGAGGTTGGGTAAGATACTGTACACATTAGATAATCTCTGAGGTGAAAAAGTCAAATGATAAAACTTTACATTATAGCCATGTATATAATGGCATAATCCCTTTAGAAGAGCAAAACTACCGACATAGATCTAATCTGTTGAATAGCAGCCTTATTTGCCCTTCTCTTCCTTGAAGTAATCATGAAAATTACAGTCAGAAAGGCTAAACAGCACAACCACGTACTGTTCTCATAGAATAAAGAAAGGCAATCAGGACGGATCCCACAAACACATCAGGAGTAAAATAAAAAAAGAAAACAAAAAAAACCACAACCAAGAAAAAGACCAAACCCAAAGGGAAATGTATGTTATTTCTTATCTGAAAAGAACTACTAGAAAAAGAACACGAAAATTTAATATTCGGTATTCAAATACTAGTTAAGTGATGTTGGGTTATTAAATCTCTTCTTTTTTTAAGAAGAGGATAAGAGTCCAATATAGAATAAGAAAAATAGACTAAGGAATTTTTTAGGAAATAGGTGTGTTCAACAAAACAGTATAGTCAGCACCCAGTAATGAGTGGTATCCCTCAAAAGAACATAGAGGGACCAGTCCTAATTGATATATTCATCAATGACATAGTGAGTGGGGTCAAGTGCACTGTGAGCAAGTTTGCAGACCCCCAACCTGAGTGGTGCAGTGATACTCACCTGAGGGAATGGATTCGCCAGCGGGACCTGGACTCTGAGGAGTGGGACCATGCAGACCTCTTGAAGTTCAACAGGGCCGAGTGCCAGGTCGTGCACCTGAGTTGGAGCAATCCAGAAACAGACTGCAGGATGAAGGGACTGAGACCAGCCCTGCAGAGGAGGACTTGGGGATGCTGGTGGATGCAAAATTAGGGCTGCGCTGGCAAGGTGCACTCACAGAGCAGAAAACCAACCACGTCCAGGGCTCCATAAAACAAAGCATGGACAACAGGTCAAGAGAGATGATTCTGCCTCTCTATTCCACTTTTGTGAGAGCCCACCTGGAGTCACGTGTCCAGCTGTAGTACCTCCAACATCCTGCTGGAGAAAGTTCAGAGGAAGCCATGAAGATGCTCAGAGGGGTGGAGCATCTCTCTGGAAAAGACAGGCTGAGAGAGTTGGGTTTGCCCAGCCTGGAGGAGAGAAGGCTCCATGCTGGCCTTATTTTGGCCTGTCTGTATCCAAAGAGGGCTTGTAAGAAAGATCAAGAGAGATTTTTACCGAGGCCTGTAGTTACAGGACAAGAGGAAACAGTTTTAAACTGAAAGAGGGAGGGTTTAGATTGGACATAAGGAAGAACTTTTTGTAATGAGGATGGCAGGACACTGGAACAGGTTGGCCAGGAAAATTGTGGATGTCCCACCATTGGAACAGTTCAAGATCATGTTGAATGGGGCTTTGAGGACCTTGATCTAGTGAAAGATGTCCCTGGCAGGGAGGATTGTAACTAGGTGATCTTTTACGGTCTCTTCCAATTCAGATAATTCTGTGATTCTAACATTGATTCCTGCTACAAACATTTCTATTTTGAAATTATCTTCCATGCATAACAGATTGGAAACATCAGTCATCATTATTCCACTATAATTAGTAGTAGTGGAGCCTGAGATACAGAAATTGGTCACTGTTTCTGGGCACCACATGTTACAAATACTTCTGAAAAATTTGAGGAGTGCAAGAGATACAAAAAAAAAGGAAACCCAAAATAGGATAGCAAGAATGTGGCAAGCATGACCTATGAGAGAATCAGAAAGTGATATTATGAGAAAGTATACAACAGTCCTCAAATATGCAAAAAACTTGTATTCATGTTCTCTTTGAAAGAACAAGAGGAAATCAGTAATAATTTGTAGGAAGAATGACTTTAGCTACAGAATGGCATATATGAGGATGGTGACATGGAGTGACAAAGCTGCTGTCTTGATCACTGGATGTCTCTAAAAATGCATCAGACAAGGCCAGAATATCTAAACAAGAAGATTGCCTGAACAGTCACTCAAGGACCCAGCTCTGTTCCCCAAATATAGTCTCACTGTTTGTGTAGAGAGAGCAGAGAGGGCAAGAGCTGACAGATGGGCTCTGCTCACGAAAAGCTATAACTGGATCCTATACAGATGATCTAAGTTATACAAATGGATCATTCTGAAAACTCTCTTATTGCCCTGTTCATAGGGGAGCTAATGTGGAGGTTGTCAGAGACGGCCTCATTATGTGAAAGGCACTAACAAAGGAGGTTGGATTAGCCTGTGTTTGGAGCATCTCTTCAATTGTTATCCAGGCGTTTTACCTTTAACACACGGAACAAGAAAATATTGTTAGTACATTCTGTCTATAAGTAGGAGTAATTGAAGTAGTTTGATCACTCAGACTTTTTTTAAAAACAGGTTTTCACAGACATTAGTGGAAGTTTGACAACCAGTTGACATTAATTTCTGGTGGAACAGGAAGTTTTTTATGAGAATATATTTATCTTGTTTCAGTTATTGGCCCCTGGAGAAGATATATCTTCAGCCAGTATTTCAGCCCCAGTTTTCCCTCCAAGCATTCTGTTCCACCTCAGAGTCAGTGTCTCACTCCTTGCATCTCCTTGGAAGCTCTGCAAGTTGCCATCTGTTATCAGATTGCCCTGCCTGGTGCAGCACCCTCCTCACCAGAGCACCTTCCTGCTCACCTCTGCCCCAATCCACCTCTCTTTCAGGTCACTTCCCTGCCTTTAAGCACAAACAAACATGAAACACAGTGATCCTTCCCTCGCTGTCTCCCAGCCTCCAGAAACCAGGCATGCAGAAGTGGCTAATTGAGTGTGGCGTCTTGCTGAATTTGAATGGCATTGAGGAAAAGCAAGTGTGATTCAGCTAAAGGCTATGTGGGTATGTCAGCAGTTACAAAACCCCAACTGGACAGCACAGGAGTGTGAAATGACGCTTCTTTAAAAAGTGAGGCCCTTTAGGTTTGGCAGCACATTCATTAAATGCACTGGTGCCCAGAAGTTATTTTGGTTTCAAGCCTTTGACCAGAATGAAGTTGCTCTACATTTTCTTCCCTGTTAAAGAAATTTGTTACTCTTGAAATATTTATGGTGAGCTTTAACAGTGTTGCTTCTTTAGGGCTGCTTCTTTTGTCACACAATATTTTTTCTGTGCTTTATTTCTATGAGGTAGATGCATCAGGAGAAACCAACTGTGGATCTGGCTATTTGTGCAAGAGAACACATGGGATCAAATCCAATATCTCAATACCTACAGAAGGCTGCTCCCAATTTTCTTCTACCTAAGGCCACAAATAAAATCTCTTCCCATGTATTTCCTGGTAGACATTATATAAAGTTTTAAATAAATTAAACACCTTAAAGAATGTAAAGAAATGCAGGCTGGGTCTTTCTAGCATGCCTTCATCTGAAACAGAACACATCTCCATTGAGAAAAGGACCCTTCAAACTGAAAGAAAAAATAAAAAACATACCAAATTAATATATATATGAAACTGAAGAAGTAAGAAAGAAACTGGATGCAATAAAATCCTGCCTCATTGCCTTAGGAGAGGACAGAAAAAAATACTGTCGAGATCAGTGAAAGCTCCTTGAGGAAGCTGGTGACATATTTTGGAAGGATGTGTTGAAATAGACAATGTAAAAAGGCTGTAGAAGACAGGTTGTATGAAAAAAGAGAAGTATCAAATTCCACTTTTGACACATACCTTCTCAAGTTCTGTAAGTTTGTGGCTCTCAAATAGCCCAAGAATAGACAGTCATACTGACAGGTGTCAAATGGTCAATTTGAAAAACAGCTTCAAATTTTCTTCCTGTGGTATGAGATCCCTATCAGACCCAGCTATGCCTTTTATAAAATATTTATTGCTTTTCTGCTAAAGACTAGTACAGCAGCTTCATAACTTTTCAGTCCTGGATGAGGAATTCAGAGTGCTTCACACTAACTAATTTACTTTCCCTTTTGCCTAAAACAATAAATAAAATACACTGGACAAGAGATGTGTTCCAAGTTCCACCATGGTTTTGTGACTTGAAATTGCAATTTTCAAGGGCTGGGTAAGGTTTAACCACCAAGTGAGACCTTATCACACAAACTCAGCAGTAGGACAGATTTGAGCTGATCTCAGATGGAAACTTTCAAAAGGTGCTTTAATTCAGATTAAAATAATGATTTCCCTAATCAAGAGAGACTGTAGGCATTTCTCCTAACATAATCATCATCAGCTGCCAGATCAGGACGCACTTTCCTGGAACACTATGTTCCTCCCACCAGGTATTGTTACATAAAGATCAGAGGAGTAGAACATCTCTCAGGAGCAGCTCCTGATTGGAAATAGACCTCATTAACAGGATCTCCACTCCTGTTTGGAGGTACAGAACCATAAAGTACAAAAATACCACTTTCATCTCAGAACTGAAACTCCTCATGGCAAAATCAGAGTGATTCCAAACTAGTTCAGACCCTACAGGTGAATTCTGAATTCTTGTCCTAAATAAAATCTAGAATAACATTTACGCCATAACTTGCAGCCTCTTGAAGTAACAGGAGACTTTCCATGGATTTCAGTAGCCTGTGATTAAATGGAGAACACAAGCCTTATTTGGTTGACAAAAAATATAAGTGCTGAATAGGAAGTTAGCCTTCTTGTCACAGCTAGGTGTTTTAGCACAGAGCAGCTACACACACGGAGGAGTGCTGTCCAAAGCTCTTCCATGAAATTTTATAGAAGGGACAAGGTAGAAGTCAAAGTGTTCCGAGACAGGAAACAAAAAGGAGCTTCCTTCTGTAGAGAGCAGAAAGGAAAATGTCTTACTGATTAAAATTGACCATGGACAAAGCAGCTGAGTACTTACTGAAAGATTACATCTTTAGGAAGTGGTCTGCTCTCTCTGTACATGCCATTTCATCCTTTGCCCACTGTTTCCATGACCTGGATAAATATATGATCATTGAAAAACACTTCTTACCACCATTATATGATCCAGGGGCAGATCATGGTGGTGAAAGCTCTGCCCCAAGCCCTGTCAGAGGCCTCTACAAAGTATTTCCTCTGCTCAGCTCCAGCTACTCCTCTCCCACTGCCAGTGAGCCATTACCAAAGCCCATTCTCACCTGCTGCTGTGACCTGGCAGCTGTCCGAGGGTTCTGCTGTCTGCATGGGGTCAGCAAGGAATGGTAAATGTGGTGTGAATGTGGTGTAAATGTATGGTAAACATGATACAACTGTCTGGTAAGTGTGGTGGCACTGGGGACAGGGCACACAGGGCACATACTCAGCACAAATCCCGAGCTCACGAGACATAATTTTTCTTGCCCAGGCTACCTGGAGAACATGTCAATGGCCAGGCAGCAAGCAGCCAAAAACATAGATGAAAAACTGCTGAAAAAAATAAATGGCTTCACTAGGAAGGCAGACTGATTTGGCATTTTGCACAGCTTGGACATTCAAACCAAAAAATGGAATAGTTTTTACCTTGATTTTGGGAAAACAACAAGTCAATAATGTATTTTTTTCACCAAATTTACTTCCACTTGAGTATTTGTCATCCCCACTCTTTCTGGTTTTGCCACCATAACCTTCATCTGTCTGAGAAACATTCTCATCTGAAGTTTTCTTTTCATTTATCCACATGGGCACTGAACACCCCACAGCCCAGATTTCTCTTAGACTGAGCATTCATTCAACACAGATTAATCTTCTTATGTCTGTGAATTCTCAAGTGAGTCTAAAATTTTCATGTTTATAGTAAACAAAAAAAACCCCAAATAAACAAACAGAAAAGCACACACACACTCAAAATTCATCCACAACTTTTCATGGCTCAGAGCTCAAAAAATTCTTACTCCTGGAGTAACATTCTACTGAGAAGGCTGAGAACTCAGGAAAGGCCAGGGGATCACAAGTAATTGTGTTACAGCTATTTAATGAGCTCCCAGTCACCTGCCAAATAACAGTAAATTTCATATCTATTTTCATATGCTATCCCACCTACTATGTGAAATACATTCTCTGAAATCACTATTTGACTTGTTAAGTAGTTAGACCACTTGCAGATAGCTGTTAATACTCTGAGGATGTTTGCTTACAATCAGGTCTCTCTTCATTTAAAATGCATATATGAAAAGCAATAGCAAAACATTACTAGATTATTCACATTGTTTCTCTCTGCTTTTTATGAAGGCCTTGGTGAATAACAGAGCAAATTATCAGTAAATTTCCCATAAGAATTTGAAATTAACTTGTTTCATCTGTGCTTATGGAAGTTTCATTCTCCTTTCCACAAATATGCAAGTAATTGTTTTTTATTGTCCATGGAAAGCTAATTTAGAGATGCAGTTTTTACTTGGCAGTATTTGTGCTGGCAATGATTGTGTACATTCAGGAGCCGCTTGAAAAAGAAATGTGAGTTACCTGAGACACCAGCACAGCTCAGCCTTTGAATATCCCAAATCAGTCTGTAACGTTAAATATCAGTTAAAATAGTCATTAATTAAACTATTGTAGCAAGTTCATTGGAGAAAATAAGAATCTGTCTTTCTGTATTCTATACCCAGAAAATAAGTCACTAAATTAACATATTATTCATATGCACTTCTCTTCAGATCTAATTGCTGCCCTCTTTACATGTCCTTTTTATGCAGGAGAGTCTAACAACTGCGAATAGATAATAGGCTCTTGGGGGAATGATTACATGGTTTCAGACTTGACTTCCTTGAGTATAGAAAGAGGTGACAGATTGAACTTTATGGGCTGTCGTTCCTTCGCTCTGTGTGGGACAACACTTTAATGACATTTTCCCAGGCACTGGTATCAAAGGCATGGAGCGTTTGGGAGAGAAAATTGCTTTGAGATATGAATTCATGTAAAATGCAGTGGCATTTATGAGAGGGGCAAGTCAGATCCCATCCAATATCACACTTCCTTGATCCAAGGTGAGAGAGGCACTATGGTGTGACTATGCAGGAGCTGTGCCCAACATACAGGTGAGCAACGTGTCACCTCTTCTGCTCCTCTTACCTGTTTACACCAAGTCACATGGCCTGACAGGTCCCTGGAAGTTTGTTTGTCTTGCTGAATTCCCTGGACAGCGGTTTACACGCGCATAATAAAAACAAATTAAAAAAACCAAGACAGACAAAGTAATTCTAGAAGGATATTACTGCTCAGGGAACGTCATTACAATTTTGTCTTTATGAAATTACCGACCTACATAATTTATACTCCGAAGTGTGAGTGATATTGTAGATGACCTATCTCTTATTAGGTCCCAGCAATGGAGCTTGGCATCTTTTTAAACTGATGCATTAGTATGTGTCACATTCAGACAGCCATCTGAAATTACTAGCTGTGATTAATATAATTAATTATCTACCATTATGTGTGCCCAAATTTTGGTAGGACCCTTTCAGAGAGTGAGATAATTTGATATATTAGCTGGAAAACATCCAGACAGTTTATATCTAAAGTGATTAGGAAGTAATAAGACACATTTCCTGCTTTCACAAATAATTCTGTAATGAGGTTGTAAAAAAACAATGAAGTTTACAAGTAATAAATCAAAGCAATGCTAAAGCTGTTGATAATTGCACTGCAAATAGAACCTGGAAACATTTTCTGGTAAAGAGTTTTTGTCATGACTGAGCAATACAGCATTGAGGACTGACACTATTCACTAACTGAGGGGACAGGTTCGTCAAAGGAAAAGATGGTCCTTTGGTGGAGATGACACAATATTTCTCATCGCTGCTTTTACTTCTTAATATTTTTTTTGTTTCAGAAGTGAAAAAGCAACATGAAAAGGCTAAACCTAAATAAAAATCCTACCTTTTCCTAGTGATAATCTCCACTTAGTGACACAAAAAGGAAACAAAGAATGGGTTTGCTCAAAAAAACCAAAAATCAAATAAAAAAGTCAAAAACTCCAAAATTACTTCACTTCTCCCATTTTTCTAATATTCAGGTGAGCAACAAAAAAATTTCTTTTCTCTGCCTTAGCCATGTAGACCCCAAGAGAAATTTTTTACACTTCGACACAAAGTGTAAGATGCATTTTATACTACAGTAAGAAGTATTTCAGACAGAACAATGATTTGTCTATAATATTAAATTTTCACCAGTCTCTGCTGTGCTGCACTGCAAGCACACATTGTAACTTGTCTGTGAAAAAGAGGAGGCAAGTTGCAAAGGGATTATTAGGTAAACAGAAGATGTAGAAAGGTTATGCTGTCCTTATGAGCAGCGTAGTAATAGCAATACACTTCTGTTAATAATTACATGGTGACAGAAACAGGGCAAAATACACAACTTTTTCACAGTCACATTCATGCCATGAAACAATGAAGCAATACCACCCATTGTGCTGCCCCAGATGACATGTCCATGCTGTGCAGGACTGTAGGAAGAGGCTCTGTCCCAGGCCTGAAACCTATTTACAACCTCATGTGCCTTCTGACAGCTCCAATGCTTTTTAGCTGGTGAGGGTCACAAGAAAATAATGACTCTGTACTGGGCATGACTCTGTGTGCATGTGTATAACACAATGTAGAATGAAGAGAATGATAGCATTTAAAGAAAGAGCAGAGAAAGATTATCCTTTGGAAAGATATAACTAACGAGACAAGACTATTTATTTATTATAGACTGGAAAGCTGAGAATATTGCCATTACTTAAGCAACCTTATAACTTCCACCTGAAAACCCTTTTTGTGCTCAGCCCAGCTGGAAAAATCCTCTCTGAGGGTTGTTGCTGGCACACAGACACACAAAATCTCTGCAATATGTTAGCACTTTCACTAAAGATACGTCAGTATGCAGGTATATGGACATTCGCCACATGTTGTATCAAGATGTTGTAAATCTTTACTTGGGAATTTTGCTGACTCCATCCAAGTTCACAGAAGATGGAAATGTGGCAACAAATGAGCTCAAAAAAGGATGTGTAGGATGAACTTGCAAAGTCCTTTATAAGAATGTGAATCCTTTTTTTACCTCCCCACACATAATCAGTAAGTAGTCTCAACCTGTTAGTACAATCGTCACCAAGAGTGGCATCTGCCATTGCTGTTTTACTCAAAATGTTCTTCTAAACCTTTGGTGTACTTTGGCCCTGCTGCTTGCCACTGCTAAGGCAGAAAGCAAGTGTCCTGGAGTGACTTTGTGATGCTTGTATCCCCAAATCGTGTGACTGTTCGTGCTGGATGTTGAGTTCTGTGTCTTTAAGACGGGCTCTGAGAGTGAAGGGGGAGAAAAAGAAAAGTGAAGTTTTGTTATCAGAACCCTGTACTTACTCCCCTGCATTCTTCGGCAGGACAGTGCTTTGGCAGTCGGCCGGAGAGCTCTTTATTTTGCTTTTTGTTAGTTAGCTAGCTGAGGCAGAGAAATTCCCTGGATTGTGGTTTTGTTCTTTTCCTTGGAACTGTTTTTGAACCTCCCTGGACTGAAAACCCGGAAGAGGACCAGGAGTCGCCACCTATGGCCCACCAGGCCTGGCCCAGGCCGCAGCATTTTCCAGAGCTGAAGTGACTGAGAAACCCATGAGAGGGACTGTTCTCAATTTGTCATTTCCCTGGAGCAGTGAGACAATTTGTTGTTTTAGTATTGTTCATATTGTGCTGGGGAGTGCTTTGTTGAATAAACCAGTTTTTTTTCCCGCTTCTCTCTAAGGAATTTTTTCCCTGACTGGCTGGGGGGGAGGGCCACTTGAGTTGGCTTTTCTGGAGGAACCCCTTTAGAGATTGTCTCCCAAAATTTGCCCAAACCAAGACAGCAAGGAAAGATTTTGTGAGACTGACAAAGTTCCAGTGGGGTGAATTGTGCCATCACTAAGTCAGAACCACCCCTAATCTGGACTTTTGCTGTCTTACTGTGTCCTGAGGACGTTCTTTTATTGCACAATTGAGATCATCAAGTACGAGTTAGCCTGTTTGTATTAGACCAGGTTACTTGGGCTCAGATTATCTGATAGAGTATCCTGTCTCCAGCAAAGATCAGCAAGTGGATGCAAAGGAAGGAGCAGAAGAAAAAAACAGGCAAGCAGCGATTCTTCTCCAGGGTGCTCTGCCAGTCTCCAAATCACTTATAACTCACAGATTTCTTGGAAAGTTGCCTTTGCTGTTGACATCCTTCGTTAGATCTGGACTCAAAGTTACCCTGACACAGCATCTAAACTTCTGGCACCCACAGCATGCTGAGAGAGGGAGTTCCCTGTTACCTCTGGGTCCCAACGAAAGAGGGCTTGTTCTCGCAGCCCAAGCAGTTCTTTTCCTTCTCATTGACATCTAACAGCTCAAACGTCAAAGCTGCAGCTCTAAAGAAAGGAAAACAAATTCCAGATGACCAATAACCCATGTTTTAAAAACCAATATGACCAGATTATTTTTACTTTTTCTAGTTCACCCACACATCTCTTCTGGCTGTGAGATACTTGAATTTTAATTTCCCCAAGGATGACAGTCCTGTTTCCTAAAGCAGGCTGCCAAAATCTGTCAACTCATCTGTCCTTCTGCCAAGCCTCACCAGAAGTAGGCTCCTTCTTGCTCTTCCAGAAAGGACTAACTCCATCTTTCCTGTTCTCTCACACTGACCCAGAACTTGAGAGGAAGGGTCAAGGCACCAAGCAGGACGGGTTCAGCCCAAACTGGGGCCACAGTTACCAGTGGTGCTGGTTTGCTGCTCCCAGCTGCTCCATATGCAGACAGCTGCCTTCTTCTGAAGCCTGCAGCCAGATGTTTGCTGGCTGTTTTTTTGTTAGAAGAGTTAAGACCTCCATCACAGACTAAATGCCAGCAGAACAACTGATTTTAGAGATGCTTTTCCATCATTTTCTGCTTCTAAATTTGTATTATGATAAATATTTAAGCGCAAATTATTTTTTTCTCCTTTGATAAAAAGTAAACTGTGAACTTCCTGAGAATGAAAAACAATGTAGTGATTGCAAATAATTTTAACAGATGACTCATAAGTCTACATTGGTTTTTGCATCAGCAAATAAAAATTGGTCAGGATAGATGGAAAAAAGTGCATTGAAGTTTAACTACCAAATGTATCTTCCAAGCCCTCATTACCAAAACCTTTTCAAATGAAGTCTTTTTCATCATAAATCACCCAGCTATGTTTTGCATTTGCAAATTTTTTTTAATTAAAAAGCAGAAGAAAAATGGAATAAGCGCTCTTAGTGACACATCTCAAGAACAAAGGGCTCTTCAAAATGCAAACCATTAGAGAAGTCTAAGTTATGTACACATTCACACAAAGGGAAAAAATCCCCCACAGTGAAGGAGGAATTATTGTCCCAAGTGAAGGTTTTGCCATCTTTTACTTATTTACTCTCTTTCCCTTACAGTCTTCTGTTGAAACTCTTGTAATTCATCAGCAGCCTTTTAACTTAGGGTCTCTTTTTCCTGCAGGACTCTAAACTTTGCCAAATTGGACCAAAGTGACCCATTAATATGGTCAGCCATTGCCTATGTTCCTCTGCTAAGATTTGCCAGTACTGACTATTTGAGGTGAATATTGAGTGGATGAGGGTGATTTAAAGGCTGGCTAGAATACCAAAGTATTATTGATTTTCTCCTTTAGGAATATTTTCTCCCATTCTCTAATATTTGGGAATGGAGAGAAGGAACTCCTTCTCTTGAAATAGAAATCTTTTCTTTCACAGTCTTTTTTGGAACTGTTTCTTCTTCTGCCTAACTTTTTGTTCTCCATTATGAAATTATTCGTATCCTAGTCAGCCCAGGGAGTAGATGTCCCATCTTTACAAGTCCTTGAGAAGAAAGTTGAAGGACATGTGGGAATTATTTGCTCAGGATTGTGTCAATGACAGATGGAAGCATCTTTAATGAGGAACAAATCTTGAATTTCTTTTGCCATGAATGAATTGATTAGAAACAATAAGAACAGCTGTTTTGTCTCAACCAATTGAAGCAATATGATGGAGTCAGGTATTTTATTTGGTTAACACAGGCCCCCAAGGATTGACGAAAGAGCCATGTAGAAATGGCTGTCAGTTAATGCTTCTTATCACAAGGCAATGTTAGCCAAAGAAATTTGAGCATGCTCCCTTCACAGAGCTTGTACACTTACTTTTCTCCTGAGCCCAGACTATTGGGCAGGATTCACACTGCTGCTGCCATTGCTCACCTCCTGAATAAAGCTTGGTGCTTATGGCATTCACCCAGCAACTTCCCAGACAAAGTCCCTCCTTGGAAAAGAGTGTTCCTTGCACATTTCCCACATATTTAACCACCAGGATGTATCAAATGCCTCATCATGCTGCCAAGTCTGTTGAAGCTGGGTCACTGTGCCAAACCACAGAAGGTGGATAACTGCTGAGTGGGTGTTGGGGTTATATTCCTCTTTCAAGACTATTCATGCTCTTCACGTTAGACAGCTGTTGGTTGTCTCACCACCAGCAGTGTTCTAGAGCCTGCTGACTCCTGTATTTCCTGAGGATCTGAATCCCTGGGTTTTGCATTCTAGAAACCTCTCAATAAGATTGAGTGAGCCTTTCTAAGGAGTTAGGATTGCAGTGGGTGCTCCTCTCACCTCTGTACTGAACAGAGTGTACTCAACAGCATTTCTCTGTGTTTTCTCTGTAGTCAAGTATTCTTTGGTGTTACTGAACTGAATTTTGAGAGGTTTTCTACTGGTAGGTTGATAGGAAGTGAGAAGGGATTACCTGGAAGATGGCAGCAACACATTGCTATGAACACAAGAACCGTGAAAGCTATCCTGCTTCTGACCTTCTGCAGTATGGAACTCTGGCTCTGTGCCTGTAGGACTGTTCATCCAACAGGTATGGCTGTCCCAGGGATCTTGGCATCACTGAACCTGCACAATGTTCTCCGCATTCAGCCTGGACACACCTTTCCCTGCCTCAGTCATACCTTAATGTTTCTGTCACAGCTGTCAATGAGATCTTCTTAAACAACAGTCTAATGATTTCTGCCTGCTTCTGTGCTGTCTGTATCTGTGGGGAGAACATTCACCTCTACAGGAGGCAACTGTAAAGTTGTTGGCAAACCACCCTTGCTTGGTGCCTGTAGCACCTCTGAAGTTCCCAGATGTGATAAAAGAAATTAGACCTGGAAGGTGAAAGGCTGGAGCCACACTCAGAACCGGGACTTCAGCAGAACTTGCAGGATCTTGCAGATTGGCCCCAGGAGATGAGGCTGGGAAATTTATAGTCAGGACAGTTGTTGGCTCTGGGCATCAGGCCAATCTCATTATCTTGTACACAGTCAAAGATGAACTCACAGAGCACAAACCTTGCACTGGAAACCACTTAATACAGCTCTGCTGTACTAATTATGTTAGTATTGGTTTCCCTTTCAGCCTAAGCGATTGCTGGTCCTGCCTCACGTGGCACCTGGAATTCAAACTCCTGCTTGCCTCCCACACGAGCCCTGCTGTTCAGTGACCTGCTGTCTGTTAACAGCCACTGTGCTCATGCCAGCAAGGCAGGTGTTTGTTTTGGTGGTGGGTGAAGTTATTTCCATATAAAATTGAGAAAGGGCTCTGGGATGAATGACAAGACGCTACATTTGATTATTGAGGCCAATCTCTGAATTTCCAGGTTCCATAAAGGCTTCCTCTCATAAAGGGCTTGAAAAACTTAATCAGCTGAAAAATTAAATCCACATCGAGAGGCCTGCACCAGTTCAGCCTACTCCTGCTAACAATGGTCTGGATCAGCACATGGGGAAAGTCTCATAAAATGTTTTTTCAACTGCTGTTAGAAAAAAAGCATTTTTTTCCAACACCTGCTACATCCCTTTCTCTCTTCCTTGAATAGGCTTGCTCATCTTCCAAGGCACAACATGACCAAACCAAGAAACTGCTTTCTTTGCTTTCCCCACAGCCTCAGGAATTAGGGCCCACACAGAAAAAAAAATAAATGCATGAGCACGCAAACACATTTAGGCATACACATGAATCCATCTTTTTATACAAAGGCTTGCACACAATTCATTTTTTTGTTGAACTAGGCTCAGTACCATAACAATTATCTCATTAATTAGGATTTAGAAATCACCACGTTATTGGTTTTATTTTAATTACCGGCACATGTGTCTGAAATAATTTTTGTCAGAGTCCCACAAGGGCCATTTTAATGGTAGCTGGGCAAGAGAAATAGAAAGCTTTCCAATGAAAAGCAAATGTTAGGCAGATTGTCTTCAACACAGGAGTTATCCCTCTTAGTCATGTAACATTAATGTTTCTTGGGTTCTCTGGCATCCAACTCCTGGTGTTTGTTTAGGGTAGGATAACACTTGTTCAAGTCTCTGCCCTGCACACAGTCCAGCCATGGGATACACACATCTGCCATGGGTTAAAACCAGCACAGTATGCCCACTCTTCTATGCCCACTCTTCTATGCCCACTCTTCTAAGGGCTGAGACCTAGACATAGGGGATAAGTTAGCAGATGGCAGCTGCTTTGGATGAAATCGGAGTGCTTTCTCTGTAAGACAGAGCTCCAGACTGGCTTCAATGTTTATTCGTTACTAACAAACATTAATAATTATTGAGGTGGTGGTTAAAACCTCCCTGGAACTTAAAATGACCATGCAATGTTTCTTTATGGTCTAAGGAAATAAAATCTTGTTAATCTTGTTCCATTGATATCTTTAGACCAAGGATTTCTACTGCTCTCTCAAGGACAGATAAGCACACACAGTCTACCATTAAAGTGTCTCAGCTTTGTTTTGTAATAAATATTGTAATAAAAACTCTATTTCAGACTGGAGGCATTTGCTAAGTAAGGGTGAGGAACATTGATCTGAGCTACTTAGCTAATCGATACTTCTTTTACATGCTTATCTGGAAACTTTTGATCTTCCCAACACCAGCTCCATTTCACCAATTACAGTAAGAAAGGTTAAGCTTGGATTTATTTTTATAAGCAACCTGATTAAGAAAAAACATTTTTGCCTCTTTTTCAGTACTTAAAAAGTTCATAAAGCCACAATCTAAGTAACATATTTGCATTTGAGAACTGCATTTCTTCTTGATGGCTCAGTGAAACAGCATGTTTGTAATGCAGATAACACATTAATTACTTTAAGAACTGACAGCATATTCCTGCATATTTTGCAAAACTGTGAAGTCTGTTTTGCCGAGTAGAAGGATGCACTGTTTTAATGTGTTTCCAGAATGCTGGATCAGGAAGAAGCAACGGGGACCTTCAGACAGTGGGAAGAAACAAAAGGGTTACAGGCCTTGGTACTCTTGGAGTTTCAATGACCCCAGTGGCAGCTGCCCAGTGAAGGGCAGCGGAGAACCACAAGCGATGCTCTGAGGGCATCCCTGAACCAAGGGAACCACAAGAGGGGAGTGGAGAGTCTCACCAGGAGCCCACAGCTCAGCACCAGGAGACCCGTGCAGGGCCAGGAGTGACAGAGGTCAAATCGCTCTCCACATTAAAGAATCCCTCAGGAAGAGCTGGAACCAGGAACACAGCAGCACTTGGTAGGCAAGAAGGGCACTGTAGCTCTGCCAGCTCTGCCAGGGAGGGATGGTCTCCAGAGGCAGGAGTCCCTGTCCTCTCTCAGCTCTGTGCCCAGCACAACTGGTGCAGCTGCACAGACGGAGCTCAGAGGGAGCACGCTGCCATCCCGGTGCCAGCAGGAACAGCCAGCAGATCACTTCCTCGCTCTGAGCCTGGTATCACCAGCAGAATTTGGGGTTTTTTCATCAGAGGTCTATCTACATGGCATCAGGCCTATTGGAACAGATGTGGTAAACCAAAGGGGGAAAAGGAACTTTGTGCAAAAGTAAGCAGGGCTGATCAAAAGAGCTTTAATCTGGATTTGAAGGGGAAAAGAGATAGTATTAGGTTCACTAGAGATAAACCACTTTAGCAAGGTGGCACACAAATGTTTGAGGGATGGTGTGAGAGTGAGGACCTCCAGGCTGCTGCAGGCTGTGCTGAGCACACTGGAGCCCATCTGAAATATCCCTGTAGGAATGTGCACAGCCCCTCAGCCATTGCCATGCGCCCAGGGGATGGAGATCCAGTGGCAGCAAACACGTAGAGATGATTCATGGTCTCAATTCAGTCTATTTGCAGGAAATTAAAGACATCGCATTTTGATAAGGGCTCTCTGAATTAGAAGTTTGGATTTAGCTGTCAAGGGGATGTCATGAGTTTACCTCATATTTCAATCCCATTAATTTACTGTGGAAAATAATGACTGTAGCCTGCTGTACTGAGGTACAATCCAACCACTGCATTACCTTGGTTATTTCTCAGTGTCCACAGTGGTTTTAGACCAACTGTGGAAATGAGAATAATTACAGATTAGGGTTTGGAAGGGTGAGGAGAGTTCACTTAGATCAGTGAACTGCAAATACAGTTGGTGGATTCACAGTAATGTACTACCCATGGCCAAATCCAACTGGCAGGACAAAGCATAGCAGACAGATTCCCTTTATTTTTCAAAGACACACTTGGATTTCAAGCCTTTAAATTTTCCAGGTTTCATAAAACTGACTAGTTCAAGCTTTTGTTGGCAGTTTATTTTTTAGGTTGCTGTAGATGGCAATGTCTTTGATAAATTATCTTTTTCAAATTTCCTCCTAAGCCTTTTTTTTCTTTCAAAGCTCGTTTCAGTACCAACAAGAAACAATGAATTTACAACAGAGAGCTTTAAACAAATAGAAGGTAAATGGGCCTGACTGCCTCTAGCTCTTTCAGGTCAATGGACAGTCAAATAATATCACTGTGATGCTTTCTTTTTAAACTTTAGATAAACTTTAAGGATGACTAATAAATGCATGTTTAGCAAAAAATTGTTAAGACAGGCATTTCTGAAAAGTGAAGAAGTAATGAGCTTGAAAATATCTCATTATGAAAAAAATCCATCCTTATTTGAGTGGGAAGGAGAAAATATTAATATTTCATGACCTAACTCCCTAAAAAGAAATTAAATATTCTGAGTATTCTAGTACTTACAATAAAACTGCCTTTGCTCAAATACTTTGCACTTTTCATTGGATAGGTGGTATCTAGCATATCTCTGTCTTACTGTAAGTTTTGTCATAACCTACATCAGTGATATTCCTAAAAAGCCCATAATTTACCTTCAGAAAAACTGAAGATAAGCGGAATCATAACAAAAAGAAAACAAAACAAAAATGTTAGAACTATAAACTGAACATAGACAAACAGCCATTGGTAAGTTTCTCTTATATATTCTCCAAAACGAAGAAGGTTAAGCAAGGTCTAATTTTACTAAAAAAACTAGGATCATTTGAATTGAAGTTTGAAGGAAAATAGAAGACCCATTCCAGAGGATGTTAAATTATTCTGACATTTATTTTTCATCTGAGGCAGAGTCCATAGCCTCTTCTTCCAAATTTTGTATTTAGAACTAATAAAAATATTTTCTTAAAAAAAACCTGAAATGTTTGTTCCAAACACAATTTTTTCCATATGAATCTGAAATCAGTTACCTTTAGGTAAAAGGAAAAAAATTAAAACTATTCTATTCCGAAAGAATCAGGATAGAGCATTAAAGGTTAGGAAAATGCATTCATTTGTGAGTCAGGGAATTTCTCCACAAAAATATATTTCTGCAAAATACTACAACACAGCCATTTTCTAGTAGTAGATTGCTTCTGCTGGCTGCAGTTCCTGTGTGTGATGAACTGCTTGCTCAGTTTGCTTTATCTCCTTTGTACTCTCAGTCCTCTTTGCAATACACAGCTTGTCAGAATGATTCAGAAAGTGTCTCCTTCCCACCTTATACTTAAAAGCCCAGCATAAAAATATGCATTAAAACCCAAATAGTATTAATCTCTCACTTCTGTTCTGAATCCTAAAAGATGAAAAGAGGAAAGACATAATTTACCCATTGTCTTGCTTCAACTTAGGGTTAATTGTATGTAATTATATATAAGTCAAGAAAAATTTGTCATTTTTTTCCCCAAAAATATCCAGTGATTGAGACACCAAAACTCTTTAGACAACCTGTTTTCTATTTAGTGATTCATTTTTTATGCCAGGTTAAAGTTTTAAAGAGTGTCTAATCTTAAATACTGGAAATTTCCCTTGTTTGGAGTTTGAATCCAATAGGTCTTCCTTCTATAGATCCCAGTCATGTCAGCAAGCAGGCTGTCACCTGGTCTTCAGGCTGACCTGTTATACTCTTGAAATGTTATAGATTGTCCATCCAGTCTTCCCCTTTCAAGGCCAAGTAGTTGTTATTTATTCAAGTATTCCTTGTAAGTCATGTTTCCCAGATCTCTAGTTATTATATCGAGGTTTTCACCATTTAGTCCATGTTAGTCTACTGCTTTCCTGATGCTGAAACCTGGGCTTTGAGCTTCAGAATACATGTTCAAGGTAGTTTCTTTCAAGTGTGTTACACAGTATCAGCATTTCTTCTTTTCTTCATTTTGGTGTGGGTCTTTTGGGGGTTTTGGTTTACTTATGTTTTTTCGGTTGGTGAGTGATTTGGGGGGATTTTTTATTTTGTGGAGCTTTGTTATGGGTGAGGACTGTTTGCTTTGTTTGCTGTTTTTGTGGGTTTTTAGCGGAATACAGTTGGATTTTATTAATGTCATCAAATTAGTGAAGGTACTTTTTCCACATCCCCAAATTCTCTGAATTCCTCAAAAGTCTGTACATTGTTCTGAAAAAGATGTGTGTTTCAAAATGATACCATGTGATCTGATATGACATAACATCTAAAATCAAATCTCTCTTCCTATAACATACTTGTTCTTGTTCCTTCAAGTACATTTGAATTTACAGTTTTTTCCACTTTGGGAGAAAAACAAAATACATTGAGAAAGAAACTGCACTAAAAACTTGCAATAATGTCCAAAGCCACTAATGTATCTGGAAAAAAGCAGGCAAAGGAAGCATAGACAAGAAGTAATTATACCAAACACTTTTAATAAAGGATGGACTGATTTGTGTGAAGAAAAAAAAGTAATTCAAGCTCCATTAAGTTGCTATTAGAAACCTCACTGTAAAATAAAAAAATAGATAAAATTTATGAACAATTTTTTAGAGTTCTTAATATCTATTTGGGCAGAGGCATTTATAGATATCTGAGTGCTGAGAAATTTTTGTTGTGAAGCAAGTAATGGTGACAATGGCATTTTCTCCAAACTTTTTGGAATAAGCTCTACAAAAATTACAAAGAGAACTCGTTCCTGCATAAAGAGGTCTTAGACACCAGTAACCTGGAGAGTCTTAAAATATGTTGGGGGATACAGCAGAGATGTCAACACCCCTTTGTGCTTAGGAAATCAGGTCTTTATCCTACTTCAATAGCTAAGCTGATTTACCGCTGGAACAACCTGACAAGTACCACAGAGACTTCTTCACCACAAACCAATGTTCATGTTTATTTCCCATTAAAAATATGACTTAAATAATGAAAAAAAAAACCACAACAAAACGATGGCAATCCTCTGGGCTGTAATCCAGTGGGTTACAGCCATGCTGAGGTTACTACAGCCACTTTTCTGACATTTTTTGTGCCATGGAGAGGACACTGGAGAGGTCCCATTCTTTTTGGAAGCTATTCTGAGGAACTGTGATCAGAATGCAGGGATCAACTTAATTTATAATTAACTCACCTAAAATGGAAAAGGCAGGCTGAGCTAACAGAAAGAAAAACAATGCTTTATTTTTCAGCTCAGCCTACTCCCACCTTTAGCCTGTCAAAGTAAGCAATTAATGTAGGGAAAGAAGGTTTTCTGTCACTCTCTGAGTAGAGATGAGGACACTTAGGGTTTGGTCTTGCTGGGAAATCCCTGTGCTAAGGTGTTGCCAATGTTTGTAACACAGTCATGGACACAGCCCTGGGTCCTGGGTTAACCCAGCTGGACACAGCACAGATGACAGGAGCTGTATTCTCCGAAACCGAAACTCTCCCAGCAGCTGCCTTGTAACACCCTGCCTAAATCCCTTCAGTTTTGGAGATGGGAATAGAGTGCAAAAATAATTTAACACCAAAGCTGGAAAAACTCCCCTTCCCACCATATCGCCAGAATAACTGAGGACTGTTTTAGAGAGGCTTCTTATTCCAGATTTTTCTGTTTCAGCTGTGGTTAGATATTACCTGGTTCATTTCTCCAGCACATCAGTAGAAAAACATGTCTCCTGAGCAAGCAAGGATTCCTGGCTCTCCTGGGACAGGTATGGCCCTTGTCTCTCCAGGGACAGCAGCACCATCTGCTCAGCAGTGCCAGGTCTCTCCCTAACTCTTTCATGCACCAACAGAACATTAATAAAACTGATGTGTGAAAGTCTGGGATAAAATAGAAGGAAGGCAGCCCTATGTGGCTGTGAATCACTCCCCACCTTGCTGACATGTGCACTGGATGGGATTTAATGCAGGGATCACCTCTCTGCAGGACCCTGATCCCACAGACAGGAGTGATTTGTTGTTAGCATCCCCTCGTTTGGTGGAGGGCAGGATGGGGAGAAGCAATTTCAGGTTTCTAGACAAGGGAAGAGTGGTGAGGAAGCTGGAAACTGCCCCAGTGAGCTGGATTTCACCTCCATGTTTTTACAGTGGCATGGGAAGAAGTATTTTGCCTAGGCAATGTTTTAGTAGGCTATAGATTAATTGCAGCTTAACTGAAAATGCAGAGCAGGTTTTGTGTCAGCGGGAACTGTGCTGCTCAGAGGCACACAGAGTGGCAAAGGGACAAGCCCTGGAAAAACAAGGATCAGCCATGTCACTCTGGGTATCCCAAAATTATCCTTTGTTCCCTTACCTGCAGTTCTCTGTGCTTTCTCAGTGTCAGAGGGAATTGTGTCTTAATATTTCAGAAAGTTTTATGCAGACTAAGTCATTAATATTAGTGAAATACTCACGTAAATTGAACAAAGAATAACAGAAGTGTCCTGAAGAAACCTAAGTGGGGCAGGTTTTGACTGACATTCCTTCCACAAGGCTGATACCAAGTATTTAGGAATATGACTGATGCAGAATATTAAAATAACTGCTATATTAATAAAGACATATAAGGGACTGCAGCAACAGAGCCATGATGGACCCTCACAGGCACCAGCCCACCTTGAAACAGGTGCACTGATGATGCCAATTTACATCAGTGACAGAACAGAATAATCTTCTTTACAGGATTCTGGCTGAGAGACAAGTTTTACATCAGGGAGAAATGAATATGCACAAAACTGCTGACCATGTAAGGTACAAGCTGGCATCTCCGGAAGTAAATTTGCAAGGATTTGTTGGCTTGCAGGCAGACACTACCTCTGCTGCTGGTCATTCTTCTGCCATGCAGTGGGAGATGGTGGAATGAAGTTTCAGAGCCCAGATAAGGAATTGTCACCTGGCTCTTCAGCAGGACAAGGGAGAAGTGCTAACTCTCAGAGATCTCCCAGTACCTGAAGATGGCAGAGTGCCCGATGTGGACGGAGCATTTGTACCCTGGCTGTTCCCAGGTGAGCAGCACAGGGCAGGGTGTGAATGGATCACAGCTCCTGAGCCTCCTGCTCGCCCCATGGTGACATTGCCATTCCTGTCAGCCTCTTTGCAGCTGCACAGTGAGAGCTGTCAGGAATGTCAATTTTTCAGTGCAGCTGCAAGGAAAGGCTTTTGTTTTGTAAACACAATAATCAGGTCAGATGTGAAATTTTCTTTGAAATTTTCTGTTCACAGAAAATTCTGAACATTGCTGCCCACTCCAGTCTAATTCAGCCTAAATACATTTCTTAGGTGAAATTTCCAAAGAAATGGGAATGCTGCTTGTCCATCAGTTCCACCAGACAACAGACAGTGCTAGGCAAATTTAAAAACAAGTAGAAAAAAACAACCAAAAAAACACCCCACAAACAAACAAAAAATTAAAAGGGGTAATTTTCTTCTTTTGCAGAGAAGTCTAAGGGAATCACATCACTCTCATTCTACTACATGAAAAAGATTATTATAAGGAATCCAAGTGTTAGCGGAAGACAGAGATCTGCAACAACTCCATCAATCCTAACCCTCTTGAAGAGATTGAAATCTAGGGTGCTAGAGGCAAGGGAGATGATTGTGCAGAGGATGTGCTTTGCAGGGATTTTGGCAGTGAGACGTGGGAAGAAGCAAGGAAGAGGCAAGACAGAATGTCCCTGTCCTCCAGCCATTACAGAAAGGAGAGTGTCAAATAGATTAGACATGAACTACAAGTGGCATCTCTGTTTCACATTTTCTTAGAGCCAGGTCCAGAAATATCACCCAGGTTTGGATTCACAATTTGCTTACCCTTTCCAAAGACTGTAGGGACTTCTTTAAAAGATGTCAGCCATCCTGGACATTTTCCTCTGTAATGCTCTGGGTTAGTAGCTATCAGAGTCAGAAAATTAACTAGAGTCCATTAATTTTGCCTGTCTGCCTATGGCTGTTCATTTTCTTCTTCTAGAAAGCAAATGCCTTGTTACTTTATCAAAATGTTATGGCTCCAGACAGCTTCAATGCATATACAACATATTTCTAATAAATGAACAAGGTAACATGCACAAAGAATGAAGTATAATCTACTAAACCAGTGACAAAACAGGTGTTGAAAAATTTCATGCCTCAGACTAACTGGTCTTTGTTTATTAATTAATATGAAATATGATTAGCAATAACATAGAATGTAGAATCTTTTTCTGTTTTGCTTCTTAATTAGTACAATAAAATGTTAACTATGAAAGAAATTTATGTCCCAGCCTTATTACACTGGAATTTTCCACTGCTGTGTTGAACACTGAGAAAGAAAATGCTATGTTGTAATTCTGCCATGATCTACATCCTGAATAATTCAAAAGGGAAGTTCACTGTATGCCTGCAACTCTGATTACAGTGAAAGACAGTGGCACTAGACTGCCCACTGATTAAAAGCATCTCCAGCACCTTATTTATAATTAGGGACAGGAAAAAAACAGTGCAGGAAAATGTATAAGTGTTCCTCAAATATCACAGAAAATGCTGAGGCTGTTGAGTGATAAATTACCAGACCTGTAATTCAATTTTAGCTTTCTAATGATCTCATCGATCAGTCACATCTCATGGCTGTGATTCATGATATCATCTGAACCCCCTTCTATTGAGTTATGGCTTTGTTATGAATCCCACATTACCCATTATCCTTACATTGAATATACTCTACCTTATTACAGTAGCACTCAACTGCCCTGACAGACTTGAGGGGCTATTGGTTTTCATGTCAGGAATTCTGGTTCTAAAAGGATTGCAGATCAACTAGGAGAATAAACCCTGAGCTGAGCATCTCTGCCTGACCTTCGGAAGGGAAGATGAGATTGTGATTTGGGTGATAGTCTTGGGCTGGCAAAGAGCTTGTGCAATTTCTTGCTCACACAGACTATACAACCTTGCTCAAGTCATTTGAACAGCTAAAGGGCTCAAGGGTGTTGCTGTATCACCTGGTAGATTGGAGAGCGGAGGGGTCTGAACCTCCTCCTGGCATTGGTGAGCAAAATCCATGCAGGGCTGAATGAGCTCTCTGATGGAGAAGGGATCTGCCTGAGGCACCCCTGCTGCAGAAGCAGCTTCATTGTGCCTGACTGTCTTTATTGATATGGGGAAGGTGGGGTTGGATCAGGCTCTTTGCTTCTTTGGAAAAAAAATGGTATACGGGTATTACCAGTACTTTTGTAGAGGGTGAGTAACAGAGCTCCTTAGAATTCCCAGTGGAATGGAGCCACCCGCGCACTGTGGTGGCATTGACAGGAGAAATGCAATCAGCTTAGTAGGAAAAATAATGGTTCTCAGTGCTTTGGGATTCATTGCATGATGCCAAAATGGGTCTATGTACTCTAAATTGGCCTAAACTGGGGCATAGCTAAGCAGGGCTCTGTGTGTCTGGGGGATCTGGAGAGCTGCCCAGGGAAGGGGCTCCTGAGACTCATGGCTCCCTCTTTGCCAGGGGGCAGCTCTGCCCCCCCTCCAAGAGGGCAGTGGTGGATGAGCTCTTGACTCCTCAGGTATCCAGAGTGCTAAATGAGAGATGTGTTGACATTACCCAGTGCCAGGGAGCAGCAGGCATGGGGCTGCTCCAGGAGGGGCACAAGCCAGGAGACCATACACAGGCAGACACTGTGCCTCCAGCAGCAGGACACAGGCCCCCAGCTTCAGAGTAACATTCTCCGTAACCAACAGCCCCAGGCAAGATTCAGGTCCAGGGTCCATCACAGTGCAGTCAGGAATAGCAGGATGTGGGGCTGGCGACAAACTCCCGTGCTCATTTCTGCCTCTTGAACGCTACCAGTCTCACCTTCCAACCAATTAACACACAACAGCATGGCCAAGGACCTTCTCCTTTCTCTGCTGTCCCAGGTCACCTGTTCTGCTCCTGTCTTTGGTCTGACTGTTGAAGTGTGTGTATGAACATAATAAGGGCACGCCAGACTATGGATTCAATCCACCAAGCCAAAGAGGTGCTTGCTGCTAGTGTACCTCAGAAGGCTGAGGTCACATGGGCTGTATTGAAATGGCTTGTCATGCCTTCCAAAAGCAGAAGCTGAAAAGAACAGGGCTTGCTCTTGTTTAGCGCACTGATGTCTTCTGATAATGCCTCTGCAACCCAATCTCTGTCTGAACTGTCTCTGCACTTCAACAGAAAAGCATGTTACCTTTTTTTCCCAAAGCATAGTGATTAATTAAACTTGTCCAAGTCATTTTAATTCCTCTTTAAGCCACTTCTATATTTTTAGAAAACATATAATTCTGATATTGTGACATTTTAAAGTTCAGTGACAGTTTGGGGGTAGTCTGCTCTGAAGTGTCAAGGTGAATTTTCAGTGAGCAATTCAATGACATTTCAAAAAATTCTCACCAAGGTAATTAAAAAATTCCAGTCAAAAATAAATTTTTAACTAGTGTCCTTATTCCAGCCATGAAAATCTTAACCTCTTCTGCAGAATGGCCTAGATGCTAACCTCTGTGCATGAGATCAGTAAAAGAGAAGCTGTAAGAAAAAGAATCATAAGGACTTTTTCAATGCTTTGCAAGGACAATGTGTGGATGATAAACAAGTACAATAAATGTATTTTTTTCCCCCATAGCTTTAACTATTAGTTTCTTTTTCATTTGCAGTGCTCATCTAATTAAGTAATCATTTACTATTAAAAAATAAGTAAAATTTTTATTGTTATAAAAAGTGGCATCCTCACCTAATTTTTGAGTCATCATAAATGTTCATCCATCCATCTGCTGTAAGCAGGCAGAGAAACGAGTGACTTACCTGCTCACCTTTACTGACCAGCTGATACTTCCTAGAGAGAGACCAGTTTCCTTTCCTGAAAAGATCATCAGTAAAATTGTCAGAACTTTGCTATGTGTTGATGTCAGGCTGGATAGTTCTGTATATTTTGTTTTCAGTCAGTTCCACCACATCCATTTAGTTCTGGTAAAGAAAAATGCCCAGCACACTGTGTACTCATTTGTACGTGCTGAATCTAGTGAAAAAATGTGATTAGGTGAGAAGGAAAGAATGGAGATTCCCAGAGCCAGTTGATATCACTGTTAATTAAAAGAAACATCATTAGTTTCTCTCCTCTGTAAGCTAGGTGCATTTAATAATGTGAAAAAAAATAATAAAAAGAAGCTGAAGCTGTTTTAACAAATCGCATCTTAAGACGTGACTTTTCTTTAAAGACACAACTTTTCTTTAAAGACACATTCCAAAAGCCATTAATGAATCCACATCAAATTCTTCAGACTTTAGTGCAAACCTGAGAAGCTTTCAGTTTGCTTCCAGCATCCAGTGTGAATGGTGGTCATTAATGTTCTGGATAAAGGGATTCAGCTCCCACATTTAGACATTTTATTGAAGTGTCCACTTCCAGAGATGTGATTCAGTGGCTACAGCAGGCGCTGGGACTATTTGAGATGCCCATCAGTTCCCACCTGGACTGCAGGTGTTGGTCCAGAAGGGCACAGATCAGCCACTGATCCACCAGCCCCATCTGGTTGTCTGACACACAGGAGTTTAGAGAGCTGGATAAAGCCTTCCGTCTCCAGTGACTGTAGTGGGACCTGACATGTCTGACTCACATGGACATGTGAATTTAAGCATCTAAATTCATTAGTTATGGGCTGAAGCCCTTCCCAAGTTTATAACTGAGCTCTGGAGAAACCAGCAGTGTGCACAGTGCTCTTCAGTCAGTCTTAGGGCCATATGAGATGTTCCTCATTTGCAGTCTCCAGTGATGGAAACAGAAACAGAGGACAGCCTGGCATTACCTCCAGGGAAGGAAAAATGCTAAAGGGTGAAGGCAGGGTAGAGTTAGAGTTGCTGAGTTAGTTCAGCACATTGCAGAGAAACAGAAAGTTCTCTCAATACTTCTGATTACAAATTCATTTGAAGGCAAGAAAACACTCAGGATGTGCAAGACATGATGTTAACAACAAGCAAGCCTTGCTGTCTAACAAAGGGCAGGTATAGTCTTACAGACCTTTTAAATTGCATTTCCTCTCTGACAAAGCCATACAAAGAAAAGCTTCCTAGTGATCTATATAATACAGGAATTAACTGAAATGTATGTTTTACCAAACAGGCCCAGTAGCACTGGAGTTGAACTGCCTCTGAGGACAAAACAAGATGCCACATTCTTTTCTGGACCTGTGTAGTCATGCCAACCAATGCAAATGCACTGTGACAACCAGACAGCCTTAATCACCATCACAAAAACTGTCACTGCCACATATTTATCCCCTGCTGACAAGACAGATTCAGGTCTTCTGGTTACTGAATCCATTGCATAGTCTGCTTCAGCAAGATAACAAAAATGCCCGGTAGGAAGTGTGAAAGGAGCTGCCTCAGTTTTCCATCCCCTGTCATGCACTGAAGTTTGCAGGGAGGAGAGAAGGGACAACCAGAGAGAGCTTCCTTTTGGATCTGTGCTGAAACTCAGATTAACAGCCCTTCCAAGAAAAAAATATGTGAAGTACCCAGTGTGTCTGTTTTATCATTCATGAATATAAATTAAAGTGTTTAAGTGGTCCTTAAATAAATATTTGGACTAATATTTCTCATTATAATAGATTACATAACCAGCTGTTAGGAAGCCAAACTGTAAAGATTATTAGAAGCCTGAAAGCATTCAGCTCCATTCCTTACATTTTTTTGTCAATTGTGTAAGTGCTTATCAAAACTGGAATAGAATGAAGGCATCCCCACAGACGCATATTTGGTAACCATTAGACAGCATATGAAGCAAAGATCCATTACTCCTTCTCCAGCAGCAGGAGCAGGTAGAAAATTATGTCAGAAAGGTGCATTTTCTGATCACAGCACCTTTCCTTCAGGGATTCCTGGTGACACAAACCATGGAGTTGTGTTTCAGTCTGGATTACCCTAGTCTATGCTATTAAACCTATAAGTGAGGTATATCTTACCTTTAATGCCCTACAAATCAAGACACCTGTGTAACTTCCTTGTTTAGGCTTCTCCTAATAGTGATGGAGAGGACTCTGTGGGAACAATTAATTCTTTCTGGTTTAGGATGTATTATCCCATATTTGAATTCACCTCAGTGCATCTTGGAGCAACAGCTGCCACTCCTTGCCAGCCAAATCATAACCCTCCTTTTCTTCAAAGGACAGTCCCTATGAAGATAAGTTTAGGAGCCAAATGCAAAAATCTGTCTAGCTGTAAGATTAATGTCTAGGAATGGGCACAATTCTTGTATAATTTAAGGGCCTGGCCTGGCAGATTTGTATGGGAACTACATACTCAATAATGATCATCCTGATGGAATTTAAAAACATGAAGATACTCTAGAGGAAAAATTATACTTTTGAATATGCAACAATGCATACTTAATGCCCAGTTATGTGTAAAACTGGGCAAGACCCCAGAGTGCAGTAAGCAGAAAAACCTGGCATGTGCCTCTATCTCAGGTTCTCTTCACCCAAACAGAGTTCAATGATTGGGCAGCCTTGAGCATGTGGAGCATGATTTGACCTACCTAGCTCCAGAGTGAGACTGAAACATACACAAGTAAAATACAAGAGAAACAATAGCTCTTGCAAGTGTAACTGCAATGATGAGGTTTGTAGCTCTGGGGCATCCATGGTTGCCATGGTGATGCTACAGAGTATTGCAATACTTACAGGTGTAGTTAAGCTTACTAATTTCATTCCATGCCTTTGAATTCTCATACCTTTTCCTACAAACACTCCCACTAAATCAGGCATGTAAAATTCATTGTGAAGATATTAATCTGAATCTGCAACTCTGTTCCATTTGCACAAAGCTTGAAAATAAAGCAAAGCTCGCCTAGAGGATTAAGGTATTATGATTGTTTACAATCAACCAGTTATTTCCTTTTTTTAAAACAAGATTTGCTTAATCTATTTTCCAGCTGGGTTAGAGGAGATGGAAAGTACTGTTTTGCTTGGGGAAAAAAAAAGTCAGACGAACCTTACATGCCTTTAGAAAGCACAATTATAATATTGTTTAAGTATAGGGTTGCAAATTTAACTTGTGCATGTATTTGCTAAATTCGATATGAGCCTGTAAACCTCACTTGGATTCATTTATCAGTCCTGAATACTCCCCTCTCATTGAATTCACAGCTGCATACCTTTGCCCCAATGTGCATAAGAAGCATTCCCAAAACCACAGAACACCTAATGAAAACACAGAACCAGAGGCAAAGCAATGCAGCACTTACATGTACTTCTGTACATGTACAAAAAGCTGCCTTTGTGTACATCTATCCCATTGTTTCTATTGTCACAGTACCTGCCAGCTTGCTCATAAATGAAATAAAGAGTGAGTTCATCAAGAACCTTTATCTGTAGCATCAAACATGGGAATGCAGCAGAGTTGTTTGACTAACAGACCTCCCCTGCTCTGTTTGTGACAGCCTGTGGGTGACAAAGCACACCCCTACTCCTGGTGAGATTACTGGTATCAGACAGTCCCTGAGTTGCCTGCCATCACATTGTTCACATATTAGCAAACCCAGACCTGTGCTGTCACTTCAGTAGAGGAAAGCCACTCTCTCCTGGTCCTGGGAAAACTGTCTCATTACAGGATAACAGAAATCCTCTCAAGGAGAGGAACTACCTGACAGTGGACTGTTTTCTTTAGTGTTTTCGATGCAATTTGAGGGAAAGTGAAAAGAAAACAAAACCCTGAGAGATGATAGCAGGTGTAGTTAAAAGAATCCAGGACAGCCTAAGATTGTCACAAAAATAAAGAGCATAAAGTGCTGAAAATACCAAATAGCCCTTCACAGAGCTCACCTCCTTCCACTCACCCTCAGGCAGACCCTCTGTGGATCCTGAGTCTGCCTTTCTCTCCATGAGGACATTTCTCTGCTCAGCAGTCTCCCTGATGATCAGAACAACTAATCAGAGCTAAATCAACAACATGCTAACAGATTGTACTGATGGGGGAGTTTTTAAGAGCCCCATGTACAGTATTTTTCTTTCTCAGACTGTGTCCTGAAGTTTGCTCAACTTTCAATGCTCAGTTTTCTCAGTTTAGAAAATGTGGAGGGAGCCAAATGTGAGGTAGCAGATAAGTGAGAGAATTTACTACTCTAAATTTGCGGTAATTTGATCTCAGTATAATAACTATGTCCATCTATGGATGAAAAAAAAAAAAGAAAAAAAAAGTGTACTGCTGATTTTACACTGGTATCAGTGGGAGATGGAGTAGGGCTCAGTCTCAGTCTCACCTCCTGGCTGAGTTGGAAGTGGACACCCAGAAAGCACACACTCATTCCTCTTCCCTGGATTCAGATTACTATCTCCATACCCCAGTTTACACCTGTTATTTGTACTAATTTTTCAGCAGTCCACCCTAATACTTTTTCCCTGGCTCTGCTCCAGCCTTCTTGTAGCAGAGAAAAAAGGACAATAGGAGAATCTTCCATCCTGTCAGAAATATTTTTTTCTTACTGGGATGCAGATACCGAACTGCAATACTCAGCTCTGAATCCATCTGCCTGTAGAAAGCTGAGAGCCTTCATTGACTTTCAGATCTGAATACAGTAAGGATATCACAGACAGGAAAATTTGGTCGTATTCCTGATGTGGATGCTGTAATATACCAGTATCTGTAACATTCAAGGGTTATTCTAAATCTATTTCTTCAAGTTTTTTACTTGAAAATGAATGTTGTATCATGTATATTTAAAATTCATTAAATTCAATTTTCACAAATTTACATGCTCAGCAAAGACTTTAACTGAATTCTAAGAAAGATAAGAACTTAACAGAGATATTCATTACATGAGACTTGCATCAGCCACCGTACTACGTTTTCATGGAAAATGAAAATAGATAGCTCAAGAGGTTAGTGTACATTGTATGAGTGTGGCATCCTGGACTGACAGAGATCCTTATGGACAGAGACCTGATTGCACAATCTGTGCATGTAATTGATTTCTTGGAAGTTCATAATCATCTGTATCAGAAACTGAAATGTTTTCTGTATTTTTTGGCTTGTTTTTCAAGAGTCTTGGAAGAAACTCATTGTGGTTTATGACAGACCCTTATGTGTACAGGTTTGGTAAGGGGCAGGACATTGGCATTAATACAATGTACAGTGCTTGGTAAAATGTAACTGTTTTTTGCCGCCAATTTCCAGTCTCTTCTTTCCTAACTTGCTCAGCCCAAGTTGAGCCCAGGCTCAGCTCTGGATAGAGCTGGCTTAGCTTTAAATACATCTCTACACTTCTCTGTTTGGCTGTAAGCCAAGCTCAACTTATATAATGAGAGATGTTACTGTTGTTGTACCCTGTTCTTTGCTGAAAGATGACTCAGTGAGTCCCCTTGTTTTGTGCTTCACTAGTACAAATTTTGTATAAAAGCAAGTTTATCCTCATTACTTCTGCAAAAGAACATCAAACTGACTTTTAATTTCTCTTTAGCTGATTGACCATGACTGCTCTTGCCCCAAATGAAAATTGGGAATGCATGCTGCATTCAATGGTTTCAGGCACCTCGTTTCTCTCCCTGGAGCTCCAAGCCACTGAAGCAATCAAATGGATATCTGGATTTGATTTAGGGTTCACTCCAGGCACACACACAGTCAAGAGGTCCTCGCTGAGGCTGCAGCGGAGCAACTGTAATGGGAGCTGAAATAGAGACAATTCCTTAGCCCTGGGAGCCAAGGCCCCTGGCTTGGAACTAGCCCATGGAATGCCAAAGCACAAATGAACCTCTGTAAATCTCATCCACCACAGTGACTCTTTCCTCCACAAGAACCCAGAGAGCTGGAGCTCAGGGATTTCTGCATAGGAAGGCTGTGGCTGCAGAGCATTAGGGAAGCATTAGAGAGGTTATTTGGTCGCACGCACAAATCAGTTTATTACAAGCTGGACACAAATTCATTGCCTTAAATCCCACATAGTTATGATTCCTTTATTGCCAAAAACAAAGGTCAGATTGATCATTGGTGTAATCCTTGCGGTCAAGAACATGCAACCCAAGAATCATTTTGGCCCTAGTCCTTTGCTAGTGGCTAATGCTTTACAGCAAAGGCAGTGCTGTTATTTGCATTTCCAAGAATCAAAGAATAGGTTTACATGTGTGCAACTCAAATTTATGCTATTTGAAGTACACAAAATGCTTATTCATGTGGGACCAGGCTTTGGACACTTCTTTAACATCAAGGACAGAAACCAGCTTCGGGGAATTGCCAGCAGATCTGACAATAAATGGCATATCTATGATGTAATGAATTTGGTTATCTTTGTTTTTCCAAGGAACTATTATAGCTTACAATCCAGTCTATAGCTAATGTCTGTGCAGATGAATATTGTTTTCTGTATCCACCATTTAAAAATAATTCTGCCTTCCTCTGCCTTATCCCATTCTCTCTTTCATGGCGATGTTTTTTGTCTTTTCAGTAAAAGGGTGCATAGAATTGATCCAGCATTCAGCACAACTGAGAGCATGAAAACCTTCAGAAAAAGACTGAAAGTACAGAAACCTATTCTCTTCAGTGCACCTACTTCTGATTTTTTCAATATTGCAGGCATAATAAACTTTTATGCTACACATTTGTAAGAAGAAAAGCTATGGAAACTGCAGAGCAAAACAATTTGTATGGAAGGAATGTAAAGAATTCTTTTCAGTTAATTACTCTTTTCAGTTTAAATGCACTGATAATAAAAAATACATATTTCTGAATCTGCTGTATTGCTCAGGCTGGATAGAATTTGCTTTGTGAATATCCCAAGCTTCGGTGTTTCTAATCTTTTTCAACCTGGTGTTGGTTGTGTACCTCTGAAAAAGAAGAGCCTTAATTTTCTGTTGGAAGAACTGTTAACTTTGGCTCATTTTTAGCTTTTCTCAGATAAGGTTAAGTCACATACTGATTATATGTTTTTGGGCAGTAATAAAAAAAAGTAGACCTGAATGAATCATGAAGTTATAACTCTTCCATGAATCGTAATGTTTTAACTCAGAGTGAGTCATGCCAGGATGAAATAGCTGTACTGAGTACCACCAGGTTCTTTGTCAGAAGGGCTCTCAAGAGTTGTGTCATTATGCTGTCCCCCCCTGCAGGCAGGGCCATGGCTGGGCACAGTGCTGCCCAGGAGACACAACAGTGGGGCATTTCCAAATCTGGCAGTGGCAAACTGCTGGAAGACGCTATGCAGAGTATACATTGGATGTGTCTCCTTGTATGGCATCGAAGAAGGATTCCTGAGAGCTGCAATTGTCTGAATCCCATATCCCAGCTGAGTTATTTGCAGCAGCCACAAGTCCTATGAACATTGCTGGAATTCTGGACATCACTGCTTGATCCTGACAAGAGATGCCGTGTATGATGGATTGTTTTGTCAGACAGCTTTGCATGGTTCAGGCAATAAAAAGGAGATTGAAAGTTTTCTGGTAAGAGAGGATTAACTTTTCCTCCACTCCTGCCCATCATCATAAGCAAGGCACATTGTGGATGGTTCCCATCTAGCTGCAGTTACCTGCTCTGGACCTGGGCAACACAAAGTGTAGACCAAAGAAAGGCACGCTGGCTTTTCATGCCTTTTGTGCCTTTGCTTCCAAGCTGGAAAGACCCCAACAAAGAACCACAGAGCCCAGCAAGTCCTGTGAGCTTTGCCATGATACAGCAGTAGATCTGATCAGCTCTTTGAAGACAAGCTGCAATCCTGAAGCACATCTACCCTTCCAGTGTTCCATCTGTCTGAACTAGGGACCAGCTATGTTCAGGCCTAACTCTACAAACACAGGCCTTTCTTGCCATGGAAGAGACTGCCCTCCCTTTGCAGTGTCTCTCTTGACTTGCTCAGACAATATGAGTACAGGAGCTTTCCAGGTCAGTGATTAGAATGGGATAAATAAAGACTCAAAGCAGAAGAAAATGTCTTACTAGGTGTGTCTGTTGCAAATTTTTTTGTTATAGCAATGAAGTGGTTGGAAATTAATGTCTATTTACAAGCTTGGTGACAACTTTTTTTTTGTTAAAGTATATTTAACATTGCTATCTCAAAATCTTCTTTTATGGGATCTCCTTTCATTCTGTAATATGACATCATCATACCGCTGTGAGTAGTTTCTGTTTTTTGACTGAATCAGCCCATTGCCTGTGTAGCCATGCCAATCAAAAGAACAGCCTCTCCACAAGGGTTACATAACTTTTCATACTTCTGCACAGACTCATCAAGGAGGAACATTCAGACAAAGCCATATAATATACTGATTATGCTACCTCTCTCATTTTGTCCAATATACCACCATAACAACATACCATATAATACACTGATTAATGTACCACTCTCTCATTTGTCCAATCCCATACACACGTGTTCAGAAACATTAAGATTTCAGATCTAAGCCTTCCTGTAAACCATTGCTAAAATTTGTGTATCTTCTCTGTGCCTCCCCAGCCCTTTACCTCTGGCATGGTAAGAAGCAGGCTCTTTCAATAAGATCTCCTTTCTGAGTCTGCTTGAAATGGATTCACAATTAATTTTCCCCTTTTGCCGCTGCAGTTCATCCTTGCATCTTGCAGACTTCTGATAAGGATCCCTGTCATTTCCCCCTGACCTCAGACCAGAATCAGATGCAATTGAAGGGACATTTTGCCAAGGAGCTTCTGTTTTAAGGCTGTGAAAAGAGCAACATCTCTAAGCTGCCTTTTGCAGCTTGCATCTGCTCTACTTGTCGGCCTTTGCATCCTGTGAGCAGCTTGATCCAAAGCTTGTTTTAACCATATTACCAGCTGCTCTCTGACATGGCTCTGCTCTCTGCTATGGATTTGTATGTCAGTGGCAATCACGTTTCTTCAATTTGTGTGAGAACCAGGACTTAAAATAAATTATCACAGGAAGCCAGTGATGTGTCCTATACTGAAGGTGGCTATGAGTAAAAGCTTAAGAAGCTTTGCTTTAACATTCTTCTGCCTTCCCAAACCACTTTGCTTTCCATGAAGCTACAGCAGTCTGAATTACTGGTTTGATCTTTCTATGCTGGCATTGTTTTTTATATAAGCCCCACTGGTTTTGATTCTACTTTTATACAGCAGTGCTCAGAACAACAACCCCAGGATAAGGGCTGAACCAAATTTGCCACTCCCACCTTCATGCGCAAGATAACCACTGAAAATATGGCTCAAAACCAACTTGAAGAATCATAGAACCACAGAGTCATAGAAGTCGAGAAGAAATCAAGAAGACATGTAGACCCCTGCCATGCAGCTGGCAGTTTCATGAGGCTGACATCATTTGTGACAGATGGATGAGATTTGTTATCTCATCCTAAAACCTTTCGGTGAGTTTAACCATCCTACGCAGTATTTCTCCTAAAGGCTAATCTAAATGTCCCTTACTGTAATTTAAGGCGATCCTTCTTTTCTGTTCCCAGGCAGCACATTCCATTTCTCACTGAATCTGTAACACCCAGATATGTGTTGCACAGACACTTCCAGAATTTCTGTCTCTCTGACACTAGGCTTCTCTGAAACAGAATGAGTATACAGAGTGCATCTGTTTTTTCCTGCTCTCCCCCAGCCTCTCTTGAGGACATCTTATCTTGATGTGTGCTACTCCTTGTACATCTGAGCAGTTAATTTGTGCAGTTAATTGCACATCATTGCTCTCTTGGTTATTTCTTCCTGACCTACTTACTGTTAGGATAAATGAGGATTATGTGAGGTGTGGGAGCTGGGTCCTGGGAGACTTGTGGGGCTGGAGCAATGAACCAAGGATGAGATGCTGCTATTCTATGCTGTAACAAGACAGATGATGGTGTAGATGTCTTACGTAAATTACAAGAAATGTTGAGTAATGTCCTGAGGTCCCTTGCACAGTTCTGTTAGTGATCTTGCAGATCACATCTGCAAGTGATGCTAAAATTCATCTTTTTTACATCTTTAATGGTGCAGACAAACCTCAAAACTGGTTTCAATGTTCTTCATGGATTCATTCAGCAAAGAGGATTAGGCAATGAAATCCTGCTTTTCTGGCACCATCATTCACAAGGAGTGGTGTCATCAACTTGAGGACTTTCTCCTGTTGTAATCCAGATATGCACAAAGTAGATCCCAGTTTCCACATAGGTAGGAATAAATTAAACAGGTCAATGTTCATTCACTGACCCTAAGGCCAAGCAGCGTTCCACCACTGTCATCCATGGGATAAACTCTCCATCACCACCAGAAGGAAACGATGGTGGTGTCAGGTGAGGTGCCATTTGATTTGGGTCTGTGGTGAGGTCATGCCCAGGCAGTGCCCGTTAGAGGCAGCTGGAACAGCCCACAGGGTAACAATCAAACATTGACAGCTCCTGGCCATCACTTCAACCAGTCCCAATCTCTGCATAACACATTTGCTGAGATGTAGTTGGCAAGACCTTTAGGTCTACCTCAGGCTACCAAGGAATGCTGTATCCTATTTACTGGTGTGCCGCACCTTTCGATCAGTGAAATGTGTTACAGCACTTGAGCTTAAATATCCACCTTCTGAAGAAAGGGAAATAAGCTAAAACAAAAAAATCTATAAAAGCATGACTGAACCAGAAGGTCAAAATTGCTTGTTATAGAGCAAAAGGTGGGCACTCTACACCAACTAAATCAATTTTCCAAGCCCACTCACTCTCCTCATCCTCTGCAGAAGTTTGCAGATAGTTAATTTAGCTGCAAGAAATTCTCTTGCAGTCTAGTCTTCATGATTAAATGAAATCATTCTTTGATTAGGAGTACAGAAAAAAATTAGGATGAGTACCGCCAGAGTAAAAATGGAAACACAAGTTAGATTGTGAAATGAGTCATCTGGCAGAAGTATGTAAACTAAAAACAACAGGCATCCCAGAATAGCTCCTCATAAGAAAAAACATTGTAGTGACTGAATTCTATACATGCAACTATTGGAATAAACTACAGGAGAATTTGACACATTTTGTCATATATTTGTACCATTTTTGTAAGCTTTAGAAGCATTTTGGAAAAAAAAAATCCAAATTTGGTGGAAAATGACAACAATATCCAAAGATTACAAATAAACATAGGAAAGTTTCCTTATTCATTTAAAACAAAGACATTACAGGTCAGACCACAGCCGGTATTTTGTCATGACAGCAAGTTTTTTCCTCTTCAGATAAAAAACACTGTATTAAATGATAACAGATATGATTTTTACAGTGCTTAAAAACCTTTTAGCTATTCACCTTCATGGAAAGAGCTTCTTCACTGACTGCTTGACAGGTATAGGTAATTGATGGATTATTCAGGAAATTCTACACAGGCAGATGCCATATGCCAGAAGAAGAATTAATTTCTAGCCTTGCTGCTTGGCTTATTTCTCCTGTCACGTGCAAAATATTGGCAATCCTCAGTAAGAATTGCTTATCTTCATAAAATTATGTAACTTTCTATAAATTTAGCATGAGCAACACAAAAAACATGTGCCCAAGCTAGTGCATGGCTAATGCAACCCACCATATGCTCCCTTTTACAGGCAAACTGCACAACCGTGGATGCCTATGCAACACTCAGCACAATATCCACACTGGTTCTTATTCCACATTTTTGGAAAGACTCAGCTTTCAGGTTATTCGATAACCCTCTTTTTGCCACTGCTCAGGATCATTCCTGATCCATTAAATTACTACAAATAGCAAACAAATAGTATTAATATTAGGTTTGCTCGTTTCCAATTTAAAACTAAAAAACAAAACAAAACAAAACAAAACCAACCTGCCTCCCAGTGGTGTATTCCTAAATTTTCCAGCTAATACTCTGTAATAATTTTCTGCCATTTAAGACAAGCAATTTCCATACCCATTTGGAGACTGCTAGCTCAAATTTTTGACCAGGGATTTTTGTTGATGCAGCTTCAAAGATTCATATTCCAGAGTGTAGAACTGAGCTTCTTCTTTCCTTTTCAGTCCATAGTTCTTTATTCTCTACAAGAAAGAAAAACTTTCTTCTAACTGACATATATCAAATCTTAGAAAAAATATAGCCTACAATCTGCTAGGAGAGAGAAATCACCAACCAAATCAGTTCTGAGCATTGTCATTTTTATCAGAGAAAAAGCTCATACATTTTATTTCCCCTCTGGAGGCTGGTACACATGAAAGATGAATTAGTTCAATAAAAACTTCAGTGGAGAAAACTTGTTCTTTAGCTCAAATGCAAGATCTTGTGATTTTAAAAGCCCCAAATAAAATTCTGCTGATAGCTTAAGTGAGAAAAGTTACCAAAAAATAACACAAATTCAGAAAAAATACCTCAAATGTATCTTTAACTAATTCCCAAGTCTTTCCTAGAAATGTAATTTCTGAACTTTGGGGTTTTTTAATATGTTGAAAGTCATATTATGAGCAGCTTTCCCCTTCCTAGCTGGCAGCAATGCTCATCTGGGCCTGTCTCTTGGTCATCTTCACTTCACAGAACATCTCTATGACTTAACTTGTACAGATAAAATTAAATCCTTCAGAGCATTGCCACCAAGGGCTTGAGTGGGTCTAAAACACAATAATCTGTTAATCTCTTTCTTGGGGCAGACATCAGCAGATTAAGTTCTGATTCCTGTGCCTGCAGGTTAGGCTGTTAGTCACAGGTATTGTATTATTGGCACCCACGGTTCCTACTGAAAGTTATCAACCTGTCCCTGGGTGCCTGAAAAAATGAGGGTCTGTTTCAGAAAACTTGATGCCCTGCAAGGTCTGTGTGTGACATGACCTGAGGCAGCACCTGCCAGCACCATGCAGATATCACGAGAGCTCGCCAAGCCCTGGGGTGTGCAAAGGAGGAAAGGGATGACTACAATTAACCTTCAAAGGGCAAAATTCAGCTTTTGTGAAGGTTTTATCAGTTTTGAAATTCAGCTTCTCTCCTGAGAAATTTGACCCCCACTTCTGAAATGCTCTCTGACTGAGGTCTGTGGGAAGGGAAAGAGGTGTGAAAAGTCAAGGTATTCATCATTCAGTGTTGCAATCTAAATCTGCCTTCAAAATGGATTCATCATAGTTTCCTCTTCTGATATCATTGAACATATACTTTAATGTTTGTGCAGGCTAAAGTTTATGAAGATAACACAGAATAATCTCAATTCACAGGAAAGCACTAAAAAAAGGTCCCTTACATCTTTTATTTCTATCAAATAGCAAGAATCCCAGGAAGACCTGCTGGTGTTTACATATAGGATCAACACTGGAATAAAGCCTGCCTGTAACAAAGCCATGGAATTTGGTCCTCCTTTGGTGAAACCATGGTGAGTAAATTTGTGCTAGAGTTAGTTCGTGCTTCTTTATGCTTCTTAACAGCTTCAGTGAAGAAAGATTTGTTCCCAGGGAAGACTCAGAGCAAGACTCAAGGTTCTAAGCAATGCTAAATATGACATGTGGCCATGATGTTGGGATACATGAGGCACAGAGTATTCCTGGAAATGACAGTCCCATTTTTAACACTTTGAAGAATTTCTCTCTGTCAAAGACTTCCTTTTATCCCACCTAAGAGTCTGTAATTACTGTCTCTTGCAAACTTCAGTGACAAGGCCCTCTGAATGCTGTAATGCCAGGGTATCCATGGAAAGCGCTGCCTCCCATCCAATGTTTCTCACTGTCCTCCTCTCTGCCTCAGCACCTTTGTATCCTGCACTCTGCTGACTCAGCTGCTTTCAGATGCTGTTCCAGTGGCAATAATGAGATGGTACTCATATTTGTTTTCTTCATGCAGGATTAAGCCTTTGAAAAAATAGTGCATTGTGTGATATAAACTATTTTGATGTATTTTGACACACAGCAGGGGAATTTCTTCACTACTTTCATGTGCCTTATGACAGTTCCTGAGACATCAGTGTATCCTGGGAGCTGGAAAATGGCATATTGTCTGTGAGCCTTGAAAAAAGTGCCATGCATGGGCAAAGGGAAATGAAAAAAATTTTAAACCCCAAAACATAGCATATTAGAATACAGGAACTTGATCAACAACATTTAGATACTGTTACCTCTCATTAAAAAATCAGGGAATTTGTAATAAGTCTCAGTGAACTGAAGACTCTTCTAGAAATAAAGACATTCACTACTGCTCTTAAGAAAAGCTGAAGTGCTGGTCTCTTGGATTTGATTTAATATCAATCAATTTGCCATCAGTTCTGTGTTTCAAATGTAGGATAATATTGTTAAGGACAAGATCTCCTTATTCAGGTGAGATTCTCCACAAGGACATTGTTTCAGCCCCTCTCCTTGATTACTCTTGTCATTGAAAATATCTCTTAATGTGTATCTGAAAGTTTTCTCTTCATAGTTTCAGGCCACTACTTCTTATCACATCATCCACTGAGAATTATCTTCTTTATGTTTATTGTTACTCTGAAGCTATATATAAACTACACTTCCTGAATCTTTATTGTAATAGCTGGTATAAATTCAGCTTCTTCCATGTTTCCACTTATAATTTTTTTTTCTCTAATAATTTTATCTTTTTTGTCATCCTTTGTATTTCTTTGCTTCTCTGCTGCCATCCTAACTGGTGCCATTCTTTTGCTGAAAAAACTTATTTTTTACCAATGACAGAAGAAAATGAAGAAAGGGCATTTTTTTAAAACACTCATTTATCCCTTTACAAAGTCAGAAAGACCAAAAGTAAAATTCTCTAGTTCCATTTTCAACCTGTGTTTTTTCCTATCTTTTGACCACCAGGAAAGATCATAAATTGCCCAAGCTTATAACAGTAGTTGCTCTTTATCGCAGCACTGTTTCATAATCATTACGTTTTCCTTTCTAGAACATTTCTTCATGGACAATGGCACAAAATTTAACTACAATATAAAATCACTGTGGGAAAAATTGAACAATCCAGGGACACCTTTTTTTAGCATATCCTTCAGAGATATGCCCAGTAAAGGTCTGTAGTAACATAGTGTTCATGTTGACAGAGATGAAAGTGTGTCTGCATATAAAAAGTGAAGAGTTCTTTGCAGAAGCGTGGTTTTGCAGCCACTCCTTCACACAAGCAAATATGCAAATTTATAGAATGAGATGCAGATGGATAACTTCTAACATTTCCCATGGAAGTTCGGTTCCTAAGGATCCTTGGGTAAATTAATAAATATTGTATTTTTGTATGCATTTTCATTACAGAATTAGCATCTTTGAGTCTTTTCCTCTTGCACTTTGCATTTTTATGTTAATTACTCACTAGTTTTGCCAGTATTTTTGTGTCCTGTTACGCCTAAGTCTCCTCAAAAAAATGTTGATTTCTGTCATCTTTGTTTTTACCCAATTGCAGCTGTTCCTTAGTAATATGATAAATATCAGAGGTACCTGATTTCCATTATGTTTTCTTCTGTGGTCCAGATTATTACACTGTTAAGCATAAATATTTTTATATCTTCTGTGTACTGAAAATTCTTTTGGAGAACCAGGGGAATTTTCTGCTGATCCTGAGACCCTGCTGTCTGCTGGGGACAGGAATCTGCTTTTATTTCAGGATTTGGGGTTTTTCTTCTCTTTTGTTGTCAGAGGATGTAAAACAGGAGAAGAAATAAGAAGCATCACATAATTTTTCTACAAATATTGTGCTATTCTTAGCTTCAGATTTCTGAAATCTGTAAGAATAATCCATTTCTTTTCTGTTTATTCATATTCATGCTTTCAAAAAGAAAGTCAGGACTGAAAAAAATGGTGTTTCTTCACAATCCATAATTCTTTCTCTCTCCTGAGTATTTACCAGGCTCCACAATTATATAACATTACACTGTGTATTTATTTATTTTGTTCTGTGCAACAACTATCAATTCATCTGCAGAATGCACAAAGGGGGGCACCTAATATTGACACATTGATAAATAAATACTAGTTAATCATGAAGTGAGCTGGAAATACATACCTCTTTACTAGGAAGGGGTTGTCTGGTACATAGTATACTAATTTAGTACTGTATTCTATAATGGTATATTATATAATAATATAATATTGGATTGTGTAAAACACTAAAATTGAGGAAGGGTTTCAGGCTTGGAGAAAACTGATTTTGGTTTTGCTGTATTATGTACTATTTCGTCTCATTATCACAAGCACAAACCTCACAGCAGTGAATCATGGAATCATGGAATCACAGAATTCTTTGAGTATTAAAGATCACTTAATTCCAACTCCCCTGCCATGGGCAAGGACACCTTCCACCAAACCAAGTTCCTCAGATCCCCATTCAACTCAGCCTTGAACATTTCCAGGGATGTGGCAGCCACCTCTTCTCTGGTCAACCTGTTCCAGGGAATCTTGGCACTATGTCTGTGTGATACAGTGAAATGGTATGAAAAATGTGTAGCAGTGGGGAAAGAAATGAGGTTGAAACACTTGTGGGCAGCCCCTGTTTCAGCACTGCCAAAAGCAACCCTTTGACTCCCTATAGTAGGGTGTTCAGATCTTCAGACATTTTGCAGTTGTCGAGAATTTTATCTGTTACATTGCTAATACTGGTCCGGAATGTACAGTTGACTGATTGGCTCTTAATTACCTGTCATTAATATAACTTTAATCATCCTTGATCCTGATTTGAAATAAACCTCTTAAATTGAGTAGGGTTCTCCTGCACCAGTCACCATCACTCATTATATATTTCCAGGAATTAATACTAATTACTATGAACTAAGTTAATGGAATACTTTGGTCTTTTGTCTGGCATGCTGTGGTTAACTCCAGCAGAAGTTTTACCAAGAGGGAAATGGAACTTCTTTAATATGTGGGTAATCATGCACTGGAACAGGCTGTCCAGAGAGGGCATGGAGTGTCTGTCACTGGAGATATTCCAGAATTATCTGGACACAATCCTATTTCACGTGCTCCAGGATGACCACGCTTGAGCAGAGAGCCTGTCCTAGATGACCCCACTGTGGTCCTTCCATCCTTACCCATTCTGGTCCTGAAAATACAACCGAGGTGAGGAAATGTGCTTTGTTATGTGTTATACAACACCTGGCTCAGTGAGGCCCTGGTGGTTTTGAGGATGTCCAGATGAACTGAAACAAAATCACTGAAATTGTATCATTTACTGACTACTGAAAATGCAGCCATCAATAGAGAGAGCTATAGAGAGCAAAGAGGAGTTACCTTCATCTTTCCTTTCCCTTTCTTTGATGTGCACTATTTAAGAATAAGAAAATTTAAACATATTCATATTTTTATAGGTAATCAAAATACTCTCCTTAACCTTGGCAATAACTGTTCTCCTGGGGATCCTGGTTGATATAAAATGTTTCATTAACTTCAGATAAGTACGGAGACATTAAACTTCACAGAAATGTGTTTGTTTTGGTTTTTTTAGGTTTTAAGGCATTTGTGATACATTTCACAGCAGGCAAAACAACCAAGAACTACATTTTTTGTACAAATTATGGCTGTGGGAAAATAACAAGTTGGCTTACTTTAATTGTGTTCTCAGCCTTCACTAAAGGGTTTTTTAAGATAGCACTTGATTGTCAGCAAGATGCCGTAAAAATGAGCATGGTCTGTGTGGCCTCAAGAAAGTAAATGGCTTCATGCTTTGTTCTGAGAAATGCTGTCATTTGGATTTGAACCAAATGGCTTCACAGGGAAAACACTGCTGCCTTCTGCCAGCAGGCTGCAAACAAACACCATGGCAGAAATAATCTGAATATGGAGAAAGCTAATCTCTGTGCCTGTGTTCTGAAAGCCTTATACACAATACGAAATAACCATTGCACTCTTCCCTCTCATTTAGTTCTGAAAGCCTTTCTCAGTTCTTGGAACTATTCATTACAGGGGTAGATTTAATTGTGACCCTAAGTGTATTCCAGATCCTTACTGCTGTTTTTTGACTTGAAGGACATAAAGTCTTTATGACCCCACTGCAGATCGTGACTTTGCTGCTTATACGTACAATAAATAAAAAAAAACCAAACCAGATCGGAATACAAACCCTGTCAGTTATGTTCCCACAGCTCAGGAACCCAGAGAGAATACAAACCTGGAGAGCTGGATGATCACTCAGTGCTCTGCGCTGCACCAAAATAAAGGGTGGGAGGATGATCCCACTGATCCTACACATCTCCATGGCCACTGGGAGCAGATGAGACTATGCCACTAAGTAGGAATGGCTGTAAGAGCTCAGGCATATCAATGAACTGTCACAACATTCAGCTTTGCAGAAACTCTTTTCCAGAGGTTTAATTCTGATCTAAGTTTCAATAGTCCCACATCAACAGAAGCCCAGATTTACACCAGTGATCAAGATCTAAAAGTCCACCTTCTACCATATGCTCTGTTAAGTGAGAAAAGGGGCTGACTGGCACTTTTATTGCTACATTCTCCATGTCTTGATGTACAAATCCAACACAGGTGTCATTCATGTGACAACATGATGGCAAAACACAGTGGAATTTCTCCACTACTACTCTTACTGAAAGAGAAAATGGGGATGGAAAGCAAAAAGCTTCAATTTTGCAGAATGCCATTTTCAGTTCACTCCAGAATGCCATTACTACATAACAAATGTGAGCAAGTAAGCATCTGCTTCTTAGCAGAAAATTGAAGTATTTTGTTGGGGCTGTGGATAGTTTAATATCTGTGAGAAATCAGCTGTAGGAGGTAGGGAAGAAGGAAGAAATTGCTATAGAGCTCATGCAGAGAAGGAGGATTGTCTCTGCCTGCTTAGAATTCAGAGCAGAACTTCTGCATTCTTACAAAAACCAGGAGCTTTGAGGCATCGCACCTCAGCAGTCAGGTTTTGTTCCACATCATGGGAATTTAGCCGTCTAAAAATTAAGCTAAATTTGGTCACCATTGTGAAAATTCCCCCCCTCTTTTCTTTTTTTTTTTTTTTTTCTTTTTCTTTTGAGGAGAACAAAATACAGCTAATTTATTTCCTGCTAAAGAGATCACACAAACATCAATGGATCAAAGAATGTGAGGTAACATTAAAAAGCTAAATTGAGGCAACTGTGAAAACAAGTTGCATGAAAAAGCACGTCACAAGAATAGAACAGCATTTGATGACCTGGAATGGAAAAAGGCAGCTAGAACCAGCACAGGAAGAACTAGTCTGCTTTGCCTTGTTCTTATATTATACAATAAGAAAGCATAAATAGAAAGACAAGCAAAGGTAGCCACAGAGCCAGAATAAATAGGAGATCAATGAACCATTCCACACTTGAAAACTCTCACCCAAATGACTCTGGAACATTAAAAGCCAGCAGTCTATGCCTTGTGTTAATCTACAATAAAAATAACTGCAAAGAGCTGTATCTGATCTGGTAACAAAACTGTCCTTTACCTTCTATTTGTGTCCTTTACCCACATCACAGACCTTTGTACTGCAGAACTGGAAAGCTGCTAGCAGGTCTCCCCAGAGCCTTCTCTTCTCTAGGCTGAACATCCCCAACTCTGTCATCCTGCCTGCATAGGAGAGGCTCTCTATCCCTCTGACCATCTTGGTGGCCTCCTCTGGACTCGCTCCAACAGCTTCACATCATTTTGTGGGAAGAAGGGGCCACTTCTCAAGCCTGTTGAGATCCCTGTGGATGGCACCCCTTCCCTCCAGCACATCAAACAGATCACACAACTTAGTGTAGTTTGGTAAACTTGCTGAGGGTTCACTCAAACACTCAATCCCACTGTTCATGTAGCCAGCAAAGGTGTTAAACAGCACAGGCCCCATAAATGTAAAATGCTTATAAAGTTCCTTGTAGCTATGACTGAATTCCACCCTTCTTTTCACTGTAGATTGTGCTTTTTTTATTATTTTCTCTGTAGTTCACAAATGGAAGTACCTAACACTTTTTTTTTTTTTGTTTAAAGCTATCAGACTGACAATGGGAAAAAATGTGAATGTTCACAGGCTTACTGAGCTGATGCTCATCAATATTCTGAGTCTGAAATCAAATTATAACTGAAATAAGAGATTGGTAAATAGAGGAGCCTTTAGGACTGGGATTTTCTATTTTGTGTAGTACCTAGAGAACTTCCTGTCTGTGCCTCCTGAAAATATCCTTCCTTTGTGGAAGAAAAGCCCTTGAAACAGAGGAAACACACAAAAAAATTATTCTGGAAGGTTACTGGTGTTCGTCTGTTCCTGTACAGTTACTCGATAAAATCCAATAGGAATGAATTGTTTGCACATAAAGTTTTGCTGATGGTCAGAAGCTAATGTCTGTTTAACCTCTTGGGTGTCAGTTTCCTTTGCATATTCCATTTTCCTGGTGTAGCTGTTTCTTACTAAAGGAGGAAGGAAGCAATTTGGAATTTCCTGATGATGCAGAAAAGCTGGTATGTGATTCTACCATGGACATTGAGTTATTTCACAGAAAAGAGAAGCTTGCTGCTTCTCTTTAGCAGTGACTGTGGGCTTTGAGAGGATGAGGTACCTCATTCCCAGTGCAATTTCAAAAGCAGCTTCAAAAGCCACTCCAAGCCCATGACAATAAGTACAGATTACTCACATTTAGGGTACCAGTACCTACTGAAGGCATATCCTGTGTTTGGGCTGTCCCTGCACATGTAAACAGCAGGGGCAATAAATTAATATTCCTCAAGTCTGGTTTGCCTGCAATGGTAATTGGCAAAAGATCTCCCTCTTGTCATCTTGATCTATTAATGCTCTTATCCCAATTTCTCTCATCAATTTAAATTGAGGAACAAGCAGCTCAAAGGTGTTTGGCTGTTACCAGGGCTAACACACCACAACTCTCAAGAAAGTGAGGGAAGGGACAGTCCTCTGTCCTTACATACAGCTGGGATGTGGCCAAGAAACTAATTGGGACTGAAGAGATGAAAAATACATCTCCACACATTTAAAATCCATCAATAGGAGAGATAAAGTTTAAACTGTCCATGGAAAATAATTAACAGCCTTTTTCACATTCACTTTGAGAAGTTTCCTCATGAATATCCTTTATACAGGTGTAAGTTTGTCAAAAGCAAAATCCTCCTACTTCCCTCTTTTCCCAGTTCTAGCATAGTATTTAATTTCTTAAGATTTTCATCCTGATGATACCAATTAAATTTTTAAAAAGTTGTGTCAAGAACCTCATGGAATTCCTCCTCTCTGCAATGTCCTCTGGGATGTCAGAGCATTGGGGAATCTTGCTCCATGTTTTCAATGCCCAAGCCACCAGATGCACGGGCTTCTGTGCCATGTTTTGGGATTAAATAGGAAATTGTCTGAAGGGAAGAAGACATGGAGATATTTCTAAGGTAAGAAAAGAGACAAATTTTTTCTGTGCCTTTGGAAATGGCTCCACCTGGGCCTTTCAAGTTTTGCTACATGTTTTATTAATGGATGTACACTTCAAAAGCTCTTATTTCTCTTCAGTAGTTTCCTAATGCACTCTCCGTTCCTCTCCCCTCATTCTCAAATGAATTTTTACTTTTTGAACATCTTGGGCAGATTATTCCATTAAGGGCTGGCAAGTTGGAGCGCTCCCAGGATGGCATCGCTCTTGCCCACGCTTGGCATATCACTTAGCAACACCGAAGAACATTTGTTGCACATCCTGCTATTTATGTTTCGTGTTTCACATGTTGACTTTCTCCACTGTCTCCAAGTTTGTCTGTTGGAATTGCCTCATGTTGGATGCCTTATCAGTGATGGCTAAACACAAGTCCCCGTCCTGTCCCTGAGAACTAAGCAGGAAAATTATTTCACCTGCTGCAAGAGCCAGTTTTTCCTGCTTGTTTTTATGGAAAGCTGCAGCACCTGATTAATGTCAAATATATCCTCATTGTTAAATAAATGTTATATTCACAGATAAAGGAACTACAGCAAGGCTGCTCCCAACATTTAAAGTTGATGAAGTGCTTCACCTGGAGTGGATTTTAACACAGTGAAGCATCCCATTCTGTACAAAGTCCTGCCTTCCTTTCCCTCTTGGCACGCTTCTAAATATCTCCTTTCTCTTGGGTGTCTCTCCATTTTTGCTGTTACATCCACACTGGTATTTCTCAGATGCATTTCTTTTAAGGAGGCCAGCTGGCTGGGAAAGAGTGAAAATGACTGGTAAGAAGCTAAAGGTGATCAAAACCATCACCCCCACCCAGCAACTAGGGTTTTTTCATATTTTTGCTCCTCCAAAATTTCTGCATCAGCAAGCCCAAACTGGAAAAGTGTAGGACTTTCTCTCCAAGGGGATTCTTGTTCTAGATATGTGACTCTGTTCACAGTTGACCAGAAAGGAGTTCAATACCTCAATATAGATTCAGAATAGAAATTTACCCTTCCACCCCCAAATAAATGTGCTTTGGGAAGAAGGGACAGAGGTAATGCTCTTAAATATCCAGCTGAACTTCTCCACAGTGAATTAAAATGTCTAGCAAAGATTAAAAGCAATACGTATTGAATATAAAAAAAAATAAATTAAAACATAGGGGGAAATATTAATGATTGTTGTGTGAAATGAGATGAGCTCTATTCACAGAGGTGTGTAAACACAAGTTTTTGGTCTCATTTGGCTTAGTTTCTCTCAGATTTCACTTTGGGATTTGCTGCTTGAATGTGATTTTGCAGAACTATTTCTGGAAGCAGCTGAGCTACATTCTGGGAACCAATCCCGGCAATTGAGCTTGAAAAATAAACTATGACCATATACCTGATGCACTATTTCCATTTTCATCACACATTTGACTGGAAGAAGAGGAGAAAGAACAGCTTACAAAAATTTTTATATTAATTTAAGCAAGCCATCTGTGGAATAAGTATACAAATTGGATACCGTGACAACAAATCAATTTGAGCCTTGATGTAAGTAGAAATTATTTCTATATGAAATCATACCCCATTTCTGGGTAGAATGACATACTTTGTGGGAGAAGAAATAAGGATATTACTTTAAAAGAAGGCTATAAAGTGCAGTTGGGAATATAGAAATATTCAGATTAAAATAATATAAGTTACTCATATACAAAATTTGTTCATATTAAAAATGTGGCAGCTACTGCCATGACAAAACCAGTGAAAGCACAACAGTGGCAAAAAAAACTATCATGAGCTTAAGAAAGCTCAATTTCTTACAGTGTTACATTCTGTTAATCAAAGTATATGCACACAAGGTATTTTGGATTTTCTACAGGAATTTCAGTAAATTTTGTTCATGCTTCTTTCTAAGTTCTTAAGGCACATCTAATAAAATGGCTTTTGGATGCAGATGAAGTTTCCAGTAGCTTTGAGTGATGTCTTGAAAGAATCAAAGGATTTGAAGCTAACAGTGGATTGCTGAATGAAAAATAAATCCAAGGGAGATGTTTCCCTGTTTGTAACTTTTTGTTATTGAATACTTTAAGCCAGAAAACCTTCTCTGCTAAAATCTGTACTAACAGTGTCCTAGTCATGATATTAAATAAATATGGAGAAAACAACATGGACTTATATTCATACCTACAGGTTGGGCAGAGAAGCGACTGAGAGCGCCCTGTTGAGAAGGGCTTAGGGATGATGGTTGATGAAAAATTCATCTTGAGGCAGCAGTGAGTGCGTGCAGCCCAGAGAGCCAAATGAATCCTGGGCTACAACAAAAGGATCTGGGCAGCAGGCTGAGGCCGAGATTCTCGCCCTCTACTCTGTGCTTGTGAGACTCCACCCAGAGTGCTGCATCCCAGTTCTGGGGCCCCCAGCACAAAAAGGACATGGAACTGTTGGAGCAAGTCCAGAGGATGCGACAGAGTTGGTGAGAGCACTGGAGCACCTCCCCTGTGAAGACAGACTGAGAAAGTTGGTGGCTGTTGAGCCTGAGGAAGAGAAGGCTGTGTAGAGATCTCAGAGCAGCCTTTCAGTACCTGAAGGGGAACTGTGGGGAAGACAGAGCAGGACTCTTTCTCAGGAGCTGTGGTGATAGGACAAACTATGGGTTCAAAATAAAAGAGGAGATTTCAGTTAGATGTTAGGAAAAAATTCTTTAGTGTGAGGAAGATGAGACACTGGAACAGGTTGCCCAGAGAAACTGTGGATGTCCCATTCCTGGAAGTGTTCAAGGCTAGGTTGGATGGGGCTGTGGGCCACCCAGCCTAGTGGGATGTGTCTCTGCCCATGGCAGCAGGGTTGGAACCTTGAAAGTCCAGGCTTTAAAATTCTTTGAAGTCCCTTCCAACCCAAATCATCCTGTGATTCTATGATTCTATACATCGGTTAATGTCACTGTTTTTCCTTCTGTCAGTGTGCACAGGTAGGAATGAGTGAACCAAGGGGATGATTGTGTTCAAAGTTCATTCACCAGGGGAAAGTGGCAAGTGGCTCACTTTCATGTGAAGTTGAGGGGTGAGGATCAACCCCAAGAACTGGAAAATAAGGCTTGGGAGAAAAGCCAGACTCCCTGTTCACAGCAGTAGTTGCATGAGTGATGGCTCTGTTTCAGTACCTGCTGGTGGGATGGGGAGGTCCAAGGTGTTTGAGCAGCACCATCTCCAGTGTGAGGTGTTTCTTCCCAAGTAAAGGAGTGCATCCTGCAGCTCCCCACTGAGATATGGCTGCCTTTAAAGAAGACTCATGGCAAAGCCTTAACACAGATTATGGGTAATCCATACACTGGAACCTTCTGTTGAGCAGGTTGTGTAGTTTCCTGCCCAAGCACAAGAGGAGATACCTGACTACTCAAACATTGCTACCATTTGGAAACCACAGCCTTTCCTCTCAGTTGTTCTTTGATGTGTAAGTACCTGTCTTGAAATCCCGGTCATTCCCACCACGTTGGAAACAGGAGTATGTGCTGCCCTTTTTACTTCAACAGCTGAGCCAGAAATCCCACCACAGCCACAGAGGTCATAAATGTTGCACACTGATCATGAAGGAACAGCCACACACCAGCTGTGACCAGGGGCAGTTCTCACCAGGAAAAAATGGTAAAAACAGGAGATAATCCAAATTCAAGGCACAAGCACATGATCCTGGAAAGCTCAGCCCCTGAGACATCTGGCCGCTGCCGTCACATCGTCTTTCAGAACAGAAGCTTTTCAAGACCAAAGGCGTCCAAAGAGATAATCCATAAAACTCAAATTTCACATACAGCCTGGGCTGCTGGAGACTACCACTGATGGCAAAAATCATATGCAAGCCATCAGTAAAGCAAGGCTGCAAGGATTATAAGTCAAATGGGGGCCGCAGGTGACCAGAAAATGCAGATCAAGGTGGCACAAGACTCAAGGAAACCTTCTGCTCCTTCAGATCTCCCAGCCAAATATTTTAAAGCAGTTGATAAATACTTGCTGGTGCAGATATGTTCTTTCCTTCAGAAGACAGCAGAAAGTGCAGATTGTTTTTAAGAAAGACTCACGGGCTCTTTTTTTTTCCAGAGAATTTCAAATATCTGCTGACACCCTCAGGCAGAAAGGCAGATTATCTTTCAGTTCAAAAAGCATACGCTTCTCCCTCTAAAAAAAAAAATAAAAAAATTTAAAAAATAACAACTAAAAAAACCCTTCATCCAAAGCAATTGAGGAGGGGCTGTTTGCCAATTTTACTAAATTCAGCTGCAAAAAATATCCAAAAGTAACTCATCTGCAATATTTAGTACTCAGAGGTGTAGAAAACAGGCCACAGCTCCAGTACTGAGCAACCTATAACAGAAATCTGAAATATGCTGTATTTGCTTCTTTGCACTTGGTTCTCTAGAGTTTACTTCTTCTTTCACTAGGTAGCCAATGTTCTTAAAGTGAGCGCTCAGGAGGCCCAGAGCAGGCTTGGGGAACTGCTGAAAGTCAAGCAGTAGGTGCTGTCTCCTTCAGGAATAAGAGAAAACCAAGAAGCCAAGAGGCAGAATAGCTCCATGTTCAAACAGCAGCATGAGGGCTGCTCTGCTCCTGTCATCCTGCTCCTGGCCCTGGGCACCACCACAGTCTAACCATGTCACGCTGATGTCACCGAGAGTCCCTTCCTCAGCCTCCTGCTACTCATATTGTTCTTTCCGAAGTGACAGCTATGCATGATTAGGTAGGAATTTATGTACACATTTAAAAATAAGTTTCTTCGCCTGCAAAATTTAAAAGAAAAAAATGGGAGAAAAAAAGGAAAAAGCTATTTTCCCAGTCTCATTATCTTAAATTGGTTTACTTCTCTCTCCTTGGTGAGAAATTTTGCATTTCTGAGACTTGTTTGAACTTTCAGCATCCTCATTTCCATGTTCTTCTTCACTGCTGAAAGGAAACAACAGGAACACTGCTCAGTTCTCATACAGATTTGCCATGCCATGCTGTGGAGGTGATTTTCCAGATAAGGAAACTATCCGTTACTGTTCACCAAAAAGTTTTCAGTTTTGTTGTAATCCTGCATTCAGCAGGAATTAATCCAGTAACCTAGATGTACTGGAGCTGGGGTCATCTCCTCTCATGTTACTAATGCAAGACTATTCAAAAAGATTTTTTTTTTTAATACTACTAAAAACCAC
>VXBU01018924.1:2226450-2298801 GCA_013400315.1 Bombycilla garrulus | reverse complement strand
TTAAGAAATGCATTTGTTTCTCTTTCTTTTATACTGAATGTACTGTTCTTTGTCCTCACCAGGAGGAAAACAATCAAACAAATCCAACCAACAAACCAAAAAAAAACTCCAAAACTGAAAGCCCCAGTGACGTCAGAATTTAATTCTCTATTAATAAATGAGGGCATTGGAGTCTGTTAAGAGGCTGGGGAGCGTGTATGGAGAAAAAGTCCCTTAAGTGCCAGCCTAACAATTCCATAGAGCTTTTATCATGCAAGTTCTGGAAGGAAGCTTTATTAAATGATTTACTCTTACTTTAGACAGAGCACTTACCTTAGGAGATTCTGGCTGGAAGCTGTCTGCAGCCTGCTGTTAAAAACACTGCCTTGTGCCAAAACAGGAGTGCAGGAAGAAGAGATTAGTAGATCCAGAGATTCCGTTTTGTCTGGGCATTTTGAGGTGGTTTACTTTGCTCAGAATGGGCTTTCATCAGCAATGCAGTTACTGCAAACACTGCCCTGGGGCTCAGTTGGGCACTGTTGGGTCTGGTGGCACCAGTGTGAAGAACTTTGTGAGTGGGGAGCTGTGTGTGGCTCACAATTTGCTGTGGAGCCGCTCCTTTTTTATCCAGATCTGATATCTCCGGTATTGCCTAAAGCATAACTAATGCTGCAACTACCACTCTGTTTTACTGCTCTGGGTCTGTCAATTCTTCTCACATCCTCCTTCCCTAGAGCATATGCCAGGTTATCTTCCTAATTTTTAAAGATTTCCAGTTACTTCTGCCCTCCCTGTTCTTCTTATCAGTTAGCAGCTGAGTTGGCTCCTTCCTTTACTTTTTAGGTGGCTATGTTATTGATTTAAATGCTTCTTCCTGCCCCAAATTCCTTCCTAAGTTGTTTTTTGGTTTTTTTTTAATGTGTGAGATAATTTTAAAAGTTTTAAGCCTATCAACCTGTCTGTAGCTCAGTCTCACCTCAAAGCCCTGTTTGGGTTAAAGTAGCAGCTGCCATGAAAAACCAGCTGAGCACCAGCTGGTGCATTGTCGCAAAACTTGTTGACTGGGAATTTAGAGCACAGTAAATTGTCTTAAAACTTGCCATTAATCTCCTTACCTCAGATCTTTCAATTACCTCTTGTTATTCACTTCCTTTTCCTGTTATAATTTCCCTGAAATCTGAAGCAAATTCCTGGTGCCTGGAGCTAAAGCCCACTGTGCAGTAGGATGATTCCTGGCCAGCAGTCAGCCTGCATGGCATGCACAGAAGGGAAGGGCTGTTTATGTTTAGGACTGTTAGCAGAAAGTTGTGGACTCTGACACTGAAAACCTTTGCAGATCTTAGCTGACACATCCTTGCAGTCTACAGCCCTCAACATACTAGGTGCCGTGGAATTTTGAATATGGATATACTAAAATATTAGCGTGTTTGTAGCCTAGCCATGTGGAGGGGGTGTTTGTTGTTTTCCTCACAGCCTGATCCACTGTAGAGCTCGCCTGAAAACAAAAGGCAGCTTAGTCAGTTTTCCCATATAAGCAGCAGTTCTTTGAAGAGATGCAGAGAGGCTTTCACAGCTGTTAAAAACAGCAATGACAGGACACCTAATATACCTTCCTTCTAAATTATCTCTGCATTTCAGAAGGGCTACAGTATAGGATTATGATGTGCTACATCTGCCTGGGAAACTATGGCTTTGTGAGTTACTTATGAGCTGTACTTTAAAATATCAAAGACCCCACATTTTCTCTTAACTGCCCTCAGCTTGCCATTTCTTAATCTTCCCCCCAGCTAACGCCCACCTCCCTGCCTGCTGTTCTCAGACTGGTCTGTATTAACAGGGGCAGACTCTGAGCAGAGCCTGCGGGTGAATGAGATCACTCCTGCCACACTGGTGCCGGCTTGTTCTTGGGCTGAGGGGAAGGAGCAGCTCTTTGGATGGCCTGCAACATCGCTTTCTGCAGCCCTTTCCCTTCTGCACCTGATGCATGTGGGCAGGGCAGCTGCAGGGCACAGAGCAAAGCCCTCCATGCCAGTCTGAGGCAGAGGAATTGGCCACAGTGATGTTTCTGAAGAGCAGATGGCAAGAGCAGCCCATCCTTTCCCAAAGCTATGGATGGCTGCAGTGAGAGTTTCTCCTCCCCACTGGCTGTCCATCCTGGCTATAAGCAGGACCTATTACAATGTTCACGTTACGTATAGGTGGAGATGCCCCTCACACAGTGTCCTTCCTCCTCTGATGAGGAACCAGGAAACTTGGGATGAGGGAGTGCTGTGGAAATGGCAACTCCCTTGGGCTAGATAAAAGTGAGGGTTTGGAGAAACTGAGAGGTTTGTGCTTTCATAAGGCTGAAGTCATGAGATGGCTTCACAAAGGCCACCAAAGAAAGAACTACAGTACGTAATAGGTGATCTCAGAATGGTTTGTACTGTGCTGCTGCTTGGATGAATAATTCCCAACTCGGCTGACAAACACATGGATCTTTCTCATTCCTCACACCCTCCAGAGTGCCCACCCAAGCTGAAGGGCATGGCTCTGTCTGTTGGGCAGATGTCTCTTTACTCAGTAGTCAGCTGGGCTGTGGAGAAGCTGCCTTTCTGCCAGGCAATAGATCAGTCCCACTGTGAAAATCTCACCAGCTCTCTCAAACAGCCTGAACATCTTGTACTCTACTTCTTATTCCTTGCTTTTTGGGAGATTTTCAATGTCATCATTATATATCTCAACATGTATCTCATTTTTTTCTAAATAAGGCAGGAGTAGTGATTTTTTTTCTTTCCTTCCTTTGTTATGGAGATCAGCTTCTCGAAGTCTAAGTTTCGGGGTTTACACTACTACATTCATATAGATACTCAAAAACAGAGACAAGTCCATTACATGTGATTGGGTTAATAGGGGTTTTATTTTGCCTTTCAGCTGTCAATGATGCCTTTGACCACAGGTGCATTGAGAACTCTTGGAAAATCTCACTGGTCTCCATGATTCCATGTTTTGTCCATTCTTTTGCCACCATCTCAGAAGGGGAGTGATAGCTAAAGAAAAAGATAAAGAGCTGTGTTTCATTAGACATCCAAGCTTAGAACCTCAGAGAAGTTATAAGGACAGGACAGAATTTAATATTGCTAGAAAGTTTTGCCTTAACTGCCCAACAGTAACTACTAACAAGCCTCTATACAAATGTCAGCAACTCCCTCAGCAGCAGCTGCTCAGTCTACTTTTTCAGGCCCTAGAACAGGCACCAGGCAGCAGGAAATTTCCTGTCTTTCCTGCCAATAATATTTCAAATATTTGTGCTGCTCATGTAGTTTTAATATCACTCATTGTTGCAATATTGTTTCTAATGAAATAAAAAGCTGCATGATTCAGAAACCTCCTCTGCAAGGACCTGAAATAAGTGAAAAAATATTAAATTTCTGCATGTGAAAGACAGACAGTTTTCCTTTCCAACAAAAGTTGCAAATTGTGCATCTTTTTAATGCAAGTAACAAGACTCCTGAGAGCCATCTTGCTAATGTGAAGGGAACAGCTCATAGAACTACATTTGTTTGTATTTTATTTGTTCTGTTTCACAATGTTCAGAGTTGTTATTGTCTAGTTCTTTAGAATTATACATTTTAAGACAAAGCTGTAGCAAAGCTTTTAGCTGTGCAATTCCTAGTCTAATCTGCATTTGTTACAATTTTGCTGGGTATTTGCTAGAAGTCCAGCTGGTGGGAGATTCAGAAACAAATCCTGAGTTGATGCTCACCAAACCCACTGGCAAGGGCATGGTCTGATCCAACAGCTACCTCTTACTGTAGAGATCAACTTGTAGCAGCTCTTAAATTCCACTCTGGATATTCAGTGATTGCTGACAAAATGCAACCATCATGTAGTAATTTCAACATCTGCAGAACTGGGCCATTAGACATTTCACTGATAAATAGTGTTGCTGGCTGTCAGGATCCAGATAGCCTTAAAATAAAGGTTATCCACAACAGAATGATTGGAGTCTGAAAATTGAAGCATGTGTACATTTGTTTTGAGAAGTATTTGAAAATACAATTCAGTATGTGCTAAATTAATGATCACAGGCAGAGATCAGATGGTTGGTACAGGATAAAGAATCCACATGCCATGTGCCTGTTTGTGCTGTGATGTGATGGGAATTAGTTTAAATGTATCTCTTACATCTGTTGATTTTTGTTTCTACTTTTGAGTAATAATCTAATCTGCATCAGTATTTAAAAAATAATTTAGCTCCATACTGAGGCAAAATTTTTTATAAAACTGTAAATGAAGATTGCCCAAGTCCCAGGACTATAACAACATAAATGAATAGGGATGGATAACTCATTTTAACGCACACATGAAATATTATTTAAGCTGGCAACCTGCTGGGTTTCTTCATTACATCATAAGTAACCTTTATGTAACAGCTGTAAATATAGCACCGAAGCAATTCATGGCTAAAAGAGGCTTGACAGAAGCACTGTCTTTCTTAATTATTCAGCTATCAGACTCAGAGAGGCTTTGTTGATCCAGCAGCAGCAGACTTCTGCCCTCCAGTGTAATTCTCACTTGTGTTGAGGCGCCATTCAGAAAAAGGGAAACTTATCTCCTTTTACATGATAAACATAATTTGATACTTTTTGTCATACCTGATTGGCTTTTGTTCATAAACACTAAGCGCTGTGTCAGAGCCCAGTTGCCCAAAGAGACCTTAGGTCTGCAGCTTTGCCCCTATTTAGGGCCACTCTGAAGCACCTGGTACTGTGCAATCACACACACAGGTGCTTTCCTGAGCTGGCAACAGCTAATTATGTCCATACACAAGCGATCTTCTGGCCTTTTTGGCCAGATCAGCTTTGAAATTGTTCCCTTTCATTCTATTCTAGCAGAACTGTGTTTCTACAGTACTAAAACACCCCCCAGGCCGAGGATCATTTCAGAGTGGTTTTAGTTAAACCCTTTGTGTCCTAATACAGGACAGGGGGTTCCACTCTCTTCCTCTATGCATCTCACATATTATTAGAGCTACACCAAAAAACTAAAAGCTTGGTAAAGAGTCTAATACAGGACCATACCAAGCCATGGTTCTGTGACCTGGCTATCAGGGATTTGCAGTTTGTGGGATGAAGTGTGGGATTCAATGTTTATTCCCCCAAGCTACTGAAACACACTACCCAAGAGGACTGTCTTCCCCTGCATGTCCCCCTGCCTGGGCTGAAACCCTCAGGGGTGCAGATACTCCTCTGGAAGGAGTCAGAGAACACTGCCCTCCCTGGAGGACTGTTTGGCATCAGAATCCTCTCTCCAGGTGTGTCTCCAACAGTTGAAATATTTTGCCTTTAAACAGCAAATTATGCTTTCTTTTTTTCAGAGTCAAAATTGGTGGAGTCATAACAAGGATCATTGAAGCAGAATGAGGTTGGAGCACAAACATGGCACCCTAAATGGAACTGGACCATAGATTATACCATTAGGTTTCTGAGCTGTAGTACATATTTTAAAACCATGGTAAAATTCTGGCTGCTCTCAGTAGTCTGGGATTTGACTCGTGAAATCAAAATGGAAGCAAAATGTTTTATTTAGAAACTGAAGCACTGTATCAATTCAGGTCATATTAAAGCCAAGATATGTACAAGGAATGAAGAAAGGGAGAAACGAGAGAAATATTCAGAACATAGGGCAGTAGTGAGAATCAGATATGCTTAAGAACAATGTTTTGGTTGTCACATCCCTGAGGACTGCTGGGTCTCATGTAATTGAGTGGAAATGCCATCTTACCTGAAATAGTCTTACGAAAATATTTGTTCTGAAAAATCCATTTTCTGAGAAGGAAGTAGAGCAGAAAAAGATTTTCAGTGTAAATCTTCATAAACAGCTGTACTTAATAGCTGAGTCCAAACATAAAAACACATTTTCATATAGTATGAGCATGAGTGCATATTTTTTTTTTACTTTCCCAATAATAGACTAGACTTCCCAATAAATATGCCCATAAGTTTTAGTTCTAAAACTACTGAAAATGTTATATGGGTTTAATACTAGAGGGATTTGTGCTTCTATTAACATTTCAGGATCACAAATTATTTTCCCAATAGATATTTGATATTCTTGTCTTGGCTGCTTTAAAGCAATATTTTCCTCCAGTGTTTAATAGTGTACATCAGAGGAAGAACTGCTGTTTTTTGAGGCTAGAAAGGAGCTCTTATCTGGTTTCTATAAATTTAGGACAAAACCAGCAAGCAATCTAACTTACTGCAATCTCAACTGCATACTGTTTAAATTGTCAGATTCACAGAAAAATAAATAACATTCTATCTTCTCTATAGAGATGAATAATTTGAACAGGATTATCAGGATGCAGTTACCTTTTATGGATTTCATTTTCAAAATTTCACAGTGTGGAAGTACCTTATTTGATGGGAGATGGATCTCTAGCTCATTAGTTAGGAATAGGTCTAGAATACTTTGACCCTTGGCAAAATTGCATTGTCACTTCTTGGTGTATCAAAGATGGATTTAACTGTATTATTGTCTCAGTTATGGCGTCACTGCTTCCCACTGCTTTCTGAAAGCAGAAACAATCCACCTAAATGAATCTCCTCTGTCAAAGTTTTAATTTTGTTTCTATGTAAATAATGCATATGCACAGGCACCAGTGCTGCTGTCATTAACTGGGAATAAACCTGGAGCTTTCAGCTCTGCAAGTACAGACCCACACAATTCGAGCACAAGCAGCAGCTCTGTCACCTTCTATTAGATAGCAGGCTGCTGCAGCCGCTGTTACTCACCATCGGGAGGGCGAATCTGCATGCATTAAACACTGTTTATAATACTAAATGTGGAGGTGCCGGCAGACACCGAGGAGCCTTCATTTGATCACTTTTAAAGGGTAGGAATCGGGCATGGCATGAAGAGGTTCATGGCTCCTGGCTTTGCCTGCAAGCACGTCTGCCTCATTGCTGCTCTCCCTGGCTGTGCTATAGTCATTAACTACAACGGCTGCGTAATTCCAAACAAAACACACCGGAAGCAGCAACTGCAAATGAAATAACTAAAGTCAGCTCTGCTTTGCTGAATGTTAATAGGCTAATTGTCCTACAGACATTTAACAAAAGCCTGTACCTTCTCTGTGTTCGAAGTAGTGAAAGCTTACTTAAATGCTGCAAATGTGCCTCAAATGATCCAGCTAGAGACACTACGTGCTGCAGAGGGAAAAAGAAAAAAAAAAGTTCATTTTTGTAAGTCTCAAAGTGATGAAATCTTGATTGCAGGAGAAGGCTGTCTTGAAATGCCTGAGAAATAACCCATTGCATTGATATTCTGTCAGAGTCTTTCACTGCTGAAGATAGAGAAGTAAAACAAATAAATCCTGTCACTAAGGAGTGAGCTGAACTCAATACAGTGCACAATGTTTGCAAGGTCAACTCCCTGCTCTCTATAGGTGGGTCTGTTTATAACTGCTGTGCTGAAAACCAAAGCCCACTGTTGATCCCCATGTGCTGACAACAGTTACTTTCACACTGAAGCCAAAATAATAAATCTCACCAAGCATTCTTCAAAAGGAGACCTGCATCCTTCAGGATTAACTGCACAGAAAAGGAAAGCTATGTCAGAATGAAATCAAACTTTAAAACACACTCTGGAAAAGCTTTGAATATTGCTTGGGCTCTGGGATGGGAAAAGTCCAGAAGTCACACTGATTTTTCCATCACTCTTCTCTTTCCAAACAATATTCATTTGTCTAGTTGTAATTCACATTTCCTGTATATTTCACCTCTATTATTCTGTGTCTGAACTTGACAAATCCCTTTTCCATTTTTTTTTAATGTCTCTCTCCTCCTTTCAAGCTACATGAAGGGGGAACAACTGAAGTGATGTGCTGCTGAGGACGAGTGGATCCTCTATCATCTTCTGCACAACTGTCACACTCAGAGAGCATGTTCACTCAGTGAATACACGGATTAAAACATATGTGCAGCTCTTTTTAGCTGATCTCACACACACTCATTACTTTCCTCATCATCCTGAAAGAGGCTGAATGAAGTTCCCGCCTCCTCAGATTGTTCATTCCATGGGAAGGGGGCACAGCAATGGATTTTAGGGTCCCTAGAGACTCAAGAAGGCAGCCAGTCCTTCTGCTAGGTCACCAAAAAGCAGCTTATAGGTATCAACCTCAAGTCCTGAACTCTCCTACACACGGTTTCAAATCAAAGAGAGAATAAACAATTGAGACAGAGAGCAGATGTTTAGGCCATGGCTGCTTACAGCTTGAAAGAGAAAGATATTTTCCTCTGCTGATGTTGATAAGGCTGAGTTGCTTCATTCTCTTCTTTGAGGGAAAAAACCTACTTTGAAATTCTACCCCTGCCTTGAGGTGGGTCTCAGGTCTGCTGAGGAGCAGTCACGACCAGCCAACAGCAACACATTAACTGGAAAAGACAAAATAGGTAAAACTATCAACCTGTGCTGTGCAGAAGAACTCAGTGTACACCTCACCACTCTTCCTGTCTCATTAAATTAAACTAAATCAAATCACCTCTGAGGTTTAGACGGCAGAAATGTGCACAACAGGGATCTGTCTGGGCTTTCAATTCTGCATGAAGTGTGGGTAAGAGGATTGTGCCTTTGCAGCTCAGTTTCATTGATGTGTGAGCTAGTATTCATGTCAGGTTTTCTTTAAAGGATACTTGAATGACTCTATTTTTAGATTTTACTGTGATGTTATTTCATCAGCTACTGCATGCATAATGCATCATCAGCAACAAAAATTTTAATCATAGCATAAATCAGCCAAAAGATGCGACAAGAAATCAAAGTCCAAATTGCTTTGCTTAGGGATTTGAGTAAATGGATTTTGATTTTTAATTTCTAAATTTAGAGAAGCTCTGTGGGCCATGCTCCCCAGATGTGTAGCTGATTGGTGAATGTGTGTTGCAAGGCTATTCAGGTGCAATCCCAAAACCTGAAACATCATATTTCAACCTGAAAGCAGCTTTTACAAGCTTTCCTTAAGAAAAATTGAGACCATGATTTGTGTCTCTCATCTAAATAATTCAGTTAAAGTACAGTTCCTGACTGATGTCCGAAAACCACCTGCCGATCATTCACAAATTCCAAACCAAGGAAGAAGAATCCGCAAAGTAATTTCAGTGTAGTCCCCCAAGACCCAGCATAAAAACCTTTCACAGGCACAGAAGGCTCAAAATGTTCCAGTTTAATTTCCAACAGCAAAGAAAGAGTAATTATCTGGAGCTGTGGCCTGTTATTAATGTATTAAGGAAATAGAATTCAAATCAGAAACCTTACAGAACAGGACAGAGACCTGTTTTTCAGCTGGGAAAGCTTTTTACTCATTGCTGCTGGTTTTGTTATGGACAATCCATTTAATCTAGCTCAACAGCTTTAAAAACTGGGTCAAATATGTTATTTATGGGGTCAGATTTGCAGGGCAGGGCATATTCCCTTTCCTTGCAGATAACATGGATGTGAGAGCACCAGCCATTTCAGCTAGGAGAGATCCAGCTGTTGGTGCAAGCAGGCTCCTTGCATCACACTCTCAGGGAAGCAGGACCAGCTCAGGGCATGCTCTGTACAGGGACAGCCTGGGCTTGAAAGGATTTGCTCAAGGATTAGGGCACCTCTTGCTTCCTAAATACCCATTCTAGGTAAGATGGATAGCCAGATCTAGGGAGCAGGGCAGCAGCTGGATGTCTCCATCCCAATGGGACAAACCTCAAAGTATCATTTAATTGGAGGGCCATACATATGACAGCAGGAACTTTTTTTTTCTTTTCTGTGTCACTCTTCTTCACAGTGTTCTATCCTTTGCAGGGAAAATCTTTCTCCTCCACACCTCTGCAATCTGGAAAGGCCTTTTTTAATTCTCTGTTTCATGGCTCTATCACATTTATCTTCAAGTTATCTCCTTCCTTTGATTAGGCCTTTTATTTCTCTTTTCCCCTGGGTTATCCACCTCTGTACATAACTGAGCTGCTGAATATTCATTATTACTCCCTGGAGTCAAATAAATATCTCCAGAGGAGGATAAAACCCTCCTTGGTTGTGTTTTTGTTAGATTAGAGCCAAAATACTAAATGTAACTTAGTATGCAATATCTCCCCTTAGTTTAGAAAGAATTGGAGAGGGAATATTTATCCTTTCATAAGGGAAAGGAGGGAAGGAAAGAGAGTTGGGGACTGAGAGGGAAGGAGGAAGGAAGAAAAAAGAAGCCAGGCAGTCAGCAAGAAGGTGAAAGACTACAGTTCAGCCACCACGATGTGAAATTCCCCTCTGTCCTGAAATCATTGTGTTTACTGAGGGTATTTCATCACTGCTTGATAACGGTGTCAGAACAAAAACAGACTTTCAAAGCAGCAGGAATAAAATATTCAAGCAAATAACTTTTTATTCAGTCAAGCAAACCTGACAGATACAAGCTCGCTTTGCAAGCAGAGGTCTAACAGTGCCAGCAGTGCTTCAGATGGTCCAACTATTGATGGGAAAGAAGATCATAGGTGATCTTTGATACATTGATTCACTAGTTACAGGCATGGTTTCATTCCCTGGGGATGCCAGCCCCATAGGGCATGGACTGCATCAAGGGAAGGCTGTGTGCAGCCTGCTACACTGTCTGCTTTGAGCTGTGTTCCAGCAAGCTGCCTTCCCCTGCCTGGGGAGGGAGGCAGCAGGGACAGTGACATTCCCAGGGGGCAGTTCAGGGCATCTGGAGGTCCCATCTTCAGCATGGACTGGTTGGCTCACCCTTGATGAACGCCCCATCTGATAATGCAGATTATAAACTGAACAAACATCAGAAAAACATGGCAGTTTGGAAAAACAAATATTTTTTTTATTCTTAATAAAATGATCTGCATGACAGAAATATTTGAACTGTTTTGGATTTGTTAGGCAAATGCTGTTTGGCCATAGTAAATACTCCGAATGTCCTCATTTAGCACAATTTCAGTTTGACCTTTTTATACTTTGCACTATGTGAAATATTCTCCAGTGATTGTGGTCAGGACACTAATCTAAATCTATGTCCTGTGATATAATGAGTACTTAAAAGCATGAGCAGGAGAGATGAAAGGCTCTAGCCTTTCTAGGAAGGAAGAAGAACTCCTGAGTGGGATGCAGCTGGACCAAAGTCTCCTCAAGCACCAGCTGAAAATTAACCAGATGTTCCTCTCCACTCTGCACTGCTGTTGCAGTTACACCATTGCAACTTTCTGATATCTTTGCCCATGACGTCTGCCTCAGTATGGGCATTTATCCACCGAGGATCTGTGCAGCCAACCAGTGTATTACATATGCTACATTCTGTTAAATTCACCATGAGGGCTTGCTAGCAGTTTCTCACATTTGTACACACGAGTTCCCTTGGTGAACTTTTGTGCTGACAAGGGCAGACATGCAGCATTTACATCCTGAGAGGCAATGACGGGATGTATCCCCATGATCATCCTTTTCCACATACCCAAAGCAACTCCCAGCACTTCAAAGCTGCATGTAATACTGAAAAAAAAATAGAAGTCTAGGACACATTGTCAGTTTGAAAACAAAGAACAGATTTGTGTTACAGAAATCATATAAATTGCAAAGCAGTACCTTTTGGGTGATGATCTGTCTGAATGACCTTCCTTTGCTGCTTTAGGGAGTTTTCAAAAACTGTATTTTAATGAGTCACTGTAATGACTTGAAACCAAGTCAGAAAGAGAAACTTTCTGTAAAAGGCTACTTTTAATTTGGAACATGAGGTATTATTCAGAAAGGATCAAATATCTGTTACTCATGTAATGATTCTTTAAAAACATAGTACAAAGCTTTTCCTTGGTAACTGCTGTGTTAATGGAAAATCTAAACCCTGGCCCACGATAATCACTGTTGTTCTTATATTTTGAATTGAAAAGGGAAATAATTTTCACTCATATTCTTTACCATATGTGTTTATAATCCTTCTTTCAAAACAAAATTAAATCTACTAAATATCCAGAACAAATTTCCTAAAGGTTGACAGATCCCATGGGCTGGTGCTTTTTGGCTTAAACACTTTTCCTTCACTCAGTTTTTCCCCTCGTCACTGATTTTGATTTGGCTGGTCTCAATATGAAGCTCACATGTTAAGGAAGCAAACAGGAAAAAGACAAAAACCACAAGTCTTGAAACTTAAAAATTGGAATTACTCACAGCCATCAAATCTCTGCATGAGCTGTAATTAGCACCATTTTTCACCCACATGAAAATTAGTAAAGGATATGTTCAACTACTACTCATAACCAGTTATACCCAAATGTGTTGAGGGAATGTAATGTACAGTGAGTGCTGATGTATTACTAAAAATTTTTTAAAAATTTATCAGGACACAAATTCCTCCAAATACTTTGGACAGAAAAGGAGGTTTCTGTCATATTGATCACACAGATGGACCAGATGAATATTTATTTGTTCATGATAAACACAAACATGCAGTGCTCAGCGCTGGTGTTTCCAAAAGCAGCGCTGTGGAACTGGATCAGACCTTCTGGGCAGAAGGAAAGAGGAAGAAGAGAAATCTGCATCTCTGACAGCATTTACAAACTTTCTGAACCATCAATATGGTGCTTCATGTCTGCCATGGAGAAGGTCAAGAGGGCATGGAAAACTTTAGCAAAGGCACAGAAACTCAAGTTCCAGTGAGTCCTCATCATTGAAAGCCATGCAATAACTAATTTATTTGCTAAATGTAGAAGTTAAAGTCACAACATGCCAGTTATGTTCCAGTTTGAATAATTCCAGTCGGCACAGTTGAAACCCCTTGCCTGGTTAAGTGGACATCATCTGTGGGCCACCCATTCCTTGGCCTTCTTTAGCACACTTGTTTTCCAGGTTTCCTCTTGTTTCTGTCTCTTTGTTTTGAGTTTCTTTCCCCACATATGGGTTAGCTTGCGTCTTTTTCCGTGCTGAGTTTCATTTTGTTATTTTCAGCTGAGCTCTGAATGAGTTAGATGATGCTCATGCTGCAAAGTATTGCCAATCTTGTCATACCATCTGTTTCAAAAATTAGAGAAGAAACTGAATCCTTTCATGGGATGAAATAATTGTACTTTGCTCTGGGAGTTTTCTTCATGGATTCTGTTTTTTGTTCACTTGTTGGCTCTTTATGGCCCTGTAATTTAAATACCATTATGTTTTCTGTCATTAAGCCTCCCTGAAAGCCTTCTTTTGCCTAAGACTGCTGATGCTCTACACAATCCAATTTATTTTGCACTTTGAAGCAGAAAACTCTTCACAGGTATTTCTAAAATCTCAAGGAGTAATGAAGAACAGCATGTTTTATGAGACAGTAACTATATGGTTCTTCTACTGATTTTTAAGGCCGTATTTGCTTAGATTTTTATATCACCTAAAACAGTAAAAATAAATAATTTTATAATTCCTCTTTAAAAATGGTTGTGATGTTCACTTGAACTGAGCCTTATTTGTGTTCTTTTGTGAATTCTATTGCTTCTGCCTCAGATCTGGAGGATTTCAGAAGGGCCAGTGAGAATGTGCTCCTCTACCCCTATGGCAAACCAAGGAAAACCAACCTGGAAAAGGTCCAAGAGAAAGGTACAGCTACAGGAGTGAGCAAGCATTGTTTGTCCTCTGTGCACATCTGAGCATGAGCTTGTTACACACCAGTTACTCTCCATCCTCCTGCTCCTCTCAGCAAACGGGCACTAAGTCTGTGCATAGGTCTGCAGCAACTGGAATGATGAGGATTTTTTTCTTTTCAATGTCATTGAACATATATAATACAATTAAAAACTGTACTTTCTCCTAGTTCTATGTATGTATGAGAGTGTTGGGTTGTTGGGTTTTTTTTGCAAATTTATTTTCTTAATTTCAAAGATCTGACTGATCAGACCTGGTTCCTCCAAAGGATGGTGTTTTCCTCATCTGAGGGACAAGGAACAGAGCAGAGCTGGCAGAATCTCATTACATGGGCATTTCAGCAAGAGAGCCACCAGGAAAGTTTCAAGTCCATAAATAAGCAGGAGAATGACTGAGGAAGATTACAGCACTGGCAGGGGATTCAAGAGGAGCTGAACACTTGAACACTTGTTTGAAGCTCACATAGCAGCTGTTGACAGATTTCTGTTTCAAGCCCTGCTGCAAGCTGCTATTGATGAGCAGAATCACAGGTCTTGCAGTCCTTTTTCTCTGCTAACCAGCTTTATCTTCAGCACTCTAAGCTTTCTTTCTTCAACGAACTTTTTCTTCTGCTGTACTTGCTAGAGCTGTTCTGGGAAAATAGAAGACAGTTGTAACTTAAGTGCTGAAGGCATGAACCACAGCACAAAGCATAGCTAGAAATAAGTAAGTAGTTGGTGTCTCTAGTGTCTCTCAAGCACATAAATCATCAGCAGTTACTGACCCTGCAGAACACCCAAGTGAATAGTGCCTCAGCCCATCTCCTTTGGACAGATGTGAATTTTTCTCTTCCTTGGAGCTGGGAATGTTATTGTTATTGTGCAAAAACAGGCTTAGAAAATAATAATGTCTATTAGGAAGGATTAGACAACAGCTTCAACTTGAGAAATGGTTTTTCAGATTGGATCATTTTTAATAAAATGCTCATCCTTCCTCCATCTGCTTACATTTCCTATACCCTGAAGACTTCCCTTTCATAGGCAAACTTCTTGTTTCTGTGGGACTTTTGGTTGCATAAGGACTGCACATATTCACAAAAATTTAGTTATTTTTAGTTTTTTATAATCTCTGAGATTAATTATTCAAAAGCACCTTTTAGAAACTTTTAAGTTTGGTGTTACTAATTTAATGCATCTTTTCTTTCCAAATCCTTTTGATAGCGCATTATTATGCAGTTCAGTTCAATCAATAATGAAGCTTTGTTTTTTCATTTGAATTAGTCATCACATTTTTAATAGCCTACAAAATAAAAATGACAAGTGATTTATTTTTCTGAACCCACAACCAAAAGTTTGGTAAATATATTCTAAAGTATATCCACTCTTTTCAGCTAAAGTGTAAATCAGTCTGTGGCACTTTAGTATGTTATCTGCATGTCCTGGTTTGGGCAAAATTTGGGAGATAACCTCTAAAGTGGTTCTTCCAGAAAAGCCAATTCAAGTGGCCCCTTCCCCCTCAACAGATCTGGGAAAAAAATTCCTTAGAGAGAAGCGGGAAAACCTGTTTATCCAACAGTCAAAGTGNCCGACTGCCAAAGCACTGTCCCGCCGAAAAATGCAGAGGAGTAAGTACAGGGTTCTGATAACAAAAGTTCACTTTTCTTTTTCTCCCCTTCCGTCCTCAGAGCCCATCTTAAAGACACAGAACTCAACATCCAGCACAAACAGTCACACGATTTGGGGATACAAGCATCACAAAGTCACTCTAGGACACTGCACAAGACTGGATTGTGATGGATAACATGCAAAGAATTTTGAATTCCTACAGTGCCATATGTTTTGTCAGCAGAATAAAATTATGATTACATCATTATACAATTCTCCTATCAATTCATGCTATCTAACAGCACCTATTTACCTCTTCCCACAGTAGGCTCTGTACTAAGAGAAAATATTCTTTTATTCTGTTCCGTAAGTGAAAGTTAGCATGGAGTTCAGTGCTCCAAAGAATCTTTGCTACTAGGACTTGATATTTATCAGAAATATGATGCTATTATGAGGATCTAGTCAGCCAGGAGGCTGAGTAGTTAAGCATCCAGTCGTCAAAGTTCTGAGCTCATGTTTCTTTGTGAAAGAAATGAGCCATATAGACAACCAATTTTCTTCTGAATCTGCACATTTGGGATTATTTATAGATACTGCCTCATCACTGAGGGTTTGGTTTTGGGTTTTTATAAATTTTGTTAAAGACCGCTAAGTGATTTGAAAGTGAGAGAAGAAATTGTCTAAAAATACCAATTTATGCCAGTCTGTCTGTGGTGATACCTGTTCACCTTTGCTGCGAAAACAGAACTAGTTCTTGACAGTATTAAAGAAAAATAGACAAAAGTTAAAAGAGATTCTCACATAGTCTCTAGAAACTTCTAAATTTTAATAGGCTTTTTTGTTTATTTGTATTTGAACGTGCCTGAATTACCATGGATCCATGTTGAGGTTTTTGCTCTTTATATGCTAACATGCTTTAAGTGTTTTTTAAGAACTCCTCTTCATTGAAAGAGTTTTTATTCCTTTAATGCTTGTTAAGGAAAAGCCCAGCCCAAAACAAAGATCTATCTTTATACCAAAATAGTGACTTTCAAGGAAAAAAATAATTTGAAATTACAGTGAGTTAACATCATCGGGATGGTTGAATTATATGAAAAATACACTTCTATACAAGCCTGCTACCCATATCACTTTTTGATGTTAGCAGATCAAATTAAGAAGGTTCCCTTCCCTGCTACATCTACCTCCTTGGCAAAGCAGCTAAATGTGCATTCTTACCTCTCAATAGAATAAATGATTCAGTTTCCCAGTTCTAGTTTCATTTAGGATATGGTACTGCTTTGGGTGGGATAAAGGTTACAGCTGATAGAGAGATTTGTGCTGGAAACTGCATTGATAACACAGGAATATGTGAGTTATTGCTGAGCAGGGATTACACAGAACTGAGGCCTTTTCTGCCCCTCACAGAAACAAGTGCAGAAGGATTTGGGAGGGGGCACAGCCTGAACAAGTGACCCAAACTGACCACAGGTGTGTTCCGGGTCATATGGTGCTGTACTCAGCATATAAAGGTGGGGAAGACAAAGGAAGGGGAGATGTCCAGAGTGATGGTGTTTGTCTTCTCAAGTAGCTGTTATGCACAAGGGAGCCCTACTTTCCAAGGGATAGCCTACCCCTGCCTGCCCATGGGAAGCAGTGAATGAATTCCTTGGTTCACTTTGCTTGCGTGCTCTGCTTTTGCTTTACCTATTAAACTTTATCTCAACTCACAAGTCTTCTCATTTTCGCTCTTCCAGTTCTGTCCACCATCCAGCTCAGGGAGAGAGCAGGTGGCTGTGTGGGGCTTAGTTGCTGGCCAGGGTTAAACCGTGGCAGAAGTTATATGGCATACAGCTTGGCATACCTGGAGTGTTCATGGGATGCCAATATGCAAAGGCTTCTGACAGGCAGCTTGCCCAACTGGGCCATTCTATCTAATCTGAGGGGTGTATGTGGTAACATTCTACAGGAGATGTGCAAGCACATTGATCCTGTAGCCCTCAAGGAAGGCAGAATAACTGTACTTTTACAGCTTCATAAAAGCAAAATACTGTGCTACTTGTCTCAGTTTGTTGTTACATTTATCAAGGGGGTGGGAAGGAGGAAGGAGGGAAAGTGCAAGGATTGCATTGCAGAAAGCAATCCCAACGAGAGGCGGTGCTGCATGTCCATTTTAGAGTGAAGTTCTATCTTCTGCTGTTAGTTAGGAGAGAGGGTGGGAGGCAAGTGCTATCTCCGTACAACATGGTTGTTATAATCAAACCACTTCTTTATGAGAGCAGTACAATATTTATTTTCCCTATTGCAGACAGCAGAATTTATACCCACTCTCGCTGAGAGATTTGTGCAGCATGAGGTGCACATCAGCCAATTTTGACTTGTACTTCACATTGGTTACAAATTCAAAATGACCTATGAACCCTTCTTTTCAATTGTGGTGTTCCACAGCTTCAGCGGCACATGTTTTTGCTGTCAGTGATGCAGATTTGAACCTCTGTTAATGAAATTATATCCATGATCATCTTGACATAGTTAATCATTATAGGCAGTTCTTCGACTACAAAACTTGAAGGTTTTATTTTAAGAATTTAGATCTCTTTATTACACACGAAAAATTGAGGTTATACTTAAAAGATGTGGATCCCATAAGGAATGGTGTGCTGTTCCCTCATACTAACAACCAGGAAAGACTTTCTGGAAATGTGAAGGTTGGGGGCAGCCTTGGATGCAGTGGCCATGAGATCATGGAGTTCAGTATCAGGTGAGGAAACAGCAGAGCAGTGAATAAGATTGCAATCATGGGCTTCAGGAGAGCAAACCTGCTGCTCAAGGTGGATATGAGGTGAAGCTCAAGGTGGGCTCCTTCAGGTAGTAGATCATGAGTGAGGCTTAAGACCTTGTAGCAAACCACAGAAGCTGCTAGAACTCAATGAATTTCTTAGGGAACATGTTCTGAATAGCCATGATCTCACTCAGATCCATTTGGACATGAAGCTCACAGTGACTGACCCGATGCTTCTCACAGCCATGATGGCCTAAATATGGGCCAAATATGAAAAGGTAAAAACTGGAAAACTGTGAAGAGATCTTTTAGGGTACCAAAGTGTTTGTGATGCCCAATGGGATCCTAAAGAGGCACCAGCAGTTGGTGGACATCACTGAGAAAGTGAAACCAGAAATAAGTCCAGAGGGAATTGGCTGATGTGGTTGCCAAGTCACTCTTCATTATATTTGAAAAGTCATGGCAGTCAGGTGAAGTCCTGGGTGACTGGAGAAAGGGAAACACTGTCCCCATCTTTGAAAATACAAAGGAGTCCCTAGGAACTACCAACCTGTAAGCCTCACCTCTCTGCCTGGGAAGATCATGAACAGATCCTCCTGGAAGCCATGGTAATGCACACGGACAACAAGGAGGTGATTTAGGACAGCCAGCACATTGTTATCAAGGCTAAGTCCTGCCTGACGAACCCAGTAGCCTTCTATGATGGAGTAACTTTATCAGTGGGCAAGGGAAGTGCTACAGATGTCATTTATCTGGATTTCTGTAAAGACTTTGACACAACAGATCCCTGCAACTTCCCTCTCTCTAAACTGGAGAGAGATAGATTTGATGAGCAGACAGCTTGAGCAGCCCTGCCATGAAGGACTTGGGGCTGCTGGTGGATGAGAGACTGGACATGACCCAGCCATGTGCACTGGGAGGCAGGAACCCAAATGTATCCTGGGCTGCATCCAGAGCACCATGGGCAGCAGGTGAGGGAGGGATTCAGCCCCTCTGCTCTGCTCTGTTCTGGTGAGACTCCACCTGCAGTGCTGTGTCCAGCGCTGGGGACCCAGCACAGGGAGGAGTTGGAATGAATCCAACCTGTTGGAGTGAATCCAGAGAAGGCCACCAAAATGATCAGAGGGCTGAAGCACCTCTCCTATGAGGAAAGGCTGAGAGAACTGTGATTTTTTCAATCTGGAAAAGAGAAGGCTTAGGGGTGATCTAATTGTGGCTTTCCAGTATCCAAAAGGAGCCTACAAGAAAGATGGAGAGAGACTATTTACAAGATTTATTTATTCATGTAGAGAAAGGACAATGGGGAATGGGTTCAAACTGAAAGAAAGTAGCTTTACACTGGATATTAGGAAGAAATTCTTTACTGTAAGGATGGTGAGGCACTAGAACAGGTTTCCCAGAGAAGTTGTGGCTGTTCCATCCCTGGAAGATTTCAAGACCAGTCTGGACAGTGGATTGAACAGCCTGGTCTAGTGCAAGGTGTCCCCTGCCCACAGCAGTGAAGCTGGAAGCAGATAATCTTCAAGGTTCCCTTCCAACCCAAACCATTCTGTGATTCTATAACTTTACTTGTGTGGCAAAACCCTGATGGGATCCAGCCCTACTGGATTTAAGAAATAAAGTTCCATATAAGAAGTTGTCTCTGACTGTCATGAATAAAAGACATAGGTGTAAAAATAAGTCTCAGGTATCTGAAGGAAATAAGAAGAATCTAATTCTTGATAGTATTGCTTAAATCTGATGATAGTTAAATCAGCCTCATGGTTTGGCAGAAGCAGGGAAATAAGCACAGCAGATTAATCCATTTTCAGTGCTTGGATCACTGACACTACATGCACCATAAGAGCCAAGATAGCAGGTAGGAGGATGGCCAGTTTGCAATATTATCACACTATCTTTCTCTGATACAAGTTCCTTGTATTAGTGGAAGAGAATGTTCTTTATACATGATGTTGCAATTACTGGTCCTGCCCCAACTATGGGGAACCTAAGAACTGATGGCCCTAAGAACATGGAAGGGAAGGGGCAGAGTCCTGAGTTCCTGCTTATGGTCAACATGTGTATTTATGACAAGAGTACTTTCTATAAACTATATTTTTCAGCCAGCCAAAAAGTTTAAGGGAAGGGTAAATTTGTGGCAAAATGTTTTGATATAAGGTTTATTTCCTGCAAATACACATATTAGTCTAAACTACAGAAAGTATAAAAATGTTTCTGCAATCTGACTGTGTAAAATACATCATAGAGTAATGCAGGAACATTTGCATCAGTGTCTCAGCATATCCCTAGAGATCCTGAAATTAATAGCTATATCTATAACTAAATTATATTCTGAATCTTAGCAATGGCAAGGGATGTTATGTATGAACTGAGACATCTTGTTATTCTAGTGAGATACTGTCTTACTAAAGAAGGAAAAGAACTGGGTCAGCCTTAGCAAAGCAGAATCTATGCATGGAAGAGGGCTACTGTTATCCCTTAAATATTTCTGGAATTTCAGTTCTTCCTTATAGGCAAAACACTGGGGATTTATTCTGTGGAATGCAAATATTTGAAGTCTGATGACTCTTTCCTGCTTTTGATCTCCCAGTTCTAAAGGTACCTCACGGCTTGCAGGCACAGTGTCCTGTCACCTGTTTTTTCCTTTCCCTTACTCCCATCAAACAGCAGTCCCTGAAGGGTGCAAGAAGTACTGTGGAGAATGGTCTTAAGCCTCCCTGGCACCTGAGACCTGCTGACAGGGCCAAAACCAGACTTTTACAGGATCAGTGGAAGTGGGTGATTAAAGAATGGTACTGATATTCCCTTCATCCTTTATGTTTCTCTCATCCCAGCTTCATCTTTCCTGGATTCTCTCCAGAGACAGAAGTTATCAGAATAATTTGAAGAGCTCTAACACCCAATGTAACACTGAAGGGTGAGTCAGTGTGTTACAAAAAAGGAATTGTCTACCTCTTATCATCAAAATGCTTCATTAACTTCTGCAGGTGTAACAATGCATCCATAACGATTTATTTTATAAACATGCAAGTTTATAATACAGTATTTGTTAGCACATCCCATAGTACACTGAATTAGCTTGAAATTTAAGGATACTTCACACATTAGGGGAAAAGCTGTAATGGGTGGCCGTTTCAAGCTACTTGTCATTTTGAATTCAAAGTCACAGTAGAGCAGCCTGGGTGACATCAGTTGCTACCCTCAATTCTTTTCTCACCACACTCATCACCACAGGAAATCTACCACCCCATCACCTAAACAGCGTGAGTATTCAGCTAAGATTTTCATTTCTTGTAGCAGTTTCCTGATCTGTTGGGTGTTATTCCTCAGCAAGGCATGGGATGGAATTGTAAGTAGGTCACCTTTCAGGACAGCCATCACAGCTGGAGACATAGCTGGGAGGAAATGCTGTGCCTGAGATAACATTCAGGGAGCAGCACAGAGAAATTATTCCTAGTCCTCAAGTTCTCCACCAGCCTTTTCCTCACTTCCTGTCCCCTACCTTGCTCCTGCCGTAGCTTCACCCAGCTACAGTTCAGTTAATTCTATCATGGTAATCTATTATCATAATTTAAAAAAAAGACCTTTTCAAGCTCTGCTGATCAAAATAGTTATCTGTCAAGAATTTCAAACACATAGGGAGTTGTGGGAAAATACTCTTTAGTTTGGACAGGTAATCACATAAATACATTTCTAATGAATGCTATGGAAGACTGTCTCAGAGGAGACAATCACAAATCCCAACCATTTCCATCTGCTTTGATCAGCCATAGAACTCTCTGACACAAGCCTAAGAGACTGAAGGTTAAAAGTTGCTAGAGTCCTTCAGTTTCTTAGTCTTTTTTGAGAAGTAAAATGAAGGTTGAAGTCAAGGATAAATGTCAAACAACAATTGTTTGTATGGTTGGTTTAAATTTCAACTTGCTTCAAATCCAGGATACTGCCTCTAATGGCAGAGTGCTGGAACAAGATGATCTTCAAGGTCCAATCTAACCCAAACCACTGTGTGATTCTATGATCCTTTTGATTTGTAAGTAAAGTTGCTTCATGTCACTACATAGAGTTCCCGGAAAAAAAAAACAACTGTTCCTTAATTTATTCTTATTCCTCCTTTCGCTTTATGAAGTTTTGCTCCATGAGAGGGAGCAAAATGATAGTGTGCTGTCAGCCAAGTGGAAAGGTGTAATTTTATGGACCACTTCTCTGTGGAATGGGACTGATGAGGCTGGAAATACTGAGTCTCTTACAGTACATGGCTTTTATAGCTCTACAGCTGGTAGAAAAGAGGGGTTTATGCAAAACTGTGTCTTCAAAAAAGGTCAAATAGGGGGATAAAGCCTTCCCATCAAAGAGGCTTTGATTATGTGACAGCAATGCTTTCCATCTACCCTTTGAAAGGGTACAGGAGTACAGGGAATATTGAAGTACCTTCTCAGCCAATAATAAGTAGAGTCAAGATGAAAGTGCCTGAGTAATTTCATCAGAAGCTTGCAATTAATGACCAATATCTGTCTAAAACTCGTCAGAAAAGATGTTAATATTTTGTATTTTATACAATACCAGGGAAAAAAGTACAGTTTGCTTTTAATATTGCCATTAAAAAATTTATTATTATTACAATAAGATATGTTTCACTCAGCTTTCACTCAAGAATCAAGTGCGCAAGCACTAGTTTTAAACTAAGGCCTGTTCTCTGCAGCTTTTTAAATTACAAGAAGAGCAACACTGCAGCTGTAGGATGATGCCTGAGAGCACAGCCCATTTCTGTGGGACCACAACATGTTTAGATTCCCTGACAGAAGTCACATCAAACATTCAAATGAATTCTTTGGACAATATCCAAAATGAGTTCCTGCATTTGGAGATAATAGAATTGCCAATGTAAATCATACTGAAGATGGATTAGACTGCAAATGCTGTTAATGCATCTGGTGGGTGACACACATCAACTATGAGCAGTGACAAGCAAACACTTTACCCTGTGCCTGTAGAGGCTAAACCAGATTAGATTTATTTGCAAGTGTATTTGTAGTCGCAAGACATTTGAAAGTGGTCAGGAAATTACTGAAGTGGCTAAGAATTACACCAGGACACAGTATTTTTTTTGTTGTAGCTGTGGGCTACTCTCCAATATACACGTTGATAGTTCTGGTTTACTGTTAATAACTGATTTTTAGTAATTATTTCCATGTTACAAGGAAAGCAAATTTTAGGTTAGATCTAAGCGGGAAACACTTCTTATAAGCAATGTTCTTCTTTTACACTAGAATATAGATAAGATCCATTAAAGGTAACATTAAAGACCAGAAGAGTGTAAGACAGAACTTCCATTTTGTCAAGCCTTATTCCTTGTGAAATCAGCTTTTCTGTTTTCAAAAACCATAAGGATATAGTACTATAATCTAAGGTTAGTCATACTAATTCAACACATGATGGAATTACTTTCCAACTGCAGAGTGAATGTCAACATAGAAGAGAGAAGGAGGGAAGGAATGAGGGAGGGAAAGAGGCGAATCTGACAGATATGTCTTCAGAACTATTTTGAAGCCCTGAAGATTTGATTAATGTTAGTAAAAGTCCAACAAGTAAAAAAATCAGATGCGTCTCACTTGGACTATATTGTACACAATCACCAAGTGAGTGATTATGTGGTAAATTATAATCCCACTCCTGTGTCTTGGACACAGAAGCATTTTAAGCAGGCCTTTCTGTAACATTACAAAAAATTTTAACAAGGTCCTGAAAAGGAATCTTTTAGCTCCAGATGGCCTACACTTGTCTTCACAAACTTTTGCCGCATAATATTCTTGGTGTTAAAACATACTTTGTCTTTAAACCACACATTTTAGTAATGCATACAAACCACTGCATGCCAGAGTAAAAATACAACATGCAGTAAAAGTTTTACACAATTTTTGTCAGCTGCTTCTATGCACTCATCTGAGCAACAAAATAATGTTAGTGGGAGGAAAGAGATGACTGCTATTAGAGTAGCCATTTATACCTCCATAAAGAAGTCTAGTCATGGTAAGAAGTCTACAGGATCTTGCTATAGTTACAACAGGATATACTGCTTCTAAGAGTCCTTTAAGATAAAAGTAGATATTTAGTTTACTTCCTTTTTCTCTTCTGAAGATTCAAAACATTACATAGGGATAAAAGTCTATACTTTAAAAAAAAAAATCAAGTAACAAACACAGAACACTCACACATCTTTTATTTCCTCTTGATGTATCAACAATTGTGAACAATACCCTGTAAAGGATGCAAAGAGCTGGTCACCTTTTTCTGGTCTCCACACAGAAACACGAGTATAACTTCTAAACAAAAAAATCAGATACCTAAAGAGCATGATGCAACTGCCTTTTAGTCACTGGCCCATTTACACTTTAAATTACTTTTATCATGCACAAAACACCTGACAAATATTTGGAAGACAAAGTAGTATGGAAGGGATTCTTGCAGAATCTATATTTGTAAAATCTGTCCGGCTTCTTTGGATGAAAGGCATTATCATGGAATCATAGAATGGTTTGGTTGGAAGGGACCTTGAAGATCATCCTGTTCCAACCCTTGCCGTGGGCAGGGACACCTTCCACCAGACCAGGTTGCTTGAAGCACTATCCAGCCTGGCCTTGGACACTTCCAGGAATGGGCCATTTGCCTGGACAACCTGTTTCAGTGCCTCACCACTCTGACAGTAAAGACCTTTTTTCTTCATATCTAATCTAAACCTACTCTCTTTCAATTTGAACCCATTTCTCCTCACCCTGTCACTACTTGCTCTTGCAAATAGTCTTGCCTCATCCTTTGTTTTAGTTCTCTTCTGGCACAGATATATTAAATGTATATATTCAGGTATATTAAATACACTATTCAGAATTTAGGCACAAGTACTACAAATACTGTGCAGCATTTTCCATGGTTTTTTGTGGTTTATGAATGAAACAAAGAAAGAAAATTTTCATGAAGTTCACAAACAAAATGAACAGTTTCTTCTTGGCAAATTCCATAATTAGAATTCAGTAAAATTCAGAAGCAGAAACGAGTAAACCTAAGGTTTGTTCTTAGTCCTGTTCATGTTTGGGTTGCAGAGACTTGTGAATGTAGTCACTGTTCTCCTAAAGGCAAAGGAATATCTGTCAGCAGGATCATTTTTCATTCATATTGACAATCTTAGATTACGTACAGAACATCTCCAACAGTACAATCTAAAGGACTAAAAAAATTAACTGCTATTATTGCTGTAAGTGTTGAGAACTAGGACTGAGGATCAGGCACAGCAATTTCTTTTATCAATGACATTTTTCTTAGAGAAAAGAGTCACATTATTATTTTAACTCAGCTAGAATTTTTTCTTTGCTGCTTTTATTTTCTTCAATACTATGAGATTTTGAATTTAGAAGATTAAAAATACATACAAGCTCTCTTGCTTCGGAAACTTTGAAGTACAAACCAGTTCAAGATCACAAAATAAAGTTTCTATTCTGCAGAAACAACAAATTGTTGCTATTCCTGAAATGAAAGTCATATCTTCTGTGGGCTATTGCAAAAGCAAAGCAAATATCTCTTTCATGCTTTCTTTAGAAGGCAAATCATAAAGCCAGCAGAAAATAGAAGCAATTGGAATATATAAGCAATTTAGAGACACTTGTTTAATCTCAGTAATTACCTATTCACAGAGGCAGGATTGGTTAGAAAGGGCTATAGATATTTTTCTATTTAAAACTTTACAGAATTTCCTGAGATGCGTTAAATATAGGATAAATGTCATCTCTCTTCTGTCAAAATCATGCCAAGATAAAGAACAGAATATAGAGAGATAATATTTTCTGCTGCAGTCACAGCAGATGAACAACTCAGAGATAATTTTTTTCTGCTCACATGTATACAAATCTTGCTTATTTCACTGAATTTTCTTCTGTGAAGTGATATCAGAAAGCAGCCCTGTCAGTGATTTTTTGAACAGGATTTCTTGAAGTGGTTTCAGAGTTCATGAACATCAAGAAGCTGCATTTTAAAACTGTGTCCTCTTTATATTTTTTGGGTAGTTTGGGTTTTTGTCAGATTCCACAGTATATAAGTACATGCTCAGTCCTTCATTGTTTCATTGGGCATCTCAATCAGCTTGGGAAAGTCAGATTAATTTGTTACCAGAGAGCAGGAATAAACTTCAGAGGACTGAGATATACACAGAAGAATATGGCACTTGGCTGGGCAAGTTCTAGATCACTCTGGGGAAAATTAATAAATTCCAGTGCGTAAAGAAAAAAAATGTGAATGACAGACAGCATCAGGCTACTTTACAGACAGCAGTGACCTAGCTGTGGAAATGCCAGCCTTCCTGGCTGCCAACTTTCTGATCAGTTTTGGCCCTAAGGAATTTTGTCTTCAGGGTGGCACCTAATGTGAACCCTTAATGAAGGACATATGGTTCACAGAATCAGGTGTAAGCACTCAAGACCAGCTGGCACACCTGAGAGCAAAGCTGAAACCAGTCCCAGATTTGGCAGTCACAGATGTCATGTCAGGGCGTGACCTCCTCCCAGGCTGCTGCATCCAACACAAACTAGATAAAGCAACACTTTTACCACAGACTTCTATTTACTTCTATATGAACTTGGCATATTCATATAACTAAATACATGAAAAAGGGAAGAGGAGAGGAGAGGAGAGGAGAGGAGAGGAGAGAAGAGAAGAGAAGAGAAGAGAAGAGAAGAGAAGAGAAGAGAAGAGAAGAGAAGAGAAGAGAAGAGAAGAGAAGAGAAGNGAAGGGGGCACAGCAAGAGGAGAGGAGAGGAGAGGAGAGGTTGAATTGGGAAATACTTTTTATGTCTTTGGTGGCAGCAGGTTTTAATCAGTATTTCAGCTCTGTAGGCAAAATTCTGCTTGATGGCAGTGGCAATGTTGGAAGGAAGCAGCGAAAAGGAAAGGAGGGGATACCTGAAGAAAGCCATGAGAAATTCATGAAGGGGCTGAGAAGACCAAGGGGCTGTGAAGCATGCAGGGGAATTCTCCGGCTTTTTGGGATTTTTTTTGGTGGGCTTTGGTGAGGAATGCTGAGTGATGCCAGTATGACTCTGGAAGGCTTTAAGATGCAGTAGGCCACAGGAGCTCTGCCTCTTCTCTTCCTTAGTTCCTGTGAACTATGGGTCTCCCAACTTCTCCAGTAACACAAAAAATGTATCTTGTCCTTGGCAACTACTTACATTTTTGCAAATTTTTCAAGGAAAGAAGCAACAACACCCATTCCATGCACGGTGGTGCAGAGAGATTAAAAAACAAGATGAACCTCAGATCTAGGAGAGGACAAGAGGGGAAACCCCTGGAGGCACTGGAAATAAGTAGAAAGGTATTGACAAAATAGTGCTTACTTTTCTGCAAGGGACCACTTGGCAGAGCAGCCACAATTGCCCTTCTAGACAAAATTCCAGAAAGAAAAACCCAAGTTTTTTGCATTGCAAACTCTATGTCCCAAAACTTAATCTGCCTCCGCCTCCATTCAAATGAGGTAAAAGTGTCTTATCTAGTCATCTTAAAAAAGAGCTGTAAAAAGCAAATTAGCATGTACATTTGGTGAGAAAATAAGTATTGACAAGCACTAAGGCAAAAGTCCACCAGGAAATTAAGTTACAAAAGCAAAATCTGAAGAGGTAACAAATGCTCCACTGGGGCACACACTGAACAGCAATGAGCAAACAAATTAGAGAAGAGTTTCTCATTTGGTAAACACTAATTGCTATGTACCTAAAATGTGGCAGAAATCCAAGTGGCAGCAAATGCATATATATGATCAGGTACGTGCAGCGCAGAACTCTGTGCTCGAGTCTGAAGGAGGAATTTAGGTAGGCACACGCCACCTCCTGGCATTTCTTAAATAGAGCTTGTGACTTACTTATCTATTGCCCACATTGTAACTTTGCACAAAAAAAAAAAATTAAAAAAAATTACATCTACACTGTTATTTTCAAAACAAAATCTCCATCTGGTTTTGCTCTGTGTAGCATCTTTTCAAAATTGATCTAAAAAGACAGAGTGGGTTAAATATTATAATACTAATATTATAATACTTCTGGACTTACCTGAAGTTGGAACAGGGGGGAATTTATTTTTCAAAATATATGAAATTGTGCAAGTTGACCCAAGACATTTGTTAGCTACCCTTAACTCCAGTATTTGAAGTTAGCCAGCATTCCCTACAAAGATGAGGTGTCAGCCGAGGGGCAGTGGGATTCCTGTGCCTCGGTGTCTGTTCCTAGCACAGGAGGTAGAATGCTGTAGTGAGCATAAACTGGGAATTTAAACCTGTGCATTTCAACCAGAGGGGTTCCCAGGTTCTGCACTCCCAGTGCCACTCTGTGTTTCTTGTTATCTCTGACCCCTCTGCACAGTACCAGTTTCCTCCCTGTGTCCACGCTTCTGGCTTTTGCCCCAGCCCAGGTCTCCCCTCCAAACAGATCCTATTTCCTGACAAAGGGTAAAGACACCTGAGAAATATTTTGGGAAAAGGGGTGAATATCCTACTTAGTTTTAATACTCTTAAAATAGTCAATATTTTACTTCCCTTAACATAATTTCATGTCCATATTCCCATGACTTATTCCTGCCTATTTTTTTTTTTTAATGTATTTCCTAGGAAGTATTTTTAACATCATAAACCAGTGGGCAAATTGGCATTAGATCAGCACGACTCAATTAATTTCATATTAATCCTGCCAGTTCACACAGGCTGAGGATCTGGACCACTGTGATAGGAAATTAGGTCTTTTTTTTACCCAATGAGGGCTGTCACCCACAGACCATTTATAGATTTATTTGGTTGTTTTTATGGATGTGACATATCTTTATCCAAAAGGTATTAACAGGAAAAAAAATTTTTTTTTTCTTTGAACGGTGGAACCAGTAACTGTTGACTTTGCATTGGTTTGCATACCTGTACCTGTACCCGCACTGTGATAGTTCAAATTCTTCTCTTATTTTCATCATGATCTCATTCCATGATATTTTAACAGCTCCCCCCACATTCCCTCACTGCCATCTGGGAAGAAAGAAGCACAGTCAGGCCTGGCTTGGTGCTGTCTGCTGTTCATTGTGTCTGTAGCTCTTATGCACAGCATGGCCAGGCCAAAAAGCCCTAAAAAATACTGAGTTCATGTGAGGCTTTTTTTTTCCCTCAGTGAGGCCATTGATTCACTTTTGCCTACCATTTTACAGATTTTCACAAAACCTCCAGAACCATTTTACCTGTGAGACTTTTATTATTGTCTAATGTGGCTAAAACTGACCTGTTGGTTCCCAACTTACTAGAGACTGGTCAGTGTGATTGCAAAAGCCTTAGAAACTAAGAAAAATTAAAAAAAGGGTTATGGGATATAATATACATGATTTGTTGTCAGTACTTTAAACAACACAGAATAAGTAGTTTCTGCAGCAAAAGCAAAGATTCTTGGAGCACATTCATTCTTTCCTAGTGGGTTTTAACATTTTCCCCCTGAAAAAAAAAAATCCAGCCAAGACTGAAAATGGAAGAAAATAATTAGATTCTGTTTTTCAATGTTATGGTAAGCAAAAATTTTGACACTATTTTCTATTTTACAGCAAAGGGAGGAGAACACTTCCAGTGAAGATGCCAAGGTACATCAGCAGCACTGTAGAATGGAGTAGGAACTTGACTAATACATAAGTCACTGATTTTGGAACACAAAATACTGCAGTGTGACCACCTGTGTACATGGCTAGCTCTCCTTACAGATAGAATTTCAGGAAATCTGAGTTTCACATGGAATGTTTGAGGCATGCCATTGCCATCCACTCCTTTGGTGAAAGCTCTGGACTTCATTCTCCTTCTGTCCTTAGTACGACAAGTTAAATTTTAATCACACAGACCTCACTTGAATATGGCACTATAACCTCATCTACTTTACAGAAACACTGCCTGTTCTAAAAATAAAATTTATCAGAATTGCTTCATTCTGCTAGAAAAATCATAATTATAGACACTCCTGATGACAGAAAGGATGGAAAATATGTGATCCAATGGAATAAGAACATTTCCCTTGAATAATTTTGTTGCAAAGCATCTTTAAGGCAATTAATGACATAAGAATAAAACCTCTATGAATCATAAACTATTATTTGTAACCAAACACATATGCATGTAGATATATGTCATGTGAGAACCTTTCTTACTCCCTTGAGGATTCTGTAATACTGACATGATGTGGAATTAACTCTCCAAACATATATGGCCATAGTTTTGAACGATATGTGGGGATTTGGGCTGCAATTTTAAGATTTTTGCTCTGAGACATCTGCAAGACTTATCTGTCAGTGGCTGCTCAGCACATCCTGGGAATTTCTAAAAAAATGCAGTCGTTCCAATCTATTTTTGCTGTCCCTCTGACAGCTGTCATCCCAGTGAGCGGAGCTGTCACTGAGACCTCTCACTTGAGATGAGACTGGGGAAAAAACTGATATCAGCCAGGAACTACTGGATGGTCTGGGGTGCAGAATTGGCATGAACTCTCTGCTTCGCTTTTCACGGCTGGTTAATATCGTCAGTTTGCATCCACCACGGCTCCTGACAAAATTAACAGTGACAGAATGAAAGTCCTAACACGGTCCCCAGAGATGTTATCTCTGCAGTTTAACAATGCTGTAGTGGGTTGACCTTGGCCAGATGCCAAGTGCTCACCAAGCCACTCATGTCATTCCCCAGTAGGGCAGGGGAGAGAAAAATAAGATGGAAAACAACTACTAGGTTGATGTAAGGCAGTTCAGGGTCTGTGAGTGCATAAGCAAAAGGAAACAAAAATTGCACTCTACCTCCCATTGGTGATCAATATTCAGCCACTTCCCAGGAAGCAGGGCTTCACCACGTGGAGTGGTTGCTCTAGAAGACAAACATTGTCAAATAACAAATGCCCCTCATTCCTCCTCCCTCCCTTAACTTTTATATCTGAGATGATGTCATATGGTATGGAATATTCCTTTGGATAACTTGGGTCAGCTGGCCTGCTTGTATCCCCTCCCAGGATCCTGCACACTCCCAGCCCCCTGACGGGGAGCAGGGGAGGAATGTTAGAGAGACAGCACAAATGCTGTGCCAGCACTGCTCAGCAGTAGCCAAAACACTGTTGTGTTATCAACATCCCTCCAGCTACCAATGCAAAGCACAACGCTGTGAGGGCTGCTAAGGAAAGATGAACCTCAGTCACACCCAATACAGTCTCCATTCCTTATTCCATACCATTTGAGTCATACTCAAATCCCACATAATTTATATATCTTACAAGTGTTCCATTCTATTTATTTCTCACTACTGGAACACACACTTACCCACACGTACAACTTAAAGTACATTCCTAAACCATCTCCATACCCAACGCAGATTTTCGTTGACCTCTATCCCCCATCCTTTCACAGATAAATATTATTTTGCCATTTCATGGACTTCCTTCACCCATCCAGATCCATGACTTGGGCTCCATTTCATCAGGATAGGTGGTCAGGACAGGAGAAGCAGTACACTTGATCACTGGGCACCAACAGCAGCCTGGCTGAGGTCATCATTGCATTCTCCTTGTTCCTCACAAAATTCATTCTCATCAGTTCATGTAATTCCTGCTACTTTACTTCCTACAACTTAAATTTTACACCAGAGATAGTTTTTACCCAAAGATTAAGTCTCCTTGAGGTACACACTGGGTCACCCCATCCTTCCACATTACCCACCAAGTACACCCACAATCACATGAATGGGTTTGCCTTTTCTCGTGGGAGGAGAAATTCACCCTGACTTCCCCTACCCCTTCCCTATGTGTAGTACAGGGACCTTATCTCCCCCCACAGTGTGTAGGGGTTTAGTATGGGCAGGACCAGGGTGGTTGGCAGTGTTGACCAGCCAAGTGGCTTGTGATAAATTTGCATCCTGGTGTTTCCATGCCCCATTACCTATGGCTTCTAACGTAGTCTTCAGCAGTCCATTATATCTCTCAATTTTTCCTGAGGCTTGTGGGTGATGCAGGATGTGATACATCCACTCAAAGTCATGTTTCTCTGCCCAAGAGTTTATAAGGTTATTTCAAAAGTGACTTCTATTGTCTGATTGAATTCTCTCCAGTGTACCACATCACCACAAAATGTGTCTCTCAAGGCCTAGGATAGTGTTTTGAGCAGTTGCATGATTTACTGGATATGTTTACAGCCAGCCAGTTTTTGCCTCTACCACAATGAAGATGTATCTCTTGCCTTGGTGTGTTTGTGGCAGTGGTCCAAGGCAGTCAATTTGCCAGGCTGCACCACATCAGAAACCCACCCACCACCCTCTTTTCTAAAGAGATTTCACCTGCATAGTTGGCTTGATTGCAGCACGTTTCACATTACTGAATAATGAGTGTGATGGCTTTTGTGGCCAGGTCCACCTCTCGATCATGAGCCTTTTATGTGGAAGCCCTTCTTACATGTCCTGATGCTTCATGGGCCCTTCAGGCTATAAAAGCTCACCCTTTTGCTCCCAGTCTATAATCACCTGAGCTACTCCAATTTTGGCAGCCTTAGCTACCCGTTCATTGTTTTGATGTTCCTCAGTGGCACAACTTTTGGACACATGAGCATCCACATGATGTACCTTCAGAGTCATGTTTTCTACCCATGCAGCAATGTCCTGCCCTATTGCAGCAGCCCAGATGGGTTCACCCCTGCATTGCCAATTGCTCTTCTTCCATTGCTGCAGCCACCCCCAAGGGCATTAGCCACCATCCTGGAGTCAGTGTAGAGTACAAGCCAGCTTCCACCTCTGCAAATTGGCTTCACTCATCTTCCCCTTCTCATGTGAGTCCCCACAACTCATCGCATTTTGTGGGTCTCCACACAGCAGCTTTTCCCCTCTGATGGTTTCCTATCACACAGCAGGATTCATCAGTAAATAAAGCACTGCCTCCTTCATTTTCTGGTAACTTGGTATATGGTGGTGCTTCTTTGGGAAGGATCACCTTCTCAAGCAGTGCTCCAAAATCTCTGGCTTCTGGCCAGTCTATAACCTCTTCTAGGATTCCTGGGGAAACTAGGTTTCCCACTTGGGCTCACTGTGTAATCAATGCTACCTGCTTTCTCCACGTAGTGCTGGTTGTGTGATGCTGAGATCACAGAGCACAGGCAATGGTGATGCCAAGAGGAGACGCCTCTGTCCCAACAACTTCAGAGGCCAATCGAACCCCCTCATAGGCTGCTGATGTATCTTTCTCAGCTGGAGTACAGTGGCCTTCCTCAGAGTGACCTTGGGTTTCCCCTGAGGTTCTTTGTGTCTTAGGTTCCAATGTAAGGTGTAACCAAAAGTATATATTCTATCACCATCTGTTAAAACCAGGTGGGCAGTGTTCTTTATCTCTACCATGACCCATCCCTCGTAACTCCCTCTTGAGGGGATATCCCCTCATAACTCCCTCTGGGGAGATATCTTCTGTTAATGGGCCATTGAGTCTCACTGCATGACTGATAAAATTACACCATCCCATTGTGAGATGCTCTGCCCAGGGGGAGGAGCCAATCATTTCTACCTGGATATAATCTGAGTTTGGAACACCATAAGCAGCCTTATCCACCGGATTCCCAGAGGAAGACTAGAGCCTTCTATACCACTGGACCTTTGGAGGAAGATCACCTTGTACAGGATCACTGCTTCAACAGAATTTATCACTCTAAGAGGACTGCAGCCACCACTGAATAGGACTGCTACCAACACCCTGACCAACAGGGTGTCAGGTTGTATTCTGACTCTGTCAGTGTTTTTGTACAACTGCACTTATTTTAATTTTCCTACTAAATTGTAGTTCTGACTTGGGATCTCACATTGGTTTGCTTTCAAACTAGTACACTTTGCCAGAGGCTCCAGGTGGCACTCTGCTCCCCTGCTGCAGTGTAGAGGATATTTTGCATGGCTGGTCCTATCTATACAGGTCCAAGAGCTGTTTCCTGTTTGATCTCCTCAAAGGCCTCACTCAAAATATTTCTTCTTCTGGGTCACTGTAAAAAAAGGGGCTCACAAGCTGACTATAACCTGGAATGTGCATTCTCCAGAACCCCACAAGGCCTAGGAAAGCTTGTATTTCATTCCTGTAAACCAGTGGGGACATCATAGCAGCTAATTTGTTAACTACCTCCATAGGCAAATGATTGCATCCATCCTGTCATTTTGTTCCCAAGAATGGAGTGAGAGCTTAGACAAGTCCTGCCTTTGACTCAGATTTCTGGCAATAGCTCTGTTTGAGGCAGCCTGCACCTCAGATTGCTCTTGCTTGCAAGTTCTTAAGAATGGCTGATTAGATCTATTATAAAAGAATTATTTATTGAACAGACACAAGATTAACAGATAAAAGATTTTTAAAAGACTACTCACTATGCAGGATAAAACAAAAAGAACTATGACTAGATCAAAAATACAGTGCATGACCAAAAGTACCTATATTACAGGAAGTGAAGAAATAGTACGGATTAGGAATCAATGTAGCTTATCACTGAATTGATGAAGGAGTACACATAGAATCCTTTCCGTCAATTCCCAGGGAAGTAACCATAAAGTTTGCATCCAAACTTCAGGGAAAAGCCCTAAATGTTTCGAGGGTGCATGTAGGAAACTTCTGATTTTGTGGAAGTTTTGTGTAGCTTCTGGAATTTGTAAAGTGAAGCGTCTGCCAGTCAGAAATTCCAGCTTATCTCCCTACATCTTGTTCTCAAGGCCAGATGTTTATTGTCAGCTAGGAATTCCACTTCTGGCACCAGAGATAACTCCCTACTGGACAAATGTCACCAATTTGTGTGATGGGGAGCATGCCCAAAGCTGTCATACCAGCTGATAGAACAGATAAACTCTTCCGTGGTAGAGGAAGAAGTGGTATCAATTGTGGCACCACTTGACTGCCTTCGACTCCAGCTCATATCGGAGTTCCAACACGTCCAGCACAGTGGCACTCAGAGACAGTTTGACTTCATTTAGGCCATGAGAGTCCACTGTCAGCCTCTATTCCCCATTAGACTTTTGCATTGGCTACATGGGGTTGGCAGAAACATCTTCTATCATTGACTACTTTTGTATACTAATAAAATGTTTTAGTTGCCACCCATTTATATAATCAACTATAAAAAAACAAGGTTGGAAAAATACGCCAACAGACACATATTAACAAAGTGATTGCTTGGTGTCTCATTATATAGTTCTAACATTTCATTTTCATTTTATGAAATGCCTGTGAGTGGCTTTCTTTAGTGGTGGCTGAGCAAGTAATGGAGTCATTGCTATGAAAACTCTTGTTTTTTCACTATTGAAAGCTGAAATTAATATTACAATGGATTATAACTGTTTGGCAACTGGATTATTAATGTTCACTAATCCAGCCATTACTCATTTCAGTTAATGAGTACTGAACGTTTCCTTATCTCTTTTTTCTTAATCTGCAACATTTTAAACTTAACTGTGTCCTTCTTACACAGGTATAAAAACATTATTATTATTACTGCCTCATATTGTTGTTGGGGTACATTAATTTTTTGGGGATTTTTTTTACTTTTCTTTATTTTTTTCTTTAAAAGTCCTTGAAGAGCTCATTCTCTTAGACTATCTAAGACTAACTAATCATTCCTGATACCCTTTGAACCTCCATGAGCATTTCAAACTGAAGTACTTTCTGCTGTTTGCTGCAAATACTGAACATTTGATTGCAGTCTTAAGTGACTTAGTAATCCAATTAGAAAACGTAGAACTGCTGCTGCCAAATTACTCATACAATTCACATTTTATTATTGGCTGCTGAACAAAATGTTTCTGTATCACACTTTAGATACTACTCAAGTGAAAGCTCTAAAAGCTCTGCTAATATAATAATCATAGAGTCACAGAATGGATAAGGCTGTAAGGGACCACAGTGGGTCATCTTGTTCAACTTCCCTGCTTAGGCAGGGTCATCCCATAGCATATGGCACAGAATTGTGTTCAGATGGATCTTGAATATCTCCAGTAGAGGAGACTGCACAAACTCTCTGGACAATCTGTTCCGGTGCTCAGTCAACTACACAATAAAGTTCTTCCTCATTTTCAGGTAGAATTTCCTGGGCATCAGTTTCTGCCCATTGCCCCTTGTCCTGTTGCAGGGCACCACTGAGCAGAGCCTGGTCCATCCTCTGACCTCTCCCTGCAGACACTGACAGACATTGATGAGGTCCCCTCTCAGTCATCTCTTCTCAGGGCTGAACAGGCTCAGCTCACTCCAATTACCTCTGTTGCTGTCCACTGGACTCTGCTGCTATCCAAAATGATGAGCATCACTTTTTAAAGAACTGTAAAAGCAGGTCACTTGGGTCATGGAGTTTTGTGCATATGTGGACCAGCATGTGTACAAACTGTTGCTCCAGATTTAGGAGATATTCAAGCAAAACTGGAAAGTCCACTTAGATGGGCTTGGGATGAGGGGGTGTAAAACCAGATAGTTTGGCTGCAAATTAGCCATGCTGCAGCAATGTTTTATGTATGCAATTCAATTTTTTCTTAATCTTACTGGGTAGCTTGATTGTCAGCCTAGATGTGGTCAGAGGATCAGGCCCATCTTTCATTGACAGTAAATGAAAAATTGGTGTGGGACAAAAAGGTGTCTGGACATTCTTCTGATGTCCTCACTAAAATGAAAAGTTCTTGCAATTCACAACTAAATTTTCTACCCATTACGTAACACATAAGGAAGCTCAAAGATGCCAACACATACATATTCATAGACTACAGCTGTTTCCTCTGTTTTGAAACTGAATTAGGAAAACAGTTGTTTTAAACAGCATCACTACAATTATGCTAAAGGCTTTATTGACTTTTATTGAGTATTACATACCACATGGTTTATGTAATAATGTAATAAAAGAGGCCTGCTTTAAAACATATCAGCTGTCTTCAAACAAACCTCAACCCCAAGTCTGTATTTATTCTGTTATCTGAGCTTTGTAAGGCTATCCATATACACGGATGTGTTACAAGAAAAATGGGGGAAAACATTTTGAAAACCCTCAGAAATTAAGAGTATTCATTACAGAAACAGCAACTATAATTTCAGGGAACTGAAACCAGTTTTAAATTGTTGTAGAGAAATCAGGATGTTACTCACAGTGTTACATTTAATATCTATGAGCAGGGGCTCCAACCTGGCTTGCTGCTTGTTTTGTTTAGACAACTAGTAAGATCTAGCAGTCACACTACTTGCCAGCATTCTGCTGAAACCATATGGCATGACAAGAACATTGGAGCCTGCATGCCCTTATGCACAGATAAAACAAAAATGAGACAAATAGGTGGAATGAAACACTTCAGTACAGAGAGCAGTCTGCCTATAGCAAATAGTTAGAAGAACTATCTTTGAACTAAAGCTGCATCTGACATGAGTTAAGACCATAATAATGCATTTGAATTTTGGGCTAATGAAAAAAACTTAAAACTTTCTTCTAGGTTTTAGAAAAATGAGGCAGATTATTATCCCTAGCTGTACTTGAAGGAAAAAGGGCAAATGTAGATCTATGTAGTTCTGACTGTTGTTGGCAGAAACCTCAAAAAATTGGCTGCTAATGCCAATATGTTCAGTTTTGCAGGCAATGACTCAATACACATATCTATGGAAGGCTGACTGTTCACTGTCTTATCACTTTCATTATGTTTGGCCCCAAGAGTTCAAAGCCATAAGCTGCATTTCAGAAATCATAAAAAGGAGTAAGAAGGACTACAGTTTACTCCTTTAACTTGCTCAGTTGCACCCACATGTGACAGTCTGTCAAATTTTCACAAATTAACATGTTTTGGATACTGCTGAAAACTGAGAGACGTGTAGGCATCTCACATCCTCAGTTTCACATTTTTAGGGATTATTTTCAAGGAACACAAGTGAAACACTGATCCTGTTTCTACTATTGGTGAAAGTTTCAAGTAGTTTCAAAAGCATAAGAAAATGAAATGCTAGGTTTTAGCAGATGCAACATAAGCAGAACTGAAGTCAGTGAAAGATATAAACTCAAATGGATTGACATGTCTTGCTTTAGAAGGAGCTACTACAAGAGGAAATGGGCTTTTAGGGCTATATGCTGGACCAATGGGCCAAAACCGATTGTATGTGGCTCAACAAGGCAAAGTGCCAGGTCCTGCACTTGGGTCACAACAGCTCCATGCAGCACTACAGCTCAGGGAAGAGTGGCTGAAAAGATGCTGATGAGAGAGATCTGGGGGTGCTGGTCAACTGTGGCTGAACATGAGCCAGTGCTTGTTCAGGTGGCCAAGGTCAATGGCATCTGGCTTGCATCAGCAATAGCGTAGGAGCACTGATGTCTCCCTGTACTCAGTGCTGGTGAGGCTACACCTCAACTCCTGTGTTCAGTTTTGGGTTCCTCATGACAAAAAAAGACATTGAAGTGCTGCAGTATGTCCAGAAAAGGACAACAGTACTGGGAAAGGGGCTGGAGCACAAGTCTGAGCAGCTGTGGGAGCTCGGAGTTTTTAGCCTAGAGAAAGGGAGGCTCAAGGGGATCCTCTTGTTCTCGACAACTGTCTAAAAGTAGGTTGTATCCAGGTGGGGGTCAGTCCTTTTACAGCCAAAAAGCAATAGGATAAGAGGAAATGGCCTGAATTTGCACCAGGGGACGTTCGGGTTGGACATCAGGAAAACTTTCTTCACTGAAAGGGTGGTTAAGCATTGGAAAAGGGTGCCCAGGGAGGTGGCAGTGTTCAAGCACGGGATGTGGCACTCAATGCCATGGTCTGCTGCACAAGGTGGTGTCGGCTTATAGGTCGGGTTCAATGATCTTGGAGGTTTTTCCCAACCTCAACGATTCTATGAAAGACTTCAGACTTCTCCTTGCCTGTCTGGAAAATGTGGCATCAAAGTGGGAGCTGGCAGTATTATTTAAAGGAAAACAGACTAAGAGATCGTGCTACCTTGGGTTTCACTGATTTTCACCAGGCTTTGGCATCACGGTCTGTGTAGGTGCGTTTGTGCAGGTGCTCCGGTCTCAGGGGAGCGTCCAGCACCGCTCGCCCTCCCCTATCCCTTCCTTCTGCGCACGTCTGAGAGGAGCCAAGCACGGCCCCAGGCCTGGCCCCGATCCGGACCCACCGGACCCCGGCACCAACTCCCGCCCGTCACACCGAGCCGCCCTCCCGGCGCGGGATTGGCCGCGAGACACGGGGAGCGCCGCCCCCAGGAGCGGCGAGCCCACGCCGCAAGGGTCTCTGGGAGTTGTGGTCCGCTTCCACGGCCTGTGCCCGCCCGGCCCGCGCCTGGCAGGGCTCAGCCAACCCCATGCCTCGGGGCTGACCCTCCTGCCGTGTCGGGGCGCTTCTTCATCGGTCGCGACCCCTCGGCGTCCTCTCTGTGTGGGAAGGATGGGCGGAAAAGGGCATGGAACGGCTCATGAGAGAACTACAGCTCCCGGCGTGCACTGCGCTACAGAGACCTCAACGGGACGGGGGCGGGGGGTGGGTGAAGATGGCGGCTGCTAAACCCAGCCGGAGGGGAGGCTGAGGTGAGTTTGGGGAAGCCGGGCGCTGCTCCGGCCACTCCTGTTCACCCTCACAGTCGCCTCCTTGTCGCGATCTCTGCTTCTTTCCCCTTATGCAGGAGAGAGAGAGGAGAGAGAAGGAGGACGCGCCAGAGGGGCGGGAGGTGGGGGGAGGCTCGGGCCGCCACGCTGGCGCGGGAGGAGAAGCCTCAGGGCATCGTCTCAGCCCGGCCCCGCCGTGGCAGCGGCTCGGGGTGTCCCTGTGAGCGCTGGGTCCCAGCGGAAGGGCCGGCAGGCTGGCTCTCCGCCTCCGGACGGGTCTGCTCGCCACGAGAGCTGTGGGGACAGCGGGGCTCGGGACAACGAGCGGATCCCCCTGCTTTTACCGGGCGGGGCTGTGGCTTTGAGTGTTCCCTCAGCGAGTTTTCCTCAAATGGACCTTAAGACAGCCAGGTATTAACCTAAAACGTGCAAATTGACAGGAGGACTACACAGTAAGATTAGCTTCGTCCTTAAAGTTAATTGTGCATCACGGAGCCATGCTTTAGATACTTGAGGTGTGGGTTCACAAATCCTGTTACTGAAAACTATAGTATAACGTCTCTTTTTGGATACTTCTAGAAAGGTATCCCGTGTCATTTGAGCTGAGAAGGAAGAAAAGATCGTGGTTTGTCAAAAGTCGTGTGACAAAAGATTGTCTCTATGCTGTTGTAGGACTTGTGGGAAAGCCTATAGCTTTAAACCAGAGTTTAAAAACCCAGATTGCTAGCCCAGGTGTTACACTTTTACAAAACTATAGCAATGTTTGTTGTGCAAACTGAGTAGGTAAGCTAAACCCAGAGCTGACAGCCAAGGCGTTGGGATTTTATAGGTAATTACTTCCTAAAGCATTTGTAACTAATTCTTAATAATTTGAAATATTTTCTCAGCTAACTTCAGGATATCTTGCTTGAAGACTTGGTTTTAATGCTCTCAAATATATGGTAAAATTTCTTTGAGAAATTGGTGTTTTGGAGTTGAAATCTTGATTGTAGTGCCCTGATAAGCCTAAAGGTTTTATTATCCACAGGTTTTGTTTAAGCCTTTAAATAACAATTTTAATATTTGTCTAAAAAAGGCTGCTAGAATGAGATTAATTTCCGATTCAGGAAAAAAACTTACAAAAATGTAATTAAAATACACTTTGTGATTAGACAACTGTTTTAGATATAGCAGATGTCGCAGTTCACGATGGACAGTTACTTCTCTCTGTTTCTGATCCACACTTGTGCAGTAGTAAAGAATGAACAAATTTTATATTGCATGCAAGTTGAAATAAGGTGTGAGAATACTCACCGGCGTTGGCAATTCTAGTGTAATGCAAAGGAATTGCACTTCTAATTATAAAATCTAAATTATAAAGAGTTAGAAACAGCTTTGGTTGGTGTCAGTGACTTTTAACTGCCCAGCCTAACTGTAAGGAAGTAATCCTTGTAAAGTTACCACACAATTTTTAAACCATTTTGAAGATCTGCAATTTTTTTAAGTGAAAGCAAATAATTTTTCTGTAGTTGCATTCTGTCTGGGGTAAGAGAGCAGTAGTCTCTCTCTCTCTTGGGTAGTCTCATTAATTCAGCCAGCCTCATACATGGCATTGCCTCGCCACGTGAGAAAGCTAATTCAGACTGAAGTCAGGTATTTTCCCAGAATTATACTGTGGTATGTAAATCCATTTTATATTGCATTTGTTTGGGCTCTGGGAATCGTAGTTGGAGCTTAGCTGTCTATTTAGGAATGAACATGTGATTTATTAATCTTGCATTGCATTGGGCATTTGCCTACTTTCAAAGCTAAAGGCATTGATTAATTTTTCAAAGAGGAAATATGAGTGGGGAACTAAGAGATCTAAAAACTAAATATGCAGTTGATTTTTAATTTTTCAGTTCATGCCTGTGTGGCTGTGAGAGGTACTTAAGCCTCTGCCAGCAGTAGGCTAAAGTTGGAGGAATGATGAGGAGCCCAGTTGGCAATTTCATTTTGAAGACTCAAAATCAAGTTAAACATGTATAGTGTTACATAATAACATAACATAATGGCTTATGGAAGAAAATACAAAATATCAGGTATATTGATTTCTGCTTCTTTACCTGTAGCATGAGGTTATATAAATTTTCCATTTTAAAAGGTCCACTGTACTTTTACAATGAGATAAAATTTTAAAGAGGTCTTTTGTATTAGAACATACAAGAAAATGATCTCTGCTTTTCTGTTTGGCTCTCAATGCCATTTCTGGAATCTTGTGATAGTAAGAAATATTTGTGCTTATAAACTATCCTTTAATTTCAGATCCCAGTTAGTTAATGAAAAAAAAAAAAAGCCGAACAAACTGATGAACAATGAATTGATATTGGGTTTCCTAGCCAAATGGTGTAAAATCTCAGAACAAAACTGAGAGTTTTTCTTCAGAAGAACAGCTTTTATGTGTCATGCAACTGCTCATCTGTCTTTTAAGGTTCACATTCACTATCTTTGCACTTTGATTAAAATTATGTTTAGAACTATTGTTATATCTTTAAGAAAGAAACAATAACTTTCAGTCCTCCACAGAAAAGTAGATATGATTTTGTTTACTTTTTTAATAACCAGGAGTCAGTTGCTTTGGTGAGGACAACACTGTATAGTATTTAATATCTGTATGTTGCATCTGGTGGCTGTCAGATGTCACATATTGGCATGGAATATGTTAAACAGTAAGTGTTAGACTAGGAAACTAAATGGTATGATATGATTTTCCATAGCTCTCTTTCAATTAGTTGAGTTCTACTTCCTCAGATTCTGTGGAGGGGAGGGTTTCCCTCTTTTGTTATGTAAAATTTTAGCTCAGTGACAAGTAGCTGAGCAGACTCATAGTGGGAAGCTTCTTGATTTAGTTTAATTCTGTTCTGCTGTAAGAGGTAACAGCATCTGTGGATTAAACTTCGTCCCAGGCCAAGTGAGACAGTGATTGAAGACTTTATGGAGAGGAAATTGTGTGGTCTGTTCTGCATGTAGAGGCCTGACCACTTCCATATGAAATTTTTGGTCCTGTTACAGATCATAAAATAACTAAAAACCCTGTGAATTGTTTAAAACCAGGTATTTTCTATATGTCTTCGTAGATTATACAACTTTTCTAGTAATTTCTGCAGAAAACTCTTCTAAAAAATCTTCTAAAAGTGAGTTGATTTTGCTGACAGCAGCAGTTGTTATGTTTTAGGACAATGTATTGAATTCCTGATTGCCAGAGATGGTCAGTAAAACACTCTCTGGCACTTGACTTCCTGAAACTCACCAAATTATTTGCATTTTTATCTTTTATATGTCAGTAAACCTGTTTTCTGTATCAGCTAGGTCCATAACTGCATTGTGAACCAGATATTTTGCTTTTCCTTTTGTCTGTTGGACATGATGATCCTCAGCACTTTTCCTTTTATATAATTACATTGCTTCTCATTCTGCCCTTGGAGAGGGACATACAGCTTTCTAATAGATGGGATGTTTTAAATAACTTATTTTGAAGTACTATTTTTAATCCCAGTTGCTGTCAGCAAATTGGAACCTTCGATTGAAATGCATATATGAGAATAAAGTTTATTTTTAGCAACTATGAGTGTTGCTTTAATATGTGGTAATTAAAACATATGTTGACCAAATTAAATGTGTATTCTCACGTCATCCATCTGTGGAATTACAATTTTTTTGATGTGTGTATACATACAATTATTAGCTGAATGTCTTTTACTTAAAATTTTAATTTATTTTTATGACAGCAACACTCAGGGTCTTTAACTGAGATTTTGTTCTAATTTGTGGGAAGGTATATTTGTGAGGAGTTTTCATTTCACAATTACTAAAACACAGATGCACTGCTTTAGTACAGAAAAATCTTGAAATTATTTGCATTTTAATGCTAATTAATTGAACAGTAGATTTGGCTACTTTAGCATCCAAAATAGATTGTTATAACTTCAGATTAGATCATTTTATTAATATATTTAATTGCATCAAAAATCCTTTGAGCAGCTATTGTGTATAGGAGGTTGCACTCTGATCTAAAATCTGTCTTTTTTGATACTGGGGAAAAAAATGCCCTAGAAAGTGCCACACAGATTTTTCAGTTGTTTTTCATAGTGTTGAACAGAATCCTCTCAGGCATTTTAACAGGGAAGTGCTGTGGTTTACATCTGAAGTGGAAGCATCCTGTGAGACTGTGCAGGATTTAGCATCCCAGACAGTGGCACTTGGGGAGGTCACAGTACACAACAGGAAAATGTTTACTCCAGCATCACAGGCAAGAACAGAACGACTGCATTTCAGGAACTGGCAAAATCTACATTAGGCTGGTCAGCTAAGAGGATATCTGGACTTCTGTGGTAACAGCCCCTTTGCTATTGGAGCTGAAGAATGTGACTTTGGCTCATTTTGCATGAGTTACTGAGCATATTTAGATGTAAATTGTCTAAAGCTATAGTCTTGACTTTGTTTGTTTGTTTTCTTCGTAGTTTCTTATACAATTGCAAAATTGAAGACAGAAGACAGATCCCTGATTAACAATGCCTGGCAGTAAGTATTCTTATCTTAAGTACATTAAGATAATATTTAGGGGTGTTTACTGTTAAGATATTTCCTTTGGGGTTTCAAAATTTAAAAAAAAAGCAAAAAGAAATATTATACTTGTTGTCATTTATAAGAAATTTAATTTGGCCTTTGTAAATCTCTATATATTTTTCAAATAATAATGTGGGCTCTCCATTTGCCTTTTTCATTACAGCTCACATTATAACACTGAATTTTGTGATTTAGACTATGTTCTGAAATAGCTGGATTCAAAAACTAAAAAAATTATTTTTGATATAAAAAGCTGTATTGCCATATAGCTGTAATCCTATATTTGGAAAATGACTAGTGTTTATAGAAGATAGAATCACTATTTAGGATAAAAAGTGGTAAGACTTAAAATTTTTTACTTTAAGTGAGATATTTGAGGTAAATGTTTCTAAGAATCAAATTATTAAGCTTCAAGAGTAGCAAATTTCTCTAACTCAAAGGAACAAGTTATAAAATGTGTTACAAAAGTATCAATTTAACTAGTCCGTTAATTATTTTTCAATTTAGAAAAAGATCTACATGATCTGTAGTAACATTGCTAATGCCAGTCTTTGGACAAAGCAATCTGCTTTATCCAGAGGATAAAGAGGTATTCATAAAGTTACAGTAGCAGTTGTACTGAGTGCATTTTAATAAAGATTTGTAGTGAATTTCATGCATGCCTAATTTAATGAGGAAGTCTTTGAGCATTTTTAATTTGCTATGATTTGTAATAAGCTGTAACTGTGGGTACTGAAGTGCCTTACAGTAGTTCTGTGTTGTGTTGTTTGAACCCTGGTCATGTGAAATATCTTACTGTAAGTAAGATCTGTTGCACCTGTCATGTGAAGGACTGTGTAGATTTTTTTAACCATTTGAACTGGAAAAGTAAGATTTTTTTTTTTTTTCATTTGAACCAGATGTGCTAAGGTTTGGGGTCATTAATATTAATGCATTAGAGTTTGCATTATTGCAGTCTGATGGGAGTTAAGGGAGACCAGAAGAACTGATTGCAGTGTTTATCTGAAGTGGGACACCAGAACTGTACAGCCATTTATTTAGCTTTGCATTAATGAGTGTAAGTGCATGGGTGAAGAGAAGGGAACCTAACAGACGTGTGCATTGCAATTCTTGTGAAGTAACAGTATTTTCATAATATTGTACTTCCAAAAGTTATGGCAGGGAAGAAGTATGATTGGATTTTAAGGCAGGCAAGCATCCTTTTGTGGCTGGTTGTACTTCTAATCAATAGGGATAGAACCTTCAGGTATTCAACTTCGTTGCATTGTGGAAAGGAAAACTTCTACCTGCTGATTTAGGATTCTTTAAAGGTTCCATAGGATTCTTTTCAAAGCATATTGGTGAAACAGGCTGCTTCTACAGTGTTATTTTGAAATCTTAAATTATTTGTCTTTGAAATCTGAAAAACTCAATTGTTTCTAAAGGCTGGGGGGGTTGTATGTTTGTTTTATTTTATTTTTACATGGAGTTCTCTCATCTTACACATCAAGAAGTGCATTGACCGTCTTTAGGAATAAAATTTAGAAAGGGCCATTACAGTGAGATATTTTCCAAAAATGTTTTCTGTCATGTTACAATGGATTCTTTACAAATGAAATAAAAAAATAATACCTAATGAACAGGAAATTTTGATGGAGTTCTTGAGTCATACTGACCAACTCCCTTATCCACTATTGTCCTGCTTTGTTTCCTGGGTCCGTGTAGCAGTTCCTTGTGGTAATTTTCCCCCCCCCCCCCCTTTTTTTTTTTTTTTTTTTTTTACAGTGGTTGAATGAATGTATAGGCCTAAAGGCAGTGTTCTGGAATATAATGAGAGATCCAGATAACTGTATTACATAAAGATTGAGTAAAAGCTTAGTATTTCTGGGGAATTCAGCTGTACCTGGTGACACTTTAGAAGGCAGTATTGGAGTTACTGTGCATGAAGCATTGACAGGACAATATACTTTTTAACTCCTTCAGTCTTAACTGTGGAAAAATCAGCATTAGTTAGAACTGGGCTGTGGTACTGAGAGGGGCAGAGATGAGCAAAGGTCATTAGCCAGAGGTGATGGATGCTTTTCTCACTGAACCTCAGCTCAGCCCAGCCATGGCTGCTGGGCTCTGCACGAGTTGATCATTGCATATTTGGATTAGCATATTTTCTATTGATGCTTCTGCTTAGCAATCCCATTTAGGAATATGGGCATTTAGTGCTGCATTAAGTCCTAAAAAATGTTAAGATTTTAGTTTCAATGCCATTGTAGTAGCCCAAATAGAAAATTTTCAGTCTGCTCTCTTAATCTTGAGATGTAAAAGTGCTTGGCTTTGACCAGCCATGACATGGCATTTGTGTTGACATCTGTAGTGGCAGTGTGGTGCTCTGTGATTGCTGCAGCGCTTGGATTAGCGTTTCCAAGGTGTGGCTTTTCCCTGTACTTCTTACGTTTAACTTTGTTACAAGTTTTTCTTGTGCAAATAGCACGGATGTTGATGTAAATGGTTGCAGACATGGATGGTGTCTTCAGCTGAAGCTGAAATGCAAATTATGAAATGTTGAGAAGGCAAACATGTTTTCTCATTTCTGGTTGAGTACAGTAGGAGTAGGTTTGAACTACAGCTGTTTTAGTAACTGTTTAAGCTGTGCTTTATCACAAAGAAACTGTGGAGTAAAAGATTAAACGGTGCTTTTATTTAAAAGCAAAACCAAAGAACTTATAACCAGATAGCCTCTGCAGCAGGGGCAGTATGTGTTCCTCACTTGCCTTGTGTGCTCTCAGTTTCCCTGCTGAATAATTCGTGTCGATAATTTCATTTAGCATACTTGAGATGGAACATGGGTGCTTTTGGTAGGTTTTTTTGTTGGCTTCATTCAGATTGAAATGTTACAAATGCTTCTGCTAAGGAAGTCATATCAAAATATTTGTTGAAGGCTCTCTTCGTTTGGAACATTATGTTCTGCATAGTCACACTTAATCAGATATTTGAAACACAGCTCGCTGGATAATGAGGTTTTTCTTTTCTAGAAACAGCTAACCTACTTACTGGATGTATTCCCTGACTTCAATGAAATGTTTAACTTAAAAGGCAGCTTTTATGCTAAAATGAAATAGCTTGAACTAGAAGAATTATGTGTGGCGCAGGTGAGAGGACCAGTTGACAAGTAAAAATATGAAGTAAAAATATATTTTACTTGTATTAACTCTGTGTGTGACTTTTTAAATTTCTTATATAAAAGCTTATTCTTTTCTCCCTTGGCTTATGCCATTCTCTTCATTATATCTTTGATTTTCAAGATTTTGTTAATAATAATTGTTAGTTAAATTGGTTTTAGCTGCTGATTAGCAGGTCCTTATGACTCACTCTAACATATAAATTAAGAGGAAAAAATAAATAAAAATAAGGATTTTGCCAAATGTAACTTTCCCACATTCTTCCTTTGAATTCTGGTTGTGAAATTCAGTAATATGAACACCTCCCACACTCTTCTGTCAAATATTTGCTGGTTGGAAAGGGACCATTCTGATTTAAGAGGTACATATGTTACTTATATGGAAAATATTCCATTATTTGGTCTGTTCTTGGTTGCAGTGACGAGGCAGTTTTGGTGACTTCAGAAGAGCTTCAGGCATGCTCTTTAAACTACATAACATTTTGTTTCCTCAGCCTCCCAGACACCATGGGGCGTTTTGCCACTTGTCTGTGCAGAGGCAGCTCCTCTGACAGCAGGTGGAGGGTGCTGGTGGCTTCCCTGTTTTGTGCAAGGTGAAAACAAACAGAAGATGGAAATACTGAGTAGTGCTTGTTAGTTTCTGTATTCATGCATGCTGCTACTTTTCTTGTGTTACTTCATAGTCTTTAAACAAAAAAATGACCCACCCCTACTTCAAACCCAAAAATACCCATCAAACCTTTAAAATTACAATTTTCTATGTGCCTTAGAGTTTTCTTGCCAAGTGTAGGAGGGAAAACAGCATATGAAATGGAATTTGAAATGAGTGAATTCTTAACTGGCATTTAACATTTTTAACACATTTTAAGAGGCAGAAAACTTCGTCATTTTGTTTTCTCCCCTCCCAGCAATTTTGGGAAATTCATTTATTTATGTTTCGTGATTCTAGTTTTTACTGTGTATATACAATAAGTAAGTATTAAGAAGATTGGTAGTGGGAAAGGAAGATTTTTCTGCCTGTGAAAAAAATTCTGAAATGCTGGTGGCTGGAGGTGTGTTCCTAAATGTGTCAATATAAGTATTTCAAGGACTAAGCTTTCTAATGTTTTTAGCAAAAGTCAAGCCATAGTTCTTATTAATTACTGTCTCCACTCTTTCCATCCAGCATACATTTTTCCTCATCTGAAATATGTTTCTCATGTAGCCTTCACACTTTACGATGGGACCTGCTACTTAATAAAGCACTTTTTGTAAATGCTTAGTTTATTTTGTAGATGGGAAGAACCCTCTTAATTTTATGACAGCATTGTTGACTACTTAAAATGGTGTATAAGAGGTAATAATTATGTAACATTTTCATATTTCAGCTGTTACAGAAGAGTTACACAGAGGTGTCTGAAATCACTGTTTGCTGCTTGATTCTGGTATCTTAGGATGAGAAACATCAGAAGCCCAGTGTCATGTCCTTTTCAGCTACTAGCCTAAAGGACCACAGGAACTTGGAAAACAGCTGCCAGGGGAAAGTTGTGATGTGGGCTTCCTTCAGTAGTTTACCACTTGTTAGGACTAGGCCAGAAAAGGAAAGTAATTGTATTTCAGAATGTCTGTAGTTATTATATTACTATGGTCACAGAATATATAATGAATTCTTTGCATAATATGCAAGAAATGCTTTCAATATGAAAATAGACAGGCTGTTTTCAGCTGATTTTCAGGTAACTGTCTTTTCTACAAGTAGTAGCTTCTCCAAATGTATCCTTAATTAAGCTAAGAAAAGAAACAAAACAGGAACTTGCAGCTGAAAAACTGCAGCTCTTTGTACATCTGTTTATTTAACTCATGGTACCTTAAGCAACTTTGTGTACCATCAGATCGGTCCTTTCATGTTTGTTAATGAACATGCATGGATTTCTTTAAAACTTGTTCATTTGGAGTGAATGTTGCTTTTGTGGTTTTCTGTTAGCTGTCATTTCTATGTACACATCATCCTCGCCCCATTTGGGAAAGTTAGTGTTTAGGAGCAGTTCCATAGTGAGTCAGAAACACTCCTATTAAGACAAGACATGATGACTGATAATCATTATCATCATTCTTCCTTACATTTCTTCCAATTGTTTTGGAACACAGTTCAGTGTAGCCAACAAATGAACAATTGTGTTTCATCCATTCCTTGTTAAAACCTGTAGAATTTATTTTTTCAGTTGTTGTTACTTATGTATGCACAGCCTGGGCATCTAACATAAAAAAATAAACCCTTTAGAGATGAACTTCATTCGGTGCCCATCAAAGCCTTTGTGTGCTTTTAGACTGTACATGGACATTTCCCCAAATATTAAAATGTAGCTTAGCCATTTTTTCGGGCTTGATTAAAATATGGCTGTCATTGTTATTTACAGAAATCCCTTTGCAACTATCAGTCGATTAATCTTCATGTGCAGCTTTGTTTGCTATTGGTTTCTGAATCATGGGACAAAAGGGTAAGAAGGCTCATGCTGATTGTGCATGCAAGTGTCCTATTTTTTTGTGCATGACGACAAAGCAAAATTGATTTTGGGAAGCGGGGTTGAGATTTCTGTTATGTGATTAAATGCATGTCTCTGTAAAAGCCAGAGCAACTCCTTTTAAAAGTGTTTTGGCTTTCCCTTTCCTTGATATATGGATTTCCTTCCCACCGTTGGCCTCCATGAGCTTCAGTGGCTCTCCAGGGAACCACGTTCCTTTTGGATTGCTGAAGATGAAAGTTAGCTGTGTACACCACTCTTGGCTTTTGAAGAATGCTATTTCATTTCTAGAAAGTTACATTATTCAATATTAATTCATGCAGGAGTTAGACAGAAATGACTAAAGGTGGGGTAGGTATATGAATGGAACTCCACCAAGTCTGCCAAGAGTTCAGGAAGCATTTGGACAATGCTCTCAGGCACACAGTGTGATTCCTAGGGCTGTCCTGTGCAGGGCCAGGAGTTGGATTTGATGATCTTTGCTGTATCCCTTTGTAGTCAGAATATTCCTCATCTAACAGCTTTTAGACCCCAAGACTTCAAAAATAGTTGGTGCCTGTATAACTCATGTCCAGCCTGAGATCTCTTAAAGATCTCAGTCCTTTCATTTTTCAAGAAGAGCACAGTTGCGATTCCAAATTGTACTTGGACCTGTTATGGTATTTTGTTGATAACAGTTGTACTTTGTCTGGAAATTTGCACCCTGAGTCTCTACTTTTGGTTTGAGAATGCTTACTCATTCCTTAGTAAGAGAACGTGAAAGGAATTCCAGTGTAAAACTAATCTGTATAAATATGCTAAATCAGTGCTCCTTCCTGATACTTTTGTAAAGCTGTTAATACATAAGGAAATCAGTGAAGATAAGGCTTCATGGATATTTTGTTAGAAGTGCAGCAGCAAATACCCAGTAATTTATGCTATTAAAACAAATTTTCCTGTGTTCATTAAACTAGAATGTAACTGTGTAATGATTAGAAAAGGATGATAATGCCCTATTTATGAACTTTATATGTAATAAAATATTAATAGTTATAATTGATCTGTCTGACATGGTTGAGCTAGCAGAGTTTTCTTGTCTCATAATAAATGCAGCACAAGCTGTTTTCAAGACTTTCTATGTGCTTGTGGTTTTTTTTATTAAATGAGTTTGTGATCTGTTACTAACATTGGTTTAGACATGAGCTTGAAGTTCCTCAGAACTGACAAATTGAGTCTGATGTTGGATTTGCAGTGTGGTTAGAAGTGCTGGTTGTGGGCAAGACCTACTGGATTGCTGCAGAAACCAGTGAGCCTGTGTGCTCACAGATGTCCTGTCTGGTTTCTACAGAAGGCTGAGACACTCAAGATTTACTGGTTAACAAGATGTATTTATAAAACTACTTCTTTGTGTAAAAATAGGAAGCTGTCTGTCTCCCACACTAACTGTCTTCTAGACTGGCCAGTGTTCAGTTTGGTGGGAAACAGAAGTTGTGGTAGAAAAGGGTCATACACAGTCTTTAGGTACTGAAGGTGCCCAGAAGAGCAAGTCCACTGTGTCTGTGTTCCTCTATTACTCATTAGACATTACAGGAGGGGGGAAAATTGCTTTTTAATTAGCTGGGATATGTGATTCTAGACAGGGATACGTTCTAACCTTATATCCCTCTGTTTGGGACAAGAGCTGCTTTTCAGTTCTTGGGGGAACATGAATTCAAGGTGAAGTGCTCTTTAGAACTAATGGGAAAGATAACAACCATGAGGATGTTTTATAATTCGTATTGACCTAGAAGGAGGGTTGGTTTTTTTTTTTTTTTTTTAGTGAAGCTTAAGTCTTTTATGTCTATGTTCAAAACTGAATAATTAAAAAGTTGTTGCATAAACTTGTGTTTGCTGGTTTGTTCAAAAGGTGCTCTTCTGTGAGGGCAGGATGAACTAGGTAAAACTACAGAGACGAGAAAACATGTACAATGGAGTGTATTGGCAGCTCCAAGGACCTGTTCTTGATAACATGGCAAGAGATTTTTTTTTTTAATTTTTGATTTCATATTCTTTTAATGTTCTTTTCCTTTTAATGGAAAAATGTATGTTTCCGTGTCCACATGGCAATATCTCATTTTGTAAACACTTTCTGGGATAATTGAACAGCTAGGAGTAGACACAAGCAGAACACTTAATTGAAGATTAGTGATATTTAAAGAAGAATTTGAATTCTGAAGCCTTAGTATCCTCCATGACTTTGCTTTTCAAAGTAGCATTACAGCATTTTTGTTTAGCATTTTATTTTTCAATAATGTCAGTACAGTTCAAGCACTTTTCGTTACTGAACAGGAACAGATGCTTTGTCATGTTTTGAGCTCTGCGTATGTGCCTCAGAAGAATTGCTACCCTCTGTTTTCTCAGCATAAATAGCAAAGTATGGTTCTAGATTCACACAAACACTTTCATCCACTGTTTTGTTACTTTCTCTGTATGCTGTGTATTTGTGCAGGAAATAAAATGTATATAATGTGGTGTTGAACTATTTGTGGACAGAACATTTTTCTTTTAATTAGGAATTTTTCAAAATCCGTGCAAATGTATTGAAGCCTGTAGCTGGGTTTGCTTAAATGAAGGTAAAACTTGTTTTTGAAGCTCTGGCCATGCTTATGTTTATAGTTTGGATGTTTTCATAGAAGGAAGGATCTATAGACTAACGCTCTTACGTGTCCTGTAAGCAGGTCAGTGGTTTATACTGAACTAGTTAAAATCTAGTTTCCTGAGCTAAGCTTACCTTGTCTGGTAGCTTTGAGGGTTCCAGAGACAAGGCCTGTGAACCTTTGCTTCATCGTCATCAGAACTTCTAGTCACGACATACATGCATTCTTTCACTCACAAAAACCTTCTCGTGTCTTATTTTTCAAGTGACAGTGTGGTACCTACTCCCCTGGTCTGTTTCAGCCTCATGTGCTTGGGCAGTGTGAGCTGCAAGGCACTGTTGGGCAGGAGTGGAGAATTAAATTCTCCCAGCCTATGTGCTGCAGTCATAGGATGTGATTGCTGACAGCTTGGTCACAGAGAGAAGCAGACAACGTTCCCAGCCTCTGTTGTGGGGAAGTTGTGAGAAAGCTCAGAGAAAGAATTAAAACAATCTCCTCTCCTGGTGTTTGTGAACATGCTAAATGTGATGTACTGTTGTTTATACTAAGATGCTTTCAAGAAGATGGTGTCCTTCTTGCACCAAGGGAGTGAGGGGTGTTCTTTGAGAACCAGTGCAGTTCAGGGTACACTATCCTGTCTATGAAAGTGTGAGTTTTCAATAAATCTATGCTTCATGCCTTCTGAAAGCCTGGAGTCATACTGGTGCCTTTCCATCCTGTTCCTAACTCAACGGTGACAGTTGTATACCTGTGATGAGGAGCTGATGCAACAGTTCTGAGCATCCTTTTTTCTAAGGAAAAAGATGGACAGCAGCATGAGATTCTGGGAGTTCTTGCCACTGCAGCTGTGTTCTTTCCCTTTGGATTGGATTAAGAAAGCAAAATGTATCATCTTAAGGAAATGGAAAAAGTAGCAGTTGTCAGAAGAATTCTTCATTTGGCTTTATATTCAGGTTTTTCAATGTGCAAAGTTTCAGGTGCTCTCCCTCTAAGACTTGAAACTCTGGGCACTTACTGAGCAGTAATCATTAGTTTGAAGTGGGCTTGTTGTCTTTAGGGCTGGTGATAGTTTATCATTGCCATCCTTGTAGCTCTCTTAAAATAATAAAGATGTGGAGTATTGACAAAATCTTCATAAAATTCTAAAAGTAGAGAGTATTTGACACTTTTCTATCAGTTTCTTGGTGTAGGGAAGCAACAGCTTCCAAAGCAGAAGACGCTGCTATGTAATGCAGATTTTCAGTTGACCAAGAAGATAAAACTTCAGACATCTTGGCAACTTTCCCATGTGTCAGGAGCTATTCCAGTTTCTTCTGTGATGCTGAACCTGGAATTAAAACATCTGAAAAGCAGAACTGTTCATGGTGTTTGAGTGATTGTGTTCTGAGATGCCGAATAATCCCTATGTGCCACTGCCCTAAGCTTGAGAGCTTAAAGGTTCCATTAATTCTAACTCGTAGAGTTGTATCCAGACCTTTACTCTTGTCCAGCTTCCCTTTGATTCCCCTCTCATCCTCAGGTATGCAAGGGGTGTTTCTTTAAAGGCAGTAACTTAATCCAAATGAGTTCCTGTAGCAAGACAGAAGCTAGCAGCAAGTGTTAAAGCAACAAAATAAGTCATTTTCCTTTCTGGGAAAGAGGGCTGTGTCCAGTAGTATGAGGAAATGCAATGGAATGGGAAATGTGGAGCATCTAGATTAGAAATTTTAGAATAAAACTGGACACCGGCGAAGTGTCACAAAGAAAGTCCCTGTCATCAGTCTGCTGTGCTGTCTGGGCTTGGGACTGGGAAGAAAAGGTAAGACCAGCTCAAGCATCTGGGAGGCATTGTATAGCCTGGACTTTGGTACTGGACTCTGTACCAAAGTACTGAGCCTTTTAGACAAGTGTATATATTTTTACCAGTAGTTGGCCAGCCTACTGATCAGAAGTATAGTTTGAAGGCTCCAGGGGCAGGCAGTGAGCCTTTTGGAATACTCTGGCACCCCTCAAGAGCTGCTTCTTACTCACCTCTGGCCACCCTGGGTATAGGCTAAGTGTTGCTGCTTGGCCTGTTACCATCCAACCATGCCTTGTGTAGTATCTTTCCTTCACTCTGTCTCAATCCAGAGGTGCAACAGCCTCTTCTGGTCTTCTGTGTTGGATGTTGCTCCTTAACCTGCCAGAAAATGATAGAAGTGCAGCTGTTGCAGCCCCTCTTCTCAGTGGAGAGTTGCAAGTTAGGTGGCTTGGCCTTTGAGCACACAGGACATTTACAGTACTCTTCTCTGTCACTTGCAACTGTCTTCTGCACCTGGGAAATGTTCAAGGATGCAGCCTTCTGAAAATGGCTCATCTGGGTAAGAGAATAGCTGACGGTCAAGGGGAAGGCAGGCTTTGAGCAGGACTGTCTGGAACTCAGGCTACTTGGATGCCAGGATTGTCACTGTACTGGGGACATTCCACTCTCTGGTACCTGTGGATTTTGGGAGGAGCCAGGCATTGGGATGAGCAGAGATAGATGTGCTAAGTAACAGGAGTAGAATGAGGTTGTTGTGATAATGCCTATCCTTCTTTACTTCTTTTATTCTGAATTAAATAGTAGGTAAAGAATGTCTTCCTGGCTCAGTGTATTACTGGATGTGCACACTGGGTGTTTTGTCAGTGTTAGGAGTCTGCTCCATGCTCTCCTCTTTGCCTGGATGGAGGAATAATAGCAGTTCATGTGCTTTAGAGAAGACAAAAAGCACTATGAGCACCTCTTTGGCTCTCTGTCTCCTTTACTGCAGTAGTTTATTTACATTGCGTTTTTCACTGATTTATGAAACACCTTGCTATGAAATCAGTACTTGTTTAGAAATAAGGGTACGATGAAACAAAACCTCTGTGTTTCTTCTCTCTCCTGGATTTATCACCTAGAACTCATTTCCCAACTGCTAACCAAATACTGAAAGCAGGAATGAAAGTTGGACTTTGCCTGTTCATCTTTTTCCTTGACTAGATTATCAGTGCCAGCTGTACGAAGAGGAGTCAAGGAGATTTATGTAAATGTGTCTTTCCAGTCTCCTAAGGTCTCTTTTGTATTGCTTCAATGATAGTAGTCAGGGAAGTAAATGACATTGGCCAGCTTAATAGGAATATAAGTAAGGACAGGAATTAAGATGCAAAATGCATGTCATAGAGCTTCTTCCCCTGGAACCAGATTAGTTTTAGGTAATTTTAATGTATTAAAATTAGGGAGTGACAGTACTATCTTAAAGCAGGAAAGGAGGAGGCGGTGTTGAGAAGAACAGAAATGAGCAAGTAAAGCAAAGTTACTGTGTGAAACCAACAAAGATGGGAGAAAGGAGAAACAGTATGGAAACACTGCTGCTGGTGGAACTGAAGGAACAAAACTGATGAACACAACATTACCTGATGTAATGGAAAACTTTCTTTTAATGGTTTAGAAGTCTTTAAAAAATACTGTCCCAAAGAGAATATCTTCCTGGGGGATTCATTCTAATTGCTACTGGCTCTGAAAAGGATGCTTCATTGAAGAAGCTTGGTGGTGAGCATCATTTGACTAGCTTGGGGTTTTTCCTGCTTCTTGTTAGTAACTTCACGTGCATTGTCATTTCTTGCTTTCACAAAAAGTTGATATTGAAATTATTTTTACATGCTTTTCACCATAGCAAAATGTGCATATCTCCATGCTGATTCCAGCATACAGTGCTACAAGTTTGGAGAAGAGGGGCTGGAAAGCTGGCAGAAAAGGACCTGGGGGTGTTGGTTAACAATGGCTGAACATGAGCCAGTGTGTGCCCAGGTAGTCAGGAAGGCCGATGGCACCTGGTCTGTATCAGCAGCAGTGTCAGCAGCAAGACCAGGGCACTGACTGCCCCCTGTGCTGGGCACTGCTGAGACCACATCTCAAATTCTGTGTCCAGTTCTGGGCTCTTCACTGCAAGAAAGACACTGAGGGCTGGAACATGTCCAGAGGAGAACAGAGCTGGTGAAGGGACTGGAGCACACGTGTGAGGAGCAGCTGAGGGAGCTGGGGCTGTGCAGTCTGGAGGAAAGGAGGCTCAGAGGGAACCTTATCGTTCTCTACTATTGCCTGTGAAAGGAGGCTGTAGCCAGGTGGGGGTCGGCCTCTTCTCCCGGGTAGCAAGAGACAGAACAAGAGAAACGGCCTCAAGTTGCACCAGGGGAGGTTTAGATTGGATATTAAGAAAGTAACCTTTGCAGAAAAGGTGGTTAGGCACTGGGATAGGCTGCCCAGGGGAGTGGTGGAGTCACCATCCCTGGAAGCGTTCAAAAAACACGTGGATATGGTACTTCAGGACCTGGTTTAATGGTGAACATGGTGTTGGTACTGGGCTGATGGTTCAATTTCATAATCTTAGAGGTCTTTTCCAGCCTTAATGATTATATGATTCCAATTTAGAAGAACTCTCCTTGAAATTGTATGACAACAGAATTAACTTTAACCTTTTTAGCTTACTGTGAGATAGTCTAAGGAAAAGGCTGGTTTTTGGGTGGTTTTTTTCATTTGTTTCAAATAAACTGAGCACCAAAATATTCTTTTAAATGCAAAATTGTCAAACCCAGGCATGGATGGAATTTTCCCCATTAGGTGGAAACTGAAGGTTTGCTGTTGTGGGGGTCAAAAGTTCACATCACAGGATGAATATCCTGTATGCAAGGCAAAAATTTCATCTGCATGTTGGACATTTTTGTCAGTGCATTTTGGTGGAGAGAGGCTGCTCAGACACTTAGTAGTCAGCTAGCTTTTGGATGAGGGGAGGAGAGGCTCATCTGGGGGATGGGACTTCATCCTGTCAAAGTGATGAGTCCACTGTGCCCTTTGGGAGTGCATTCCGGGGACATGGCAGCGGCTGATCAGTGCGTCCTTACAGCAGTTGCTCTTTTAATAGCAGGTTGAAGAATATTTTTAATTAACTCCCTTATATGGCTGGAATAATTTCCTTGTTATAAAATGTCTGATCTCTTTTTCATAGTGGAATGTGAATGCCCTTGGAAATCATTTTAGTTCTGAATTAAATGCATCAACTCATATTAACAGTTCAGAAATAGGCAGGTGTAGTAAGCAGTCATGGTTTAAGTGCTATTTTATGCACTTTCATCAGGATAATTGAAAGAAATTTATTTTATTTATAATTCTCACCTCAGATACAGAAACTAAGTAAAATGAAAGTTTAATGTATTACATTCAAGTTTTTACATTGTTATATTTACATTGAGCAACCAACGGTAATTCTAATATTGCTGTGTTTCTAGATATTAGCAAAATATGCATTTTTCTGTAGATTGAAACTTTTATGTTAATTATACCATTTTTTAATAGAATATGATTTTTTTTAAAAAAGCTTGGACAATTGCAAATAAAGTTAGGGATGATCAGATCCAAGCTTGCAGAATCTTGTTTCAGGTTATTAATGCTCTGTAAACAGCTGATAGTAATATTAGACAACATGATAAAACTTTGGAAGAAATTGCAGCATTAGATAAAACAGATGATTTCTTTTCCTAGGTTTTGATAAAGAAGAAAATGTGGCAGTTTTAAACTCAATTGGCAGAACTTAGTATTTTTTGTTTAGAGCCACCTTGAAGCTTCTGTTTTCCTGTTATTTTGTATGAGTAAGATATAGCACAAATATTCAGACACACTATTTTGAAATGCACCTTTATTGTAATGCAATTTTTAAAATTTACAACATAGGGTCTCCTGTAGTAAACTATGTGCAGGCAGTTTCTGTGCAGCTCAGTGTTTTTTCTGAGTCTATATTCACTAATCTCTTAAATCTTGAATTGTTATGGAATTTTTATGTAGTGGAAATTATTAGCTATGTTTTTATTAAAAACAGTACTTATGATTTCCAGGGTTTATAAAAATGTCTGTATGAAAATCCTGTATTTGTGTATCCCAAGTGGATGTAATGTAAGAAGTCAAATAATAAAATGCTGAGAATTAATGGGAAGCTGGAAAGTAACTTCAGAATTGCTTAACTCAAAATTGATTTTCTACCTCATATGTCATAATCATGTTAATGATTTAAATTCTGTAATCCTTGCCTCCTAAACTAGGAAGTATTACTAGAGATAATGTTAATTTCATTATTTTTAGATTGTTTCTTTAAACTTAGACATAAACCTTTCTGTTAAAAAAGTCTTTTTGGTCAGTAGTCTGCCTTAAATACATTTCTCTCTGTCCGTTCTTCAGGAAGACCAAGTGAGTAGGTTTTGCTAAAATATTTATCACTCTACAGTGATCTGTGGCAGCTGTCTGAGGATAGTTTTTCCTGAAACTATATGGAACTTTTATTTCTTGTCAGAGAAATAATGAACTGTGTGTTCCAGGCAAGTTGAAGTAATGAAACTGTGTGCAGTTTCATTGGAGGAGCTGTGAATCACACATTGACAATATATCTTTTATTCTTTTATCTTTCCTTGTGCCTGGCCTTGTTAACAGAATTTGATACTGAAGTTTTTCACGTGTTTGGTGGCTTTATGCAGATGTCACTGAGCTGATCAGATAAGCTTACAGTGTTGCAGAGCCCTCGCGGGAGGTAACTGCAGCTATGCCAGTGTGAGGAGAGCAAATTTCTGGGAAAGGAGACAGTTCCCCGAGAGTGAATTCATATCCAGGATGAGGCAGTATGTGCAAGTTCCAACTGTTGAGCAAGAAAAAGCCTATGATTATAATTCTGCTTTTGAACCGAGACCGTGTATGTGTTTGGGTAGGTGAAATTACCATTTTCTGATGGCGGGGGCTTGTGTCTTGCTGCTGTTGTGTAGAAAAAAATACGTGTAAAAAGAAGTACCTGTGCAGCTGGTAAATGTGTACAGTTATAACATGTAAAATGCAGATTATAGGACTTGGTTAGCAGAAGAGAATGTGCATGTTTGAACTTGATAAAAACTCCAGTGTTGGAGAAGCAAAAAGTATTTTCTAAACCTTTTACATTAACTATCATGTTACAGTGTGGAATTCTCTGCAGATACTGCTTTAAGCTTTATATTTACTTGCATAAAATGGTGTAAAGATGCGTGTAAGGGGGAGGCTGTTAAAATGGAAATTTTGTTTGACACTAAAAAGGAATTGTCATAGGATTTTTCCTCAATAAACCTGCATGAAGTGGAACAGTTTTTTTTTACCTGATTGTGTTCTACAGACCTACAAAACAGTTCATTTACATGAAACAAGTGTGATTATTCTGATAATTTTTTATCTGTGTTAAATTCATATCCAAGAAGTAGGGAATCCATTTTCAGTTACTCAGCTTCTATCCATCTTTGACAGGATTCATCTTTTTCGTCTCTAAAATATTCCTAAATTTTACGGGTTATTTTTAATGTAGTCTGTTGACTTGATCTTTTGGGGATTTTGTTGTTTCTTTTTTTTTATATTCATACATCCTTTAAACTTATTCCTACAATTTTTTTAATCTTTCATGGTAATATAAAAATGATATAACTGAGCAATGATTAGTAGTTTTTCCACAAAATCTGTGTCATAACTGTGGTTTTTGCTTTTGGTTGTCATTTATTTCTGTCTTGTTTTGAGTGCCTGTCAGTTTTATTTCAGATAGTGTTCTGCTTGGAGGCTGAAAGCTTTGGCAAGATTAAATCTCACTTTCTGATACTTGAGTGTTCTGTTTAATGCAGAAAGTTCTCTTGATGGTATTAACATCATATTAATTTTAGGTTTATACTTTGATGATAAAGAATTTTTGACAACTTTATGGGTTTTTTCCGTGTAAACAGTTCTGTAATTAAATACATAGCAATGTGAAGATACTGCCAAAATATGGAGGAAATTTCAAATCCGCTGCATACCTGCTCTTAGGCCTTTTTTTAGTGTCAAAATTCACTGTGTTCCATAAATTTGAAGAGCAGTATTTCAGCAGAGCAGTATTATATTTCCATTAAGTGAAACCATCTGGTAGGGCTGCCAGGAGTTGGTACTGTTATCTGATCTTTTTTATCCATCTCAAAGAAGTAACTGTATCCAGATTTTATGTTAAATTTATGTAATTACCACAGGTTTGAAACACCATTTTAAGATTTAAATTGCAGTTCTTTGTAAAGATTTTCATCTTCTGTCACTTAAAGAGGGAGAAAGTAATCCTAAAAAGTATTTTTAACTGCCTGTCTTGAAATATTTTAGAATGTTTTGCTGCTCGTGTTATGTTTTAGATAGTTGTATCAAAATATTTTTCTATAACTATTGTTCGAATATTTTGTTATATTTAGTAATAATCAAACATATTGTTTACTGTGGACCAAAGTTAATGGTCAACCATAAGGTAGAAAATCAGGTAGGAACACCAAGTATAAAGAGTGCTGAGCCAAAGAGTGCTGCAGAGTTGCATACCTGACTCGGTAAATATTTGGCAATATTATGTGGTTTTTGGTGGACTTTGATGGTCTTACTTGAATTTCCCAATACGGAATGATATACAAGACACTAATACAATACTCCTTTCTTATTATAATTTTACTTATTTTTAAGATGTTACACAGCATTGCTCTTAATAGAATATTTTCGTAGAACTAAATTATTTCTGTTTTAAATCAAGTAGGATTTTAACTACTTTTCATACCTACATTTTCCAGTGGCATATTAAAGAACTTTGATTTTATCTACTTCATGCCTGCAGCTTATATGTAAATGTCAATTTTTACATTTGTTAGACCTCTATGAGTAAGACATCAGCAGGAGTGGTATGAAGAGCTTGACAGCAGTAACAAAGTTCTATTTAAAAAAAAATTCTCAGTATTCCAGTTTTTTATTCCTTTAGTGCTTTTTGTTTTCATAATTATGTATTGGAGTCATAAGTCAGTTTTGATGTTACTGATGATACAGGACTCTAATTCATGAGCTGGGCAGAATTCAAGTCCATTGGGGAGAACTTGCAGTTAGTGTACAGTTTTAAAATCATAGATCTGTCTTCGATAATTGCTTTTGATTAAATAAGTTGCAAAAATTAAGTTTTCAGAGTGTGAGCAGTATACATATTTTGTCCAAGACAGTAGTATCAGAAAAAAGTAATAGAGGGAAAATGTCTACTCCTGTAGGGTCTTGTAGTTAAAGTAAGTACAGCAGGGAAAATCTTTGTCATGAATCTCCCAGATGTCCTGATAAGTATGTTTAAAAACCGGTAATATTACTTAGATACCCTAAGTAAAGAAGTACAAGTCTGGATGCCTTTGCAGAGCAATTGTAATCATCAAAAGTCTCTGCCAAGATACCCTTTATTGCTTTGCATTTTTTACTAATTTTAACAAAGTGTTATAAGATTTTTTTTGAGTATGTAAATGGATATCTTTAATAAGACATTTGTAAGGTATTTAGCTACTCTGAATCCTTCAAGTTTTGGGACTTTAAAGACATGATTTGCATGTATGCTTGATACATTATTATTGAGTGTCTTATTGTTTACTTGGTGGTTCTTGTGCCTTAGAGCTGCTTTGGTGTTGATCTGAGGCTTGATCAATAAGTTAATCTGATAATATGCCCACTAAAACATTTAAAACCTGATTTGTCAAAAAATTTTAGAAACAAGGGGGTGTCTACCTTGATAAACAATTAGACAGATACCTTGAACTTTTTTTTGGTTGTTTTTTTTTTTTAACCTAACTCCAAAGTTCTAGTAGTTCTTAGTGCTAGGAAAAAAAAGACCAAGCAATGCTTTGCAGGTTTGTTACCTTTTTAGAGCAGGCAGTATGACTTTTAAAAATGAATAAAATTTTAGTTACATTCATTATTCTAACTATATGGATTAGTGGTAGAGTAGAAATGGGATCAGAAAATTCATTTCTGTGCTTCAAGTGACTGTCATTTCACTGATGTGCAGTAAAAAGAAGGATAAGGGATAAGGAAGGCAGAGCTTGTTTTGTATATTATGGTTTATATTGCTTTGTATGGTACCTTTAAAACAGATTTCATTTTTTTTTCTTTTATTTTTAGAATAATGTACATAATGCACATTTGGGTGTTTTAAAACAGTCATTCAGAATGAAGATAAACCTGCAAATAAAGTAGCTTTGGTTTTAATATGACTCACTTTTAAAATGCCTTTTCTGCGTGTTTTTAAGTGTGGATGACAGGTGTATTTCTAGTACCCAAGACCCTTGCTTATTTTCTCATCCATTGTAGTGTGAGAGTCGTTTTGCTAATTTTACTTACTTGCACTTGCTTTCAATTCCCTTGGTTTTGCTTTATTGCTGATAGCAAGCTGAATTCAGCTTTATCTTCTTCCTCCATGCTTGTCAGCTTGTCCCTTCAAGTGAGTCCCTAGAACTGCATCCTAAATCCCCTTGGGTAAATCTCTCCGCAGGAGTTTGCTGCTGCTGTGCTGCGCTGCGGCCTCGCTACAAGCGTCTGGTAGACAACATATTTCCTGAAGATCCAAAAGTGAGTCACAACTTTAAAATTTTAAGGAATTGGTGTTTGAAAATTTGTGGTTATAGCTTGTGCCTTAGCAATTTTTTTAAATTTACTTTTTTCTTTTCTCTTTTGACATTTTACCATAAAATCTGCTTTAGCACTTAATAGCTTTAAGAGAGGTTAGTAGAATAATTTATCTGGAGAGGGATCCATAGAGATCGTCTGGTCTAATTCCATTTGCAAAGCAGGGCTGCACACTGAAGAATAAAATTAGTAGGTTTTGCTCAGAGAAACAGAGATTTCATTAACAAGGTATTCTGCTGCAGATGTAGCACTTCATCACTTTTTAGAACAAAAAAAGCTTTCTTGTGGTTGCAGATGTGAACATTTTCTGGTTTTCTACAGGATTTTCATTTTTTAACTCTCAGCTTATTGACTGTGAACATTTTTATAGCTCTGGTAGACTGTTGTGAACCAAAAAGATTCTTCTGGTGTTTTTTAAAATTTTTTCCAGGAATTCATCTATAATTTTATTTCTTCATTTCACTGAAACAGTCTTGGAGCTATTTTAAAGCCTAACTCTTACTCTCTGTGAAAATAAATAACTTCCTTATTCCATTGAGGAATGCATGTCTATACATAATCAGTTCAGACTGATCAACGGCTTATGTTTCTGCTGCTCTATTTTTTTACTGTGTTACCAGATTTTCATATCTTTTGTTACAGTAGAAGTAAGCAGGACCATCAGTATTTGCATAATATTTGGCTTATATGTTACAAAGTGTGTCGGCTTTTTTTAAAATTGTGTTGTTACAAAGTGTCAGGGATTATGCAAGCACGTATTACTGGCTTTAAAGGAAATATTTTCTGTGTATACAGTATATTGAATGCATGAAACAGTATGGTTTTGTGGGTTTATTTGTTCTAATCTAGTTTGTGATACAGGTGTAGAAACGCCTGGAAGTGCTACAGTTGTAATATTTTAGTTTCAATCTGACTAAGTAGCACTGTGTTGGCACTTCTTAGTCTCTGCTTTGGTTAGTATTCATTGGGTCAGTGGAGGACACAGGCCAGTTCATGATGCTTCTCTTAAGTTGCAGACCTTCTCTAAAGTATGAGAAGATTTCCTTGATAAAATTCATTAATTAATAATGAGTGTCTTAAAAACTTTTAAGTAATTTATTTGAAAAATATATGTTTTTATGGACTTCCAGGATAAAAAAAAGATAAAAATGCAAAAAGTCTTATCTTGCTTACTTGATAATTATGATTATAACCTCATCTGAGCAGATCCATATTACAGTTTATGTTGGAACTAATATGTTCATCTTTTATCTTGTTTGACAATTAGCCCTCAGATGCCTGGGGGTCAGCCTTGTTCAAGATCTGACACTGAAGAAATAAATATTTAAACTATAATATTGCTGGTATCTTTTATCAAAATTTTTCATTGAATATACTTGGTGGGAGGATGGGGAGAGAAAAAATTACCTTGTGCTATTAGGAAAGAAGTGTGTCTTAGAGCTGGTCACATATCTCACTACATACCTTTTCTTAGAATAGCCCCTCACAAATATAATGGTGGAGAAAGCTGGTTGCTTCATTTCCTTTAAAAACATTTTAGTTGTTTAATGTTGCTGATTTTTGCAGCTAAGATTATGGCAGTTTGAGGGTTCTTTTTTTTCAGTAGCTTATTTCCATCTGTAAGGCTCTGATCTCTAAATGTGAACTAGAAAAAAAAGAAAAACTCTTGGAAAGCTTTATATTTCCTATGAACTCTTTAATTTTCTATTTTGTGTTTCTATTTCTAGGATGGTCTTGTTAAAGCTGACATGGAGAAACTGACTTTCTATGCAGTTTCTGCACCAGAGAAGTTAGATCGAATTGGGGCTTACCTGGCAGAGAGACTGAGCAGAGATGTGGTCAGACATCGCTATGGGTAAGGAGAGAAGGCATTAAAAATGGATGCTAACAAGTCATGGAATTTCATCATGTTTGTTCTGATCAGGTCTGGAAAGCAAGACAGACCCAGTCCCTTTGTTGTCAGTAAACCTGGTCTGGCTGCCAAGTGCCCATCCAGCTGCTCTCACTCCTCCTGCTCAGCCAGATGGAGAAGAAAATAGAATGGAAAGCTCACGGGTTGAGATAAGGACAGGGAGATCACTCAGTTCTATCATGGGGAAAAAGAGACTTAACTTGGGGAGGACTGATTTAATTATTGCTAATTAATGACAGTAGGATAGTGGGAAATTAGAGCTTAAAAACATTGTTTCTCCAGCCGTCTTCTTCCCAAGCTCAACTTCACACCCAAGTGCATTGCCTCCACCCCCACCCAGCAGTGCAGATTAGGACTGGGGACTGTGGTCAGTTTGTTTCATCTTGTCTCCTGTTCCTTCTTCCTCACACTCTTGCCCTGCTCTGGCCTTGGGTTTGTCCTTGTAGACAGTCTTTCAAGAACTTCTCTAGCTTGGCTTTTTTCCTCAGGGTGCAGTCCTTCAGGAGCAGGCTGCTCCAGCATGGGTCCTGCATGGGATTGATCACAGGTCCTGCCAGTAAAGCTCCTGCATGGGCTCCTCCCATGGGGCCTGCCAGAAACCTGTTCCAGCAGAGCCTTTCTCTGGGCAGCAGTTTTCTTCAAGGCACATCCACCTGCTCCAGCAGGGGGTCCTCCATGGTCTGCACTGTGGATATCTGCTTACCTGTGGGCATTTCCCGTGTCCTTGAGGGGCTCAGGTTTGGGAGGCGGTGGGTTGGTCTTGGAGCTGGCTGAAGCTGGCTGTGTCTGTCATGGGGGCAACTCCTGATTTCTGACAGAACCTACCCCCACATCCCCTTGCTGACAAAACATGGCTGTGTAAGCCCAATGCATCCCTTGAATGTCAGTCAGGATATAGGGAGACAGGATTATCTTTCTTTTCTGCCCTTTTGGCTAATGCAGGTATTTAAGTAAAAAATATCAAGTCTTAAAAGTGGCAGGAATTGGCAAAGAGAAGCAACATCCATCACAGACCACCATTTTTTTGGCCTTCATGACATCCAAAACTGTTTTTATAACTTTATAGAAAGGGTAAATGGCCAACATTCAATTCTGTACTTCCCTCCCTCCTGCACCACCCTGTCTTCCTCCAAACAAAGAAAAAAAGAGAGAAAATACGAATGTAGGAAGTAGCCTTAAGTGTCATTTTTATACAGTGGGAAATACACGCTTTCCATTCATTCTTTTCTATTTTTTGTGGTAAGATCCTAAATTGAACTAATTGAGTTAATGATAAATGCAGTATGTCTTTATGTGAGTCTCTCTTAATTAATTTTCAGTTATGTTTTAATTGCCATGGAGGCACTGGACCAACTTCTAATGGCTTGCCATTCTCAAAGCATAAAACCATTTGTGGAAAGTTTCCTTCATATGGTGGCCAAGCTTCTGGAATCAGGCGAACCAAAGCTGCAAGTCCTTGGGACTAATTCTGTGAGTAAGCTCAGATACTAAATCAAATCAGAGTAAATCTTTGCTTGAGAAAGTGGTTTGAGAAGTCTTATAGGATCTGCCAGTTGACATGGATTGAAAGATGCTGTCTGTAGCAGGGAGTATCCTTTGGGGCTAAACACAGAGCAGCTAGATACCAGCTGGAGGTAGATGAACTGTTTCCCTTCAGTGTCCCAAATTCTTTTGATGTCTGGGCTCATTCCCTCCAAAAATAACTTCGGAAGGAACAAGAAAGCTGTGCTGTGAGTTCATATTTTGGGTCTTTAAGCAGCCCTCCTGCAATATACAGGTAAGACAGTGTTTTGTTTTCTGGCAGCTTGAGCTGCATGGAAAGATTCTTGTTAGTTCCAAGTAGCTTTGAGTATTGCAACCTCACCATCTTATCAGCTTAAATATTTCAGGATTCAGATGCAGGCTTGAAGGGCTTAACTAAAAGTGTTAAAATGAAGATTTAGAGATCTAGTTTTCCAGTTAGAGTGATGGGTACAATTAAGGGTATAGCTCTATCATACTTGCCCTCTAACCATAGTATTTTCCAGCTGGTAAAATTGGAATCTCATAAATTTCAGGATTGTGATGTGGACTGTTTTCGCTTAGAGTGATTGTTTTACATGAGTATAGAGTACTTGTTTTTCAAGTAAATTACTGCCATTGTTAACAGTGGCGGGGGTTTCTTTGTGGAATCAGTAAAGCTGCTGGGCTTTGGGGTTTGGTTCCCAGCTGATGAAATTAAATGGAGCTGCTGTTCAGGAAGACAGGAGGGTGTTGTAAAGTGATGTTACCCCAGAACAGGATTTCTTCTTACGATGGAATAAAAAGTTTTGCTGTAATGTAGGGTGGAAGTGCAGCTTTACTGAGGATAATGAGATCTGTATCTCATTATATTTATACAGTTTTACATATTTATTTAAATATTATTGAGTCAGGCTACCCTGCTTCTTTTGATTTGTTTGTATAATAATGCCTGGGCAAGTCCTCTTAGGGAAATGACTTTGAAACTTGTTTCCTGGGCTGCCAAATGGCAAGGTGTACATCACTTTCCAGTGGTTTAAAATCAGTGGTTACTGCCAGCCTCCACTCTGATGTACAAAGCATGTGTCACTTCAAAATGCATGTTACGGAACAGGACTCCACTTTAGGGTAATCTGTTTGATATTCCTGTTGGTTCCCAAGTATTTTGTGAGTAAAGGAGATTAATGGACTTTGTGAGTTAGGAGATAATTTGTGTTTTTCTTCTATAAAACTCAGAAAAAAAAAAAATCCCTAAATAAGAGGAGAAACTCTTTGAAGACAGAGAATTTTTATGGCTCTTCAACAGTATTCCGAAACCTTATTTTGGCCTAACTCTGCTAATTTCCCTAGGTGCCTTCTAGAGTTAATGAAGACAAAGGATACAAGTCTATTTGTATTGACTTAGAGGAAACAAAGGGTAACAGTTTGTCTGTTACCAAGGGCACTGCCTACTGTGTTGTTAAATAAATTTTGTTAGATTAACAAAGAAAGTTTACTGCCATATTCATCATTTCTTCCTCTCCTCCAGAAGGAAATAAAAAAACAAACAAAAACCAAAAAATGAGAGGAGATGGGGTGGTGACTGAATAATGCTTCATGTGCTTTAGCTGATGCGCCACTTTGGAGTGCAAACTGGTATTGTCTAGAAGAGAAGAATGGGTTGTATATGAAGTAAATGTCTTTAAACTGGTGAAAAGTCAGTCAACCTGTGGAAAATTTTACATAGTATTTTTAGGAAACTCAGTTTCATACCCCTACGAATTCATAGTCTGCTTACTTTTAAAATATATGAGTATGGTTATGGCTCTAAGTAGATTTTGATTATTTTCTACCTAAAGCTTCATGAGATAGAAAGGCAGTGATTTCTTTGAAGTAAATTTCAAACCTCTTTACTTGAGCTGTGGGGTTTTTTCAGCCTAACAGGTTTTCTTTCAGCTGTGGGGACTCTTGTGATTGGTTAAAAGTGTTTCAAAGGAAGCAAATCTCTGTACAGAGCATCTTTGAGTAGTTTAAAGGCTTGGAAAGATTTGGAAGCTCCCATTGTCTTCTGAGTGTGTTTTGCTGACTTCCAAGTATTTGATGCAGATCTTATTCTACTTGGTGCCCCATATTTTAGGGAAAAAAATGAAACTTCAACTTAGCTGTTTGACATCTTAAATTAATTTTGGAATTTAAATTTAATTTATTTTATGATAAAAAAGTCAATTTATTTTTGAAAAGCAAACCTGAAGATGACTATTTTAGATAAATAATTGTTTGGGTTTTATTTATGTACTTTTAAACCTGATCTTCAGGTTACATATAATTAATTCCTGTGACTTTTGTTATATGTTGCTTTTATAAATTATGCTAACTTATTTCCTATAGCAGCACTGGGGTTTTTTTTGTTTTGTTTTTTAACATAATTGTTAATCTATTTATATAAGGTAGATACTCAAAACCAGTAAAATTCAATAGTGAATAGAATGGATAGGTGTTGGGGTGTTTTTCATGTAGACTAAAATTCAAATTGATAATGTCTGTGAGGTTCAAAATGGCTTTTTCTAGCATGGAAGGTATTTTTGTAGACCATGTGCTAGGATAGCATATGCTGGTAAGGAAACTGAAAAAATGTGGTGAGAAAAAGTGATATCTCCTTGGTTTATGTGTTAGAGGATCTGAAGGCTGATTGCAATAAGCTTTTCCTTAGAAATTTATGACAATGCTTTATTTCTTGCTCTGATTTGCTTGTAGAATTTCAGTAACTGAGTATTATGTAAAGCATCTCCATTTCTCATGTACAAAGAATTAAATGTATGGCTTAGGTCTGTAGTGTTTATTACTAGGATAGAAGTGACAAATTTTAAAATCTTGGACCTTGTGGTAAAATTTTTTTTGAATGAGAGATCCAATTTATATGTATTAATCTGTATCCAATTTATGTCTATTAATAAAGTTTTAAAGAAGGTTCAGAAAATTTCTTTAGTGGGTAGTTGGTCAAGAACAATTTGATACCTAATTTAGTAAAACTTCCATTTTAATCCATATTTACAAGGCTCAGTTAAATACAAAACATTTTAAGCTATTTTGGAATGCTGATGGGGTGAATTCTTTGTATTTTGTCAGTAAGATATTGGGGTTTCATGTGAAAAATAGCAGATAATATGAAACCCAGGATCACCACATTTTAATTATGTACCATAAATGCTTCTTTAGTTGGCAGGGTGCTTCCTTTTATAAAGGCAGTTTCTTTGTAGGAGCAGTGAAATGATGATCCCATCAGTGACAGTGTTGATCTTGTGCATGAGAAGGTGGCTGTTATTGCTGGTTGTTATAATTTGTTATTTAAAGGAAGATAAGCAGGCTCCCAATTGGAAAAGTGATCAACCAATGCCTGCGACAAGACTTTCGTATTTGTTAGTGTTGGCTTATAAAAGCAGTTGGTTTGGGCAGAATTAAGTGCATATGTAAGTAAAAATAGTATAAAATGTCAGCACTTTGAAATTAAGCTATGTCAGAATTAATATTCCCGGCAGGGTACTTGCTTGTTTGCCTTGTCTGCTGCTTGCTAATCTGGAAGTAGGCAATGGAAACTTACCCTTATTGCAAGATGCTTATTTCATTCCATGTACTAATACAGAATTATGTGCTGGTAGTGATTTAATACACAGTGGAACAATTCCATCTGTAGGATGCCTCCTCTGTCTTTTTAACAGGACTTAAATCTCAGGGCAACATTAATACACTCTTGCTCATCCTGTGGGTTATTAAATTATCTTAGAAATTGTGTGTCTGCATCTGCTAGAATTTAAGTATGTCCTTTAGAGTCATTTGCAGTTCCATGGCTACACTACTGTAAGCCCACATTCTGTTGCTGATTTTATTACACAACTGTACATGTGGTGGTCAGAATTTTTATCCAAGGGGCACAATGTAAAATGGAATGGGAAATTATCCATCCTATTCTAATAGAACTGAAAGTGTCAGTGACCCTAGGTATTAATAAATAAACTAAATCACAATTCTCATTGCTGAGAACCTTGTGATCATTTTCATACTGTCTTTGTAAAGTTAATGTATCCAGTGTGAAGCTAATGTATCCAGCGTTTGAAGCTTTTCTCTTTAGTAAAGCTGATGTGTTTGTCCCCTGACATTTGTTTGTTGAAGTGCATGCATAACATTCACACTTCTCATTAAAGCTGCACTGTGTGGTTTGTAAGAGTCTTATGTTTATAGGAGATCATGACTTCCCATGTGACAGTTTCATAATAATGAAATACAGTACAGTATCAGCACCCTCTTACCCTGTTTGAAACAAGAGAAAATTGCAGGCTGCAGAAGACAGATTGGTGAGCTCAGATATGAAAAAAAATAGTGCTCAGGTGGAGCCTAGTGTTCTTACAGGGAGATACTTCAAGTAATGTAACTCAAACTCAAATGTGATGCATGGTGATAATTGTTGAATAAAACTTACCTTCTTTAAAGACATCCAGGGACCATTAAAAGTTATGATTTTCCTCCTAATGAACTTGCTACATAACAATGATAGAACAGTATAAATGCATAGAAGAAGTTTTGTCCTTGAGAACTTGTATGGTTTACTTACCGGGCTTGCTCAGTCTCTCTCTCCCTGGTAATATGATCCAAATTTCTCAACTCAGTCTGGAACAAACATCTTCTGAATAAACAATATGTTTCTTCTTTACTTTGTGATAGATTTATATGTTTTTATACTGATTGAATTTTATTGGTTTTGAAATAAATAAAAATAAGGTACTACCAATGTAAGTTCCTTTCTGTACCTTCTGTATTATAAAATATAGAAGATGTTTGTACTAGTAAAACTTCCATAAGTTGCCATTGAATGCTTGCAGGCATTTCCTTTACTGAATGAGGTAAAGGAATTACTAAAGGTTTGTAAATAATTCCTAGGCAAATGCTTGGACTCATGAGTTTTATCCTTTTTTAGGTTGAATAATTATTATATTTGAAGTTTGTTTAAAAATACGTGCTTAAGAGTAAAAATATTCTTTAACAACAAGACCACCACTGGACTGATGTCTACTATAAAAACTTAAAATTTCTGTGATGGAATGGAATTTTACATTTTACTGAATGACAGTGCACAGCTCAAAGCTGTTACCACAGACAGCTTTCCTGTGGCCTAAATGCTCAGTCATCTGAATGCTAATCCTGGACTGTGCTTCAGAAATGCTGTATGTTCAGTTGGTGAAATTATTTTGTTGTACACATGAGGACGTGTGCATGTCATTATGAAGGGCGTGACTTTCAGGTGTTTGTGTCCCTGCTGCAAAACTACACTCTGATAGAGGAGAAGTATTCAGAGCAAGGGAGTCCCTGACACTTGCTTGGCCTAAATTCATCATTTGTTCTTACAAAGCAGTTTCTTGGTACAATAAATCTTTCTGCTAGCAAAACAGTTATTAGAGTTTCTTAAGCTTTCTTCTTGGGAGATCCTGTCAATCAAATAATTAGTACTTCACCTAATGATAATATTAAAGCCTAATACTAAATGCAAGTGAATTAATATTCTCACAGCCACTCCCACAGTGTTCTGTGTTCGTCAAACTTTTCATTTCCATTCTTTTCCATGATTTTATGGAAGTTTTCTACACATGTATAGACTTGAGCACTTGAATGTCTGGAAAATAATAAGATAATATTGTTTGGGGGTTTATTAAATCCTTGGTCTTTATGCCTTATTGAGATGCAAGGACTAATGAAATTCTTGTCTGCAAAAAAAAAAACAAAAAAAAAAACCAAACTGTTTTGCTAGTAACAATTCCATGAAACTAACTAGGGAGCCATAGTACATAGGAAGTATTTGCCAGGCTCTCTTGAGAAGGAAATGATTGTTTTTATAATTTGCTCTGTTGGAGAAAATATATGGGTACTGTTTGTAGATCATCTTTGAGTCTGTGGCAGTAGACCATACAGATTTTGACTTCTGTCACTTTTTACCACTTGAAATACAGGATATTCCTAACAGAAGGTCTTGTAAAATGGACTCATATTGTACAATTTTGTTCCATTTTCAGTAACAGCTGAAAGTGTACTTTTATGAGCTGTATCATTTTCAGCTGTTCGAATAGCTTTTAGACGTTGAACTAGTAGTGCAGCTGGAAGGG
>VXBU01018924.1:2135356-2217473 GCA_013400315.1 Bombycilla garrulus | reverse complement strand
AAAAAAGGTTTTGTGGAACTTTCCAAGCTATTAATGTTCCATAGATGAGTGTTACAAGCGGAGAAACAAACCAAGTAAAATACAAGTAGCACTAAGGAATACTGTGTCCCATAAAGTTACAGTTAATATTTTTTTAATAATTTTTTTTTATTTTTTACAGTTTATATGTTTTGATATTCTTTGAAGAGTATCTTTAACAATTAATCTAGGAGTGAGTGGCAGATACACACATAATGCACATTATGATGCACATTATGCACAAAAACACAGTACAAATGATACCTGACTTGTTAACACTCAGCAATACCACTTTCAAACCCTGTCTTTTCCTGATGATGAGGAGACCTGCTTGCTTCTTCTTGCAGGTTTTTCAAAGTACATTCCAGGTAAAGGAATATGTTCTCTTAGATGGCCTAGTTCATCCCACCAAGATAAAGTATTTTATTTATACACTGAAAGACCTTCAAGCTACCAAAAGTAATTTTCAAGTTACTAGTGTTAAGAACAGAAATTTCAAATGAAGATAGGGTTGGTGTTAAAGGCAGGAAACTTTTGTAACCCCTTGTTTATCCTGAAAAAGCACTGACTACAAAGAACTGTACCATTCCCTTACTTTCTGTATGTATCTGTTGTATCGGCCTGATAGAGTTTCTGTTTCAAAGCTGAGTGTTTTATTAAAAAACACACTTTTTTCTTAGATTTAAAATTTACATTCCTCCAAAAATACCTGTGATCACCTAGGTAATAAACAGTCTGGATGGACTACTTGGTTCTATACTGCAGCTGCTTTCTTACCGCTTGTCAATTCTTTTTATGGGTTTATCTCAAAACTTTTATCATCATTTACAGTGATTTCAGTATTTTGAATCACTTTAGTATCAGGGCAGTCAACTGCAATAATTCCTGATTAGAGGTAGTGCTTGGTTTGGGATGTGAGAAGACCATAGCTGCTTTTCCTGTGGCTAATCTAAAGCCTACATCTCTAAAGTATTATTTCCAGCCTATTTTCATTGCTTACATGCGATGACAGTTGACTCTGTGTGCACCTCAGAGTGCCACATGCTGCATTTATACACTGAAATGAGTAGATAATGACTAGTTACTCAGAATATGTTATCTCCTTTATGAACAGAGAGTCTTTGTAATCACCATTTTTGTGTTCCACTTTGAGGACAAATTGCCAGATGTGTCTTTTTAGAAATGACTGCTGTAAAGGTTTAGTATTTTTGAAGAACAAGAGATACAGAAAATGCAATTCCAAGCTGTTTTTCCTGAACAAAAAGGGAGTGCTCTATCTAATCCGCTTCACTTTCTGAATGACTGAACAGTTAGAATGAAAGTCTGAGACAGAGATTGAAAAATCTGATTTAGGTTCTGCTCAGAAAACAGTTTATTCTAACTATGTTCAGCTATTTCACAGCTTTTAAGGAAACTCTGGAAATATAAATAAGGCCTCTTACTGCAATGCTAACATGAAGGTGTGGGTTCAGTTCCCCACCTGAAGGCTTGCTTTGTGTGACACTGTAGTGTCAGGCAACATGCTGCCACTTCTTTGCAAAACTGAGAGAGCAGTGCTGCTTGCATCATGAGTCAGGGTTTGTTCGGTTATTGAGGGGCTTAAATATAACGAAGATAGTAGAAATCTGAAGTCAATCTCCTGGTATAGGTTTGGATTAACATTAATTCTCCTTGCCTTAGGCAGAAAATCTCCATGGTTGTAAGTATCTACATACAGTAGCTAGAAACTCTCAATAATAATTTGTAATAAAACCTCACAGATCAATCTCACTAATTGCTTAATTGAAGTAAAAAAAGTTACATTAACATTAACTGAGAAGAATTTTATGTCATGTCAACAGTCAGAAGCTATTGAGACATACTTAGCATGGATTTGCAATGGTGAATAGATTAGACAGATTCAGAGAGGTACAATAATCTGGTGAAACTTCCTAAGTGTAAGAGCTGCATTTCCATTCTTGTCAGTTATCACATCACGTGTGCAGGGGTTTGGAATATTAACAGATTGGTGTTTAATATTCTTTCAGCAAACATGATGCATGAGCAGAATATTTTATATATTCCCACACATGCATGCCTCAGTTATGCTTTCTGACCCTCAGTATCAGTTTATCATCCATTACTTTAAAGACTACTTGCATGTGTGGCACTGTGAAAGAATTCAGGGATCATTAGTGGCTCTCTCCCCAGAAACTTGCATTACTTGTTCTGCTGTTCCTTTGACATCGAGAGACCTAATTGTGAACATTTGCTCCATATATGCAGCAGATCTCAGTGGAAGGTAGAGCTTGGCATTTGTTAATCCAGCAATAGAACGTTTTGCAGTCTTTATTAGATATTCTTTATTGAAAGAAATGTAATTTGGAAAGAACAGAAAAAAAAAAAAAAGAGGAGTTAAGGTGTGACTTGATTTTAACTGAAGTAAATGCACCATACTAAAAATACCCTTTACTGTCTTTTGCAAAACCAAAACTATATTGAATACACTTGTTATGATCAGTAGAATACATCACCTACAGGAATCTAATCCTTCTTTCCTTAGGAGGAAAATTCCAGTATACAAAGTATTTTGCCCATTGAGCTGTTACACAAAGCTTTAACCAAGTCTGTCATCTTCCCCCTGCTGTCTTCCCAGCAGTTCATCTACCTGAAGCAGCTAATACTTGGCATTTCTGGCAAAATAAAACTGTATGTCTTGTTTAGAGAGGAATTTTTTGTTTTTTTGTTTTTTTTGTTTTTTTGTGTTTTTGTTTTTTTTTTTTTTTTTGGTTTTTTTTTGTTTTTTTTTTGGTTTTTTTTTGTTTTTTTTTTGGTTTTTTTTTGTTTTTTTTTTGGTTTTTTTTTGTTTTTTTTTTGGTTTTTTTTTGTTTTTTTTTTGGTTTTTTTTTGTTTTTTTTTTGGTTTTTTTTTGTTTTTTTTTTGGTTTTTTTTTGTTTTTTTTTTGGTTTTTTTTTGTTTTTTTTTTGGTTTTTTTTTGTTTTTTTTGTTTTTTTGTGTTTTTGTTTTTTTTTTTTTTGTTAACATGGATATGGGGTGCAGTTGACCATAATCTGCCTGAATGGATCTTTGGGGCAGATGAATAGGAACTGTAAAGGGTAACAGAGAACACCTGCTGCCCTGAAGGATTAAAGGATCAGTTCCAATCAGGAGAAGATAGTGGATAATATGATTTTCCATTTGACAAGACAAATAAAATACATTAGGTAAAATAAGCTATGATGTACAAGATATGATGGACTGTATTGGAATGATATTAAGAGGGGAAGAAGACGTTAATAAATACATTATGAGCCACTAAGCCTTGAAGGATTTAAAGAAGTAATTTTGTTTGGTTTTCTATCTGAAGGCAGGATTAAATACACCTCTGCACAAGAAAGGCAGCTATACCCAACAGGTGCTCAAGCTGGATATTTAGTAATGCAAATCTGCTGTTATCTTGGCAGGCAAATACCTTTAAAATTTCTGACATTCTTTCCTCTAGGGATTTCTGTTAAAGGTATGTGATGTGTCAAAGTGGCAGAACTTTTTTTTTAATCTCTGCAATGGAATGCAAGACAGTTAAGGGCACAGGAGATGCTTTGTGTCATCTGCTTTAATCAGCCTTGAAGGATACCTGTATATGTGGGGACTGGGCTGGGAGCAGCTGCCTGGTGAGGGAATTGGGGTCTCCAGGTTCTAGGCAAAGTTACTGCATCCAGCCAGGCCTCCTGTATTCACAGTGCTAACTTCTTACACCTCTAGGGCTTTCAAGTTTATGGTTTCAAGCAACTTTATATGTTTCCTAAGTTCTTGGAGAAAAGGGACTGCAGTAATAATTCTGTAGCTCAGATACCTGTTTAGGAATACAAATTCAGTTTCTGTTACGAAATTTGTTTGTTGATTTGGCATGTTTGCTGTTCATTGGCAAATTTGTTTGTAGATTTGTTTTGACTTTTTAAAACCTAAATCATACCAATTAAAGTGCATCCAAAATTACCTTCTCTTCAGTCTTCTTGACTGAAAAACACAGGGATCTTTTTCATGCTTTTTCAGGGACTCAGATCTCTTTTTTGCAAAAATCGGTGTGCCCTATTCATAGCTTTCAACATTTCTGCTTAAGCAGAATTTTTTTGTATTTGCTTGAAACTCTGATAATTTTTTTTTTCATTTATGGTTCCTATTCCATTTAAAGAGAAAGTGATGCATTTATTATTAGGATTTTGTTCTGATATTTCTTACAGTAAGTGTTGAAATGCTTCAGAGCATAAAGGCATATACACATGAAGAACAGATCCCTTTTGTTTTCCATATGTTTTATTTATAAAACCACCATGAAAACAAAAATATTTCTTAGAGTTTCTATTCTGGATAGAGCTTTCTGTTGCTCCCAGATTCCAAGCTACACAATTAAGACTCCAATAATTCAGGCTTGTGCATCAAGGAAGAGAGTTTATTATACTACATCATCCACTATGTTCTACTACTATATTCTATTCTCTATATTCTACTATATTTCTACTATATTCTCCTACTATATTCTACAACAAGAAAGAGCTGTGCTCTTTTTATAGAACACATCGTTAGATATAATTGTATTGGTCAGTTAAAGACAAACAAGGGACTAATTGGTAAAGAAAAGAAAACAATCCTCTGAAAGTGAAACATCATGTAGCTCACATAGAGCTGAACAGGAACCACAGGCGCCTATCTTTGTTTTTTCATTCCTGACATTCTGCTCTCCCAGAATAGCATGAGAGCTGATTTCTTCTCCTGAGCCCTCTGCAACTTTCCAGGCTGGGCCTGGGAAGAATTGCAGGTTTCTCAGGCTGTCAGGCTGTGTGCAACCACAGCTTTCAGCCCTAATTATTTTGCAGCTTGTAATAAGTCCTCAAAACAACTTAGTTATCTTCTGTAGAGTAGAAATTTTCAAGGTATTGCAACCTTCAGCAGATCCCTTTGAAGTAAATAAGCATCTAATGTCATAGCACTGTGTGGAAACAGTATATTCTTTACTATACATGTTTGGTTTAACTAGGTTCCTTAAATTTCTGGAACAGGAAATTCTGTTCAGCAAAATGTTTTTTGATCACATCCTAAACCTAGAAAACAAGTGCTTTTCTGAAGTTCTCATTTCTCACCTAGTTTGTAAATCATTTAATAGAAGTTTTATGTAAGTCAATAATCCCTTTGAGGTAAATTTTGACAAAAAATGTTAAGATCCCATTTATTATATCTGCAGAATGTAGTTATTTCATTATGTCTTATTTTTTGCTTACAGGCATTTAGACTATCATAGACTATGGGATCCTAATGAATTTGCTGTTTCCTGCTTTAAAATCATCATGTATTCTATACAGGTAGGATTTTCTCCTGGATTTTTTTTTTCCTTGCATACATGTTTCAAACACATGGGAGAGGTTTCAGTGCTCATCTCACCGTGCAAGTGGTCGACAATAGATGAAGTCAAAGAATCCAGAAGATCCAAGAGAAGGTAGTGGGGTGGTCCTTCTCCAGAACAAAGAGCATGGTAACCATGCTGGTGTGACATTGTGTTTGACAAAGAAATCTCTCAGGTTTGTTATTTCTCCGTACAAATGCAGCTGTACTGCTTTTCCAACCCAAGAAACCAACTTCACATACAGCTGTTGTGCTGAGGATTTTTAACTGGGGACAACCTGTATTGTGGCCTGAAGCTGAAGGAGGGAAGGTAGAAGTTGAATATTAGGAAGAAATTCTTTACCAGAAGAGTAGTGAGGCACTGTGCAATAGGTTGTACAGGGAAGCTGTGGCTGCCCCATCCCTGGAGGTGTTTAAGACCAGGTTGTAAAGGGCTTTGAGCAACCTGGTCTTGTGGAAGGTGGAAGGTCTAAGGGGCTTGGAGCAAGATGGTCTTTAAGGTCTCTCACAACTCTAGCCATTCTATGACTCTGTGATTGTCTGTTGTAAATGTCAAGGTATTATTCTTTGACTGCATCAAACACGGATGCCCAGAAGATAAAAGTGTAAAATTCCAGGTTTGTGGGAGAAAGGTGATTTTTCTCAGCATTTACATCAATGGTGCCAAATTCTTTGGACTGCAGTTAGCTTAGTGAAGGACCTCTTCATGTTCCTCTGTGCTTGTAGATGTTCCTGGATATTTTCAGACTCTAAGCTTTTGTATAGCTTCATCTCTCACGGCAGATTTTGAATCCATATTTAATCAAGAATTTGTTATAATTTTGATAAATTTCTGAATGAAGATGTTGCAGAATGGGAACATGGTCATGACCACATCTGAGTGTTGTTTGAGCTTATTGTTCAAGTCACAGATGAAGATTTTTCTCTCTGTTTTTTTAATAGGCACAATATTCCCATCATGTAATACAGGAAATCCTTGGACACCTTGATGTTCGCAAAAGGGATTCACCACGAGTTCGTGCTGGCATTATTCAGGTTCTTCTGGAAGCAGTTGCAATTGCAGCTAAAGGATCAATAGGTTAGTTACATTAAATTAAAGGCATCAGGTCAAAGTGTGGGGAATGTTGTGGATGAGAGATGGGACTTTCATGTTGTTTTAGATGGTGTGATTTATTATCTTATCTTCTACATAGGAAGGATGAGTTCAGCTCACAGTCTTCATTGAATGGTCAGAAGGTCTCAAAATCTTTATCTTTTAAAGATTTATTAACCAATAAAACACTGTCAACAAGGATATTTATGTTTTTAACCCAGTGCCCAAATATTTCATCTTATGAGCTTATGTTGCAGTGTGGGCTTTCTTAGCCGATCAGGAAGTGATACATAGCCTACAATACTATATTCTAAAACTTTTTACTACCTTTATAACTGCTTCTGTTTTTTCTATATCTCAGATTCTAAACTCTGAACTTTATCTAGCTTAACATGTCTCTATTTTGACTACAAATCACATTCTTGCTTCTAGCATTCAAGTTTGGAAGCCTTTTCCGAGGTCTCAAATCAAACCGTGTATTTAATTCTAAGGTTTGGCCCGCAAGCCCAGTGTTCTGAGAGCTGTCTACATTTTGGATTCCAACATCAAAGGATAGATGTGCTCATTTCCACTTTGGTTTCAGACTGATTGGAAACATTTTGAGAAGGTTTTGTGTATTTTTTTTCCTTTCTGCTGATAAAATGCTTGAAATTACTCCAAGCATATGTACTTGGTTGTTTGACCCTTATATAATCCTTTGCATCAAAACAATTAGTGAAAAAATTGTGAAAGGCAGGTATTCCTGTTTGGAAAGAAATCATAAAGTCTGAGAGAGCTGTGTGTCACTACAAAATGTCAAGAGCACTGTTGCTTTGTGATACAGCTGTGACCTGACTATTGCAGGAGTAGAATGATCTTTGAGAAATTTTACCTTATTGCCTGTGAAGTATGTCACTTAAAATTTGCATAGTTCCTTGAAATAAGAGTAATTACGAAGAGATGTACACTCTAGAGCTCTGTTCCTGATGTTCTTTGATGTCCTGCTGAAATATTATTGTTTTTCTTCATTAACTTGAGCCTGAACCTGTTCTTCCTCTTTATATGAGACCCACTTAAATGCATAAACTTGTGAAGTCTTTTACCGTGTGATGAAAAGAGCTCATTATTTGATCCAATATGTAGAACTGGATTTTAGTAGCAGGTTTTGAAATAACTGAAGTTCAGGGACAAGTATCTGCAGTTTAATTCATTATTGATGGTTAATTTCAGCAATCACTCCCATGTTGTATCTGAAACTGGCATGGCGAGTTGACTCTGGGCTGTTCGCATTCCCCTTTCCCACAGGATAGGGACAATGTAGAAGGAAGGTGAGAAGTTTCATGGATCAAGATAAAGACAGTTTGATGGGTGGAGCAAAAGCTGCATGCACAAGGAAAATCAGGTTTCCTCCATCCTGGCCAGACCCAAGAGTGGATCATAATGGATTATGCATACATACCTGATTGTGTTTCCTGATTCCAAGTTAATTTCGAAAATATTAATGTGTAGGCACACCTCAGAAGTTTATCTCTAGATGTGATGCCTCCAACACTATATTTCACTTGGTTCTCTTCATCATCCTACACTCACTACTTGTGAAGATGGATTGAAAAGCCCAGTTTTAATTTTCTTCAGACATCTCCCCCTTGACAGGTGCAGACACTGTTACTTGTTGTTTCCAGGCCCAACCGTTCTGGAGGTTTTTAATACCTTGTTGAAGCACCTGCGCATCAGCGTTGACTTTGAGCTGGGTGACAGGCGCAGTTCAGCAGGAAGTGCAACTCTAAGCACAAGCTCCAAGGAGAGTGATGAGAGGATTGTCCAGAATGCAATTATTCAAACAATTGGTGAGTAATACAATTGGCACAGGCTCACTTAAAATTTCTCCCCTTTTCCCTCTTTCCCAATGAGATGATATTGGATCACCTTGAATCATGAAGGAATACTACCAAGTGTGGTTTCTGTGACTGTGTTTGCCTCTCATTCTCAGGCTTACTTTATGTGTTTGATTTCTGAAAGATTTTTCTTTTAAATGTTAACTGAGCACATAGTGAAGAAGCTTATGAAAATTAAAAATGCTGGTGGATTTAAAATTAATATAAATAATATTATTATGTGGCCCTTGAAATGCAGAAATCTTCCTTTGGTACAGAACCACTATTAGTCCTTTTAGGAAAATCACTGCAAATAGTTGTGTACAGTAATACATGTTTTAGTAGGTACTACTTTAAAATTGATAGAAATTAATGTTAAATATAGTAGCAACAATGACACCCAATGGCCAGTTGTGCTACTGTGACTCAAGTACTTCAATGCACAGCACTGGAAGTTATTTTCTTAACAGTGTCTCCCCCTTTCTCATATTTTCCCTTTATGGTAGTGATGTTATATACTGGGGTGCATTTATGATAGGTATTCCTTTTCTTAAAGAACAAGGGGTATGTAAATTAAATGTTGTTTACTGATCTTTGCTTGCCTTGAAGCTTTCTAGAGCAGTAAGAAATGTAGGAGATATTTTGACCTGTTAAGATATTCCTTGTATTTTAAAGGCCTTTCTTATTAAGAGAAGGACCCTATATCTCTTTTTCTTCTGTGATTTTGTTCTGTTTTTGTTTAGGATTTTTTGGAAGCAATCTCCCAGATTACCAGAGATCAGAGATTATGATGTTCATTATGAGCAAAGTACCTGTTTTGGGGACAACTTCACAATCGCTGGATCCCAGTAACACTGGGTTTGTATATCTTACATTTTTAAATTTCAAATTAAGAATCTAGATTTTAGCATCCTGATAAATTAAGAAGTGAAAAACATTAAGAAAAGCAAAATGCAGATTCTCACTCCTTAGGGGCTGTATTAAATACAGTGCAGAACCAAGACAATCTCAGTGTCAGCAATATGAAATCAACCTACAGACATGTTATTGACAAAAATTACCTGATGGGAAGGCAGTATATTTTTCACTAAAACACTCTTTCTCTCTGCATCTATACAATTATTTCTGAAATTATATACTTTGTGGTTGTTAATTCCATAACTTTTTATATGTGAGTTTTGAAAATGACAGAAATTCAATTATAAACACATTTTTTTCTGCAAAATTAAAAATAGCTGCATAATTTTCAAACTACTTTTAAGGTGTTTTTTTTTTTTAATTCTGTACAAGTTGACTTCAGATTAAGAACTGCAGAAATTCCAGTGAATTTTGGATTTTCCCTATATATTTAGAAATAAGGAAAAGGTATGAGTGGGCAGACTTAACCCACAATTTAAAAGTTGTCCTATACTGAATACTTTTCCCTGTAACAGGAGTAATTTTGTTTAAAAGACTGCATTTTCTCAGTGTGGGGAAGTCACTGAAAAGGCTGCAGCTGTTCTTTCCAGATGTGCACAGACACTTGGCACTACATAAGTGATCCCCTGCTAGACTCACTAGGAAGTCATTGTCATTCTCCAGGTTCCTGATAGCTTTTCATACAGTATCCCTGCAGCATGGGATGCTATTCCATGGAAGATTCAAATCTGTGCCAGGCAATTGTCACTCATTATGGAGGTAATTCAAGAACGAATCCATATGAAATTCTCTGCTTGGATTAACAGTTGAGGATGGTGGTTGTTTGTTTTTAACTGTATAGTTTTCAATTTATGACTTTCTGTGTAAAAATGTGCCTGAGCAGTGTGTTAGTATGATGTGCATATGTCACTGAGCAAAGAAGGCTTCCTGATTGCTGATAAAGTCTTGCATTACTTAGAATTTTGGTGTCAGCTACCCAAGACATTTCAATGATACAAGCAGCCAGGATTGTAGCCCACTGAGGTAGATGTTTCCACTGTTACATAGAGGCCAACTTTTGTAAAGAGGGTTGATCTTCCTTTACACTGTTTAATGGACAAAATGGATTGTACCTTTTTTACTTTCCTGAAAGAATCTCTTTGAATGGAGCAATTTATTCCAAGTGCAGTTTTATTATCTCCTAAGATCTTGCAAGAATAGTGACTGTATACTTTTAACTATTTGGCTACTTTTAGTACCTGCAGGAAGAAAATGAAAACAGATGAAGAACAGGTTGAGTAGTGTTTCATGTACGTTCCTGTGATATGAAAGATGAGGAGTCTTTCAGTGTTTCTTACTGATTTTGTTGATAACTTTATCCAGTCTCAAAATTTCAAGGGTCTGACTTAAAGAAGCAATGTCTGCATTTCTTAGAAGACTCAATTGCATTTTAATCCAGAAGAAATTTTCAGTGCTGATGCTTGCAAAAATAACATCAAGCTTGTAGTGATTGAACATTTTAGGGATTTCTGAATAAAACATAAAGATTTATATTTGCTTCACATATACAAGTTAAATTTTTTCTTCAACTGCCTGTGTTCCATTTTTTAAGCCTTCCTGTAAATGTCTTTCAAAAATATTTAGTTATTGCAGTTCAGTTGGAGATATTTTCCTTTATCTGTGATCATCCAGCATCCCTTCCAAGACGCTGTATTCATTTGTCAAAAATCAGAATGATATCTAGAGTAGAATAATAATTCAAAGATATGCAAGAAAACCTAATTTGCAATTTTTTTTTCCAATTGTAGAGATCTGGGAACCAGGAGGATTCAAATCATGTTATTAAGATCTTTACTTATGGTAAGCCTTCTGTAATCAGTATACTTTGTTACAAACACACAGTGTTTCACTTTATGTGTATATTTACATATAAAAGTGCAGTATAGCAACACTGGATTATGAAAATGAACATGCATTCATATTGCATAGACCTGTAATTCTGTTGTATAATATTGTGAAAGCATTTTTCCAACTTATATTACAAACAGCACAAGAAATACGCCTCCACCTCTTAGAGCACTTTAGTGAATGTCAGTTATAATTGGACCTGCAGATCCAAAAGAACATCCTAGAGTAGGTTGAGTTCTACCAGTAATAATGGCAACATCAAAGGGAAATCACTTTTATCTCTGAGCCTGGAAAAATGGTAATTAGTAGAATGGCCAATATTTTTTAAACTATAGGAATTGATACTTCAGACACTGTTGTTCTTTCCTTCCTAATGTTTTCTAAGTTTCTTGTAAGGTGTGATTGAATTTTTTATTGCAAATACATTTTTCAACTGTAAATCTTCAAAGAGTATTTCTGGAAATAGACTCAGATGGTAAAAATCAGAAAGTGGGTAGTAAAGGGGGCTCTTACCAGTAGAATCCTGGCCTGTTTTGTTGCAGAAGCTGAAAACTGTTCAGTGACTCAAACAGGGGAATAATTTCACAAACTAAAGCAGAAGAATGTCCTCCTGGAAAATGAGTTTCTATCCCTGCTTTGACGTGAAACTCTCATGTGTGGTGTTAGGCAAATAGGTTAAACCATTCTTGGCTTGTCCAAATCTAAAATCTTAGACTCCTGTTTGTAAAAGAGCTAGGCATTCAGAGTTGCAATTTAAGGATAGAAAACTTGTTAGGAAGGCCCTCAGGTGGTCATTTTGCACATTGTCTTCATTAAATGTAGACTCAGGTATGTCTAACTGTTCCTGACAATATTCGTCTCACCAGTATTAAAATTCCATTAAAACAGGTAAGAATTGTTCTATTGATTTTGGGTGCTACATCGCCTGTAAGTATGCTTTAAGGGAGTCAGAGTGTACATGTGAAAGGGATTAAACATTTTGGACACTGAAGTTCGGTTTGCAACTCTTCTAGAATATGGAAGTAAAATCCCATAATGGCACAAAGGTGTGAAAGGCATTGTTCTGATGCTTAAGAAATTAGTCATTGATAAATATTATGGAAAAAAATCCAGCATTGTACATCATATATTCCTTACAAAAGAATAAGATTTCATCACATAATTAATCTGTTATCACACATACACAGGCAGATAAGTTAATGCTGTATAGGCAGTTGAAATATGGCACTTCATTAAAAGTGTGCACATAGATCTGCAGCCTTGCTGCTTGTGGTATCAGTCATTTTCCATTTTCAGAATGATTGATCAGATACCTTCCTGTTCCCTGGTGCTTCTGTTAGCCAAGTCCCTGTGAACCCCTCAGTAAAGCTGTGGGCACCATGCTTGCTCAGTGTCCTGGTTTAGCCCAGAGGCACCGGAGACCACCCTGTCACTCACTCACTCTGCCCCAGGGGCATGGGGAGAGAACCAGCACAGTACTAGTGAGAAAAGTGGGTCGAGATGAAGACAGTTTAGTAAATAAAAAAAGGAAACCAAGAAAAGCAAAACCAAGAAATGAAAAAAGGAACTAAAAATAAAACAAAATCCCCACCTAAAAAAACACCAATTGCTCACCAGAAGCCAACTGAAAGCCAGCCAGTCCCTGAGCAGTGGCAGCCCTCACCAGCTGCCTCCTGTTCTCTGCTGAACATGACACATTTTAGTGTGGGATATCCTTCTAGTGGTTTGCAAGTCCTGCTCAGCAGTAGGCAAACCACCTCTTACCAGCACTGGTTTGGTCACAAATCCAGTAGCACATGTGCTACTATCAACAAAATTACCTATCCCAGCCAAAACCAGTACAACACAGTTCACATGTAAAAGCTGTAAGGGTATGGAATATATATATATATATAAAGGAGATGCAATTATTATGTAAGTCTTAGTTGAAAATACTATTGCATTTATTAGAATTAAATTTGGAATAATTTTGCTCCCTCATCCTCAACAGGTTGTATATACATAGTAAAATACTTTGATTGAATTATTCTGGTAACCTCTGTTTTAAGGGATAGTAAATTTTAAATATTTCTGACTATTGTAGATGTTCAGCTAATTAAAATCTGAATTAGTAGTTACGCAGAAGTTTATTTTCTTTTGTGTACCTGCAGAGTTTGCTTTAATTAAAAATAAGTGAATGAGACAAGTCAGAGGTAGTATTATTTCTTAAAATAAGGCTATTGTACCAGATTGCTAAGACAGTGATATTTGCTTACTTCATGTTTTGCAATAAAGTGGTATCTGTAAATCTTTAATCTCGTGTACATATACGCCCTGATTCCTCATTATTTATTTCACGTGAGCTTACTCTGCCATATGTGAAGAGTCCATAACCTGAAATGGAAAAACCTCTGTTGTAAATATCGGCTGGAATTACTATCATCTTCAATTTATGCCCTGCAACTTTTCATAGGCCATATTAAAAAAAAACATAAATCATACCTTTATTTTTTTTATTCAGGGTGTGTTTGTAAAGAAAAGATCCTAAAAAAATCCTTTTCACATTAGGGACTTTATTTGAAAGTTTGTGCTAAAGTCCTTCCAAATTCATACTGAGGTCAGGAATGTTTAAAATTAATACAATACTTCAATTTGAATCCACCTTGCAGATGCCAAAGCAAACCTACTAAAAAAAGGGTATGGACTGCAATTAGTTATTATAATGCAGTTATTATAAATGCAGTAATAACACATTAATTTTGTTTCCAACAATGAACAGGTGACTTCAGGATACAAAGCCACAACAATAAGTAATGCACTTCCTGCCCCCTTTCTGGACCCATTGCTGTCTCCTTCACTCATGGAGGACTCTGAGCTGAGGCAGCTGGTTCTGGAAATCCTGCACAACCTCATTGATCGGCACGACAACAGAGCCAAGCTGAGAGGGATAAGGTAAAAGCAGGCTTTTTATTTGTTGCCTTCTTGAAATTCCAGTTCATTACCTGAATGACAAGTACTGTTGATTTTTCAGTGTTTTTGCTAGTATGAATTATTAATGTACTGTTTTGCTAAATGCACAGTGCTCGGCTCAGTTATTCATGGCAAGTGAATAAAGTAAGCCTCAGAGCACAGTACCTCAAATGACCATTACAAATATCATAGTTTAGCTGTGTTCTAAAATATAGAATTATATAGATGTATATTATATAGATTATATATGGATAAAAAAATACATGGTTGTCATAATTCTCTTTCTGGTTCTCCCTCTTCAATTGAAATTTGAATATCCTTGTTAAGCATGGATATAATTAAAATGGGAATTGGGTCGAGATCTGTTTGAATAGTTCCTGTATTCCACATTCTCCTAATTTCTGACCTTTTTTTTTTTTTCTTTTCCTAAAACAACACATTTCTTTCATTTGTAGGATAATACCAGATGTTTCTGATCTAAAGATAAAACGAGACAAGATTTCAAGGCAAGACGTGAGCTTCATGAAGAAGGTAATTGAATGAACCATCACTTTTCTATCTAGACATAAGTAACTGAACCAGTGGTTTTTGCTTTTCTTCTACAGCTGTGGTTTTGCAACAAGTCACAAAGATCAGTTTCAAATTACTGTAATCAAGTTACAGTGATGAATGTTGAGGTGCTCTAGATACTTGAAAGATGATTCCATGCAATAATATTTTAATTTATGTCTTCAGTTAAAACCTTTATATGCATGAAATTAGAACAGAATATGTCAAAACCATGATTCTGAAAAGATCTCCCTGTTGCTAGATCCCTACATAGCATTTAATTTTTGCTCAGTAGCAGTTTTTCACTTGTGTGGCTTTTATTTTGCTGTATGTTTAGACAGTTTTGTATTTAGAAATCTTTTTATAGCTGTGGTACAGGGACTTACATTTTAAGTAAAGATGTCAGAGTTAACTTGGCGCAAACCAGCAATCTTCTTAAAATATTGTTTTCACAGGACTTTGTACCAAGTGACTTCTCAGTATATTTGGTTCTGAAGAGAAACAAGGGTATTTTTGAGATGATACTTACATGGAGTGAAATTGCTTACAATAGATACCTTGGGTTTTATGTTGGAAAAAATGCATAAAGCTGTTACTGTGCTCTGTTATTCCTGACTGTGGTTTATCTGTGTAGGTATGTAAACAAAAACCAGAAAATACTGAAATAAGCCAAAATACCGCATATGTAATAATATGCAAACTAGAGTTGGACAGCATTCAAGTAACATTGCAAGATAAACGTTCTTGCTAAGTTAGTCCAGTTAATATTCTTTCCAGTACATGTATAACTGAAATAATACAGATATAAAAAATACTGCAACATTGGCAATTATTAGTAATGTGTCTTTTAGAAAAGTGAATTAAATTTTAATTCATTAATTTAATACCTATTATTTAAAGCAGTTTGGATAAGATGTATTTTGCTAGATGAAAGTTGTAGATGTCAAACTAAATATTTGAATTGTTAATACTGATCTGAAAAAAAAGGGCAGAAGAGGAAAAGAGTTTCTTCACAGAGAAAGAAAAGATCATACAGGCTTCTAAAAAATATATTAACCCTGGGAATTTAAGTCAGTCAATGATTATCTGTGTACTACCGTTTTAGGTGCATATCATAAGTGTAATGTTACTCACCTGGTGTAGGTGTGCATGTTAGCAGCCTGCTCTTCCCAGATGCTCTGCATAATCAAAGGAGAGGGATGAGGCATCTCCAGAAGTTCATTGATACCTGGACGACCACTTAAGCTTGTTTGATGTTACATGGGGACCCTGAGGCAATTGTGTATCATACCCAGGTGGAATGGAACCAAACGTAGGCACAAAACTCTTCCTCTCAGACCACTTGCTCAGTTTATATCTTTTATATATTTTTTATATCCTTATATATTTTATTTATATCCTTTCTTTGAAGGGGAAATATTTAACTTCTTGCGTTTTCCAGTCTTCTAGAAAGATACATATTGAGAAAATCTACATAATCATTTATTTTCCTATTTGAGTGCAATTCTTTATCAGTGGGATAAAAAAACTTCATTACTTTGATTTTCCAAATATACTGAGTCTTTAAACAGCTAGCCTTTATTTTGTAGTAGCTGTTTCCCTCTTTTATAAATACAATGTGTATTTGAACAGCCCTTTGATTTTAGAAGTAATGAAAAGACTAACAATGTCATCATTATTCCTTAAATAATTATTTCCTGTTTGAAAAAGAGAGGTTGAAAACCACTTTTCTTCCTGCTTCTAGAGCTGAATTAATATGTCGAGAGTTAGTCTTTAGATCTTGAAAATTAATTGTGTCAGCTGATACAGACTTGTACCCCCACACACAGATTCAGAATGCTGGAGTGTTGCTGAGCTCTGTTCCGTAAAACACCTACTGCTTATCCTGTATTTCTTGTGTTTGCATTTTTCTTTTGTGTTGAGGTAATAGTTTCTTTACAGAGATTTGGTTAGGCTCAGTGTTACAAGGAGAAGAAAGTCACTTTTGAAGTGGAGAGTCTTTCACAAATGACCTGTGTTCTTCACTACAGCTGCAGCCTCCCTACACACAGTGGTAAATGAGCCCTGCTCACCTTCTGAAACACCTTCTAGCAGAATTTTTTCTTGGTTTGCTGTTTGAGGGGAGTTGGATAATGAACAAATTTGATATCTTCACAAGGATAACACTTGGAGCTCATCAGTTACTCAAATGTTCTTGAGAATATTTCAAGATTACTTTTTGGTTTCTCCTTTTCATAAATGGGCAAATATTTTTTTTATAATATTTCAACAGGAAATGAATTCCAGCATCTGATAGTGTGCACAAGTCATGAAATCCTCTGTATCATCTTATCTCTCTGTACATTTGTGCATAAAATAGAACAGTACAGTGTTTATAATGAAGCTGTTGTTAGAAACTTGAGGTCTACTTGATTAATCATGTGCTTGTTTGTGTATGTATGTATACACATGTATTTTATCCTTTTTAATTTTTTTAATTCTTTATCTCAATTAATGTAAATCAAAGTTTGCCCTGTTTGGAGTAGAAAGTTGGACTATAAGGCCTTCAAATATCCTTTCTAACCTAAATTATTCTATTATTTAAAGCCCATTCTGTTATTTAAAGCCCTTTTATGTCTTTTATAGCATGGTCAGCAGTTGTACAGACACATCTACTTGGGCTGCAAAGAAGAAGACAATGTCCAAAAAAACTTTGAACTCCTGTTTACGTCTCTAGCTCTTACCACAATTGAACTGGCCAATGAAGAAGTGGTTATTGACCTCATTCGATTAGCTATTGCCCTACAGGTATGAGTCTATGCTGGGTTCATTGACTGACAATTTACATGTAATTGGAGATGTGAAGAACTTGGGGGTTTTGTATATTGATCTTCAAATTGGAAATCTCATATTTCAGTCTGAACTTGATTGATCACTAAGGAGGTGCACTTTGTATGTACCATTACTAATGGGGAAACTTCCATCTAATCACTTTTGTAACAAACTTCCACAGCATGTGCTGTTCAGGAAAAACAGCAGATGTGGAAATTGTTGAAACGTTTCTTAGAATCACTGATACTCATTAGCAGATTGCCAAGGTGTTCTCTCAACACATGATCTTGCGTTCTGTATAAAGTGTATAACTTGTATAAAATGTATGGACTGTCTCCACCTGGGATGAAAACTTCTGTATGATTGATTGGTTGGGAATAGTTACTAAACCAGGTTATTTAATCTTACACTAGAATAAAATTCTTTTAGTGTCTTAGGCATTATTCCTTAACATTTCCTTAATAGGTTCAAATATTAACTCATAGTTGCTTACAGTACTCAGGGAGACTGGATAACTTACTAAATTTATCTGTGTTGAAATCAAAATAAAGTAGTGCTAACATGTGCCCTGGAAATTTTGTGAAATCAGGCCCAGGTCACTCAGTCATTAACCTTATTCCCAAATGTGCAGCTGCATAATAGAACATTTGAAATGCAGTGAGCATCCCTAATTTTAAAATATGTCATTGAACCAAATCCTTACTTGATGGAAATGACATTAGGAGTTTTACTAGAGCAAAAATAATGCAATCTAAATAAACATAGACATGCTAATATGCATTAAATAATCCCTTCTATTGTGCTGTATCTGTGATTCACCCTGGTGATCTTTATTATCAAACTGCTGTTTCTAATTTTCTTGAGAAAATGTTATGATCAACAGATGGTCAGGACAAGAGACTACCAGTGGTTAACCTTTACTTCCTGTCTGAGAAACCAAATTTTAAATTGAGTAAATTTATTTATCTTTATAATGGTTGAATCTTTTAAGCTCTCTAACTTCAGATCAGTATATTCCTACTTAAGGAGTGAGCTAAAAGACTGGAATTTTAACACGAGAGGTATTAAATGTTAAGTAATAGCAGATAAACATCATATGTCAAGTAGTCTTACCAACGATAATTTTGACTTCCATATATTCAGGACAGTCTACTAACTTTGGAAAACATAATGCTGCTCCCTTATATTTCAGGACATTGCCATCATCAATGAGGATAATCTGCCAATGTTTAATCGTTGTGGTGTCATGGCGCTGGTTGCAGCATATCTAAACTTCCTGAGTCAGATGATTGCAGTTCCTGCCTTTTGTCAGCATGTCAGCAAGGTAACACATGGTTGAATAATTCAGGTCATTTAGAACAATATACTGTCTACTGCAAAATCAGTAAATAGCTTGTGTCAGGTACTTGATTGTGGTGGGGATCTCCCATATTTATGTCCACTGACATTGTTCTTGATCTTCAGTCTCTCATGGCATTACTTGCTGACTCTTAAAATTATAAACAAAATAATCTTTTCTCAAGGTGTAGCATTTTTATTTTGCTCATGGTACCATATAAAAAGGGCCAAATCTCCATCTGGTATAAGACTTTATGGCCTCACTGTCTTTGACAAAACACTATTGACATGAACAAGACCATGCTTACCAGATTTTTAGTCTAAAGGGTGAGAGCCACAGTCTCTTTTCCTGGTTAAAAGAAATCCCAAATGTCTCATTAGTAGTGTTGAGGTGGATGTTAGTGAAGGTTAGGTATTGAAGAAAATAACTATGGAACTACTCCATTTGAACTATTTGACTTGGTTATTTTTTCAGGTCATTGAAACCAGAAGTGTGGAAGCTGCTTATTTTCTACCAGAAACAATTTTCAAAGACAAATGCAAGTAAGTAGATACAAAATGGGAATTAGTGGACAGTGAAGTCCCTATTTTACTATTAAAAATCATATATCATTGAAAGATGTTCCATATGTGAAAAAAGAAAATCTGAGGTTTTATGTTGTTCTGGACAGGCAGAAGAAACCCAAGCATTAAAAGTATGTATGTTTATAGGGGAAAAAAAGTGTGTTTCAGACTTTTTTATTGTAGTTAGAGGTATTTATGTACAATAGGATGCTCACTGTGCTAACACAGCAAAATAAATTTTCACTGAATCACAGAATGGGCGAGGCTGGAAGGGATCTCCAGGTCATCTGGTCCCAGCCCCCTGCTTTAGCAGGGTCACCTAGAGCAGACTGTGCAGGACCACATCCAGATGCTTTGGAGTATCTCCAAGGATGGAGACTCCACAACCTCTCTGGGTAACCTGTGCCAGTGCTTGGTCACCTTCACCTTCGCACAAAAGAAGTGTTTCCTGATGTTCAAACACTGCCTTCTGTGTGTCAGTTTGTGCCCGCTGCCTCTGGTTCTGTCACAGAGCAGTGCTGAGAGGTGCCTGTGCTGAGACCTCTCTCCCTTAGGGGAGCTGTACACACTGATGAGTTCCACTTTCTCTTCTCCATGCTGAACTGGCCCAGCTCTCTGAGTCTTCAGTGGAGAGATGTTCCAGCCCTGTAATCCACCTGAGTGATCCTGTGGTGGGCTCCCTTCATGTCCTGGCTAGCCCAGCTCCTGACTGCCCTCCAGGTGTGGCCTTACCAGAGCTGAATAAAGGGCAAGGGTCTCCTCCCTCCTCCTGATGTGCTCCTCCTGATGCAGCCCAGGATACCCTCAGTCTTTTTTGCCACACAGGCACTCTGCTGGCAAATGAAAAATATAACAATTAATTAATTACTATTAGTATTACTGTTGTTGTGCAGGTTTTCTTTTTGTTTAATAGAGATCATATTCTCTCAGGACATAGCAGAATAGGTGCAGAACATATTTCAGATAAACAAGAGTTAAAGTAATCTAAAATACTGCAGAGACTTTCAGCAGACTAATTTTAGGTGTGTATTCATTCCTAAAAAACTGACCAAGCTTTATTTCCATCAAATCATGATCACTGGCCCTTCTTGGTTGCTCACAGACATTAGAAAATATTTTACTTAACGAACTAATATCTACTGGTAGACAATAACTTCAAATATGTTTTGACAGTCTTCCAAAATCTTTAGAGAAGGATGAAAAAGACTTATTTTTCCTGACGAACCAGATTGCAGAATCATTAGGAGGCAGTGGATACAATGTGGAAAGATTGTCAGTTCCATATGTGCCCCAGGTAACAGGTAAGTGGTGATTAGTAGCAACCACTTAGTACCAGTTATTAAGAATGTTTTCCTAATGTGTTGTGTGCCTATGAAATGTAATGTGACTGCTTGGCAACAAAATCAGATCATTTTGTCTTCTCAAGGTGTTTTTTTTTTCTCATTAGCTACTGTATTATTGCTAAGAAGTTTCAACTATTTGTCCTTTTAAGATTTTCTTTTACCCTTAAAGAATGGATGTGAGGCAGAAAGTCCTAGAACCCACTTTGACATTTCTGATGAAGGTTTTGCTTCAAAAGAATACCTGTGCTAACCTGATCTAGAAACTGAGGAAGGAATATAGAAGTCAGCTTACTTTATAATTTTCACATAAACAGTGGATGAAAGATACTCCATCCTCTTGCCATATGGTCTTGTGCTGATTTATTTGCCTTAGTTAAATTCTCAATGAGCAGATGTTAATTTTAGCAAGAATGAGATGTTTTCCTACATCAGATACCTGTGGAAGCTTAGTGTCAGGTAACAGTGGAAATAAAGCATTGCCTGAGGAAGGTTTGTGAGAGTTTGTGCTGCACAAGCTGAGTGAATAATCTGAGAAGGATTAGCTAGTTTGTGACATTTGTGTGCTTTTGGCTTTTAATGTATTTTCAACAGCCAAATCAGCAACTTACTGAAAAAAATTGATTGAAGAATTTGTTCTTAACCATATGTGTTTTGTGGTTGTATATAACTGGTTACTACTGTAATAGACCAAGGGATACCCCAGTGCAAAGCATGGCCTTTTTAAAGTACCTGGCAATAAAATGTGATTTCTGTCTTCTCTCACACATAGAAGGAACCAAAGTATGTACAGACAGTGAATGCCAGATGTGTTGCTCTTGCAGTCTGAATCAGAGACATTGCTGCCTGCTGGACAGTTATTGTGGGAGGAATTGAGTTCTCCAGACAGCAGGTGTGGTTTTGTCCTAAATGCAAGCAGACACATTAGTGATATGTTCCAGCACAGCCACAGTGTCTGTTTTCTGTTGCTGGTTGTCTTCTTCTAAAAAGGATAATGTTCTTATAATTATTTCTTCTGGCATCTAAAAAAAAAAGTTAATGTTATATTTTCGTATTGGTAGAAGAGGTGGGCAGCAAGTAAGGAAATGTTACAGGCTTTGAGTGAATGAGAATGGAGTGAGGAAGAGAGCCTGGTTTGAAATTTATGTTAAGCCTCTTCTAGAAATTCAGATATATTTGTACTCAAATGACTTCACCAAGGTTTTCTTACACACTTTGTTAAAAATACATTCCCACACAGGAAGAGACGTAAGTTCTGACATCAACATTAATTGAGTTTAGCTGAAAGTGTGTGATTAACTTCCTCTGCAGGTGATGAGAAATTGCCATATTTTGATCCCAAGTCTTAGCATATGTGAATCAGATGGCTTCAGAGATTTTGTAATTTTTTATAAAGAGCAGCACCCAAAACTTCTTCCTTGACTGTTACCAGAGCTAGTTAAATTCATTAATCTCTGATCCTGTGGAATACTACCTTCCTAAGCTTTTAACTAAATCAGGACCAAGTGAATATTTTGGAATTCCTAAACTCTTCTTTTTTTTAATGGAATAGGTGAACTTTTTTTTTTTTTTTTTTTTTTACTGCAGTGAATGTTATATTTTTGCTATTATTGTTACAATGCTAGAATGGAGTGTTTCAAAAGAGATCAATCATCTTAATAAAAAAAAAATCTCCACTATTTTGTATATTCCTGTGAAACCTAGGGTTGAACCCAAAAAGCCAGTAAATATTTAATCCTAATTTTTTCTGCTATTTCCAGATATCACTGATACGGTGCTTAACAATGACTTATAATTTTGTCATCTTGTCTTTGTTTCATGTCTTGATACTTCTTAACAACTAGAAGGACATACGTATTTGCAAATTTTTATACGTATTTATCTTTCTTCCTTGAGGGAGGGAGAAAACTAATAATTTAAAACACTTTAAATAATTTTTTGTCCATATATATATNATTTGAGCATGACTCTGACCTCGCCTTCCAACTCTTCTGCACAGAAAGTGGGACTCAAATTTTCTTAGCACTTGCCAGGGGAAGTATTTGTTCAGCCATAATTATTCCATTTTAACCTTGAAGAGCAAATGAGCTATAAATATATATACATATATATATATATATATTTAATTCAACTCTATTTCCATCAGGCAAAAAACCTCATAAATGCAAACACAAGTCGAAAGGTAAAAATGAGCTGTAGGTCAGCCTGCTCTCCTGCCTGTGGTGTGTCCCTGTAGGATGTGCAGTCAAAAAATGCTTTTAGAAGCATTGGTCTTTAGGCCAGAAATTGTGCTGTACTTAGTGGACTTTGTGTTTCCTTACGCCTTTTTTTTGTTTCTCTCCCTGACATGCCTGTAGCAATCTTAGCTCCTGTGGGGTTTGCTGTTGTGTTTACTCATAATTTGGTACTCTACCAAATGGTAGTTTCCTGCTTTGTTTCCCTGAGCAGGTAGTAGAGCCATAGGTATCATTTTTGTGATGGTACTAATTACCTCTTTGAATGACATTACAAAAACCTGGACAATGTTGGAAGAAGCTCTCAGTTGTTCAAAGAATGATGATTCATCTTAGTCACTGGCCATTCAGGATAATGACTGCACAAAGAGTAGAGTCCGTCACCCAGGAAAAGAGGCACCTTAAAGGTCATCTTGTTCCAAGCCCCTTGGCATTGGCAGGGACACCTTCCACTATCCCAGACTGTTCAAAGCCCCATCCAGCCTGGCCTTGAACGCTGCCAGGCATGGGGACAGCTTCTTTGGACAACCTGTGCCAGTGCCTCACCACCCTCATGGGAAAGAATTTCTTCCTAACACATAATCTAAATCTGCCCTCTTCTAGTTCAAAGCCACTGTCCCTTGTCAAAAGTGATGGATCCTGCCTCTGTCAGTGAGGTGGCACACAGAGCTGCTCCCATTGCCCTTGGGCAGTGGGGCCAAGGCTTCTGGGACAGCCTTGGCAGGGGCTGGGGCAGTGGGTGTTGGAGCTCCATCATTGTCCTCGAGCCCCTGGGCTCCTTCATGCGTGTGGATGAATACTGTATCTTATAAGAGAAAAAATGGTAATTCTCACAATTGTTTTACTCACTTAATATGTTGAAAGTAGAGATAAATGGGCATATTTCATATGCAAGTTTAGCAAGGCATCCATTACAAAAATGAATTGTATCCAAAGTAGTCCCTAAAATGTATCTTTTTGTTTGTGTGTCAGTTATAGAGAGAGCAGCAAGATGGCAGCAGAGATGTGGTTTTGTCGGGTATTTTCTCTTGGGAGCTGAGGTGGTTTCCTCAGATTTGGAATGTATTGGGTCATGTACCAGTGAGCCTTCGAGGATTAAAAATTCAGTAAATCCTTCAGAATGCCATTTCAAATGCTCAGGATCTCTGAGAACCGGGCAAATATTAGTAGAATTTAGGTGTTTTGCACTAATCTTGTTTTTTCACTGCCTCTTGATCTTAAAATGACATTTAATTTTATGCAACTTCTGGAAGTTATTTCTTGGTTTTTAAAAGCTGAGCATATTCAGCTCTCCTGGAATGAATTCTGTTTGTTCAAGCTCAATATTTGCACTGCAAAAGCACTTTGCTTGGCTAGAAATGGTTTAAACAAAGGTTGCAGAAGAACCAGCATAAATTACCTTGTCATGGGGGAGTTTTACAGTCCTTCTCCTTTTTTAGTATCAATTGGCTGTAATGCTTCTAAGAGTGCAGTGCAAGTCATCAAATAATAATAGCAAGGTCCAAATGGCTTGATCTTGGCTAAAATCTAAAATGTGACATTGCAGTTCATGGTTTTGTAAATGAGATACACAAGAGTCAGGCCACTCAGGTGTCTGTTTGTCATAGGAACTTTTTGACAAGTCTTTAAATGTATCTTTTACTGTTCATTAAAATCTTTTGTCTGTACATTAAATGTCAAAAATGAGAAAACATTAGTGGTCTGTAGTCCTAGGACTGCAGTCACGGAAGGAGATTCCATCAGCTGATGGATCATTTGTTCATAATCTCCTCATGCATTAATTAAATTGTTGTGCTTCTTTTAGTATCAGCACGGTTGGTCTTATTCTGACAACTTTTTATGCCAGCTGGACCTGCTAAAATATTAGTAGGAAGTGAGAAATGGAGAAATTTTTTTTCACCCAGTAGATTTTTAGATTTGCTGAATATGGTACTTGTAGCAACTAGAATAAGGAAGGATTGTTGTTCATTTCCATTCAGAAATCTTTGTATTTTCTGTCAGTGAATCATCTTCCAAGAAGCCCTTTTCTGTTTCAGAATACCTTAAAATTAATATTTCAATTTCACTAAAAAAAAAAAAAAGTTCAGGCCTTTGTAAAGGATTTTACAGCTATATATCATCATGTGCTATGTTATTTATAATGCATTTGAATAAGATCTCAAATTTTAAAATTCTGGACTTTTAAGGGAATGTTGAAAAGACCTGTAGTGAGAGGAAGAAGGGACTATAAAAAGTTTATTTTTCTTCATATTTAGTAATTTAGGGCAGTAACTAAATTTATCATTTTTCACAATTCAAACAATAAAATAAATGATCTTGGATTAAACAGGCATATGGAAATAAATCTGCATCTGATGGGTAGAAATTTGACTGGTCATGTTTCAAGAGCGTTATTCAAAAAGTGAGATAATTTCTTCTTGTGCTAGATGAGGACAGACTCTCCAGGAGGAAGAGTATTGTGGACACAGTGTCTCTCCAGGTGGATATTCTGTCTGGCACCGGCATAGAGGATAAGGTATGAAAATCACAGGTTATTTTAAAGCAGCATCTTGAGTGGAGGGAATGCAAGTGGAGTTTTCCCAGGAAGTCAAATATCTGATTATTCTAGCAATGTTAAATACTTCAGGGGTTTGGGTTTTTTTTAAGTTGCGTGTTTACAGAAATGTGTTGTCAAAGAGACTGTGCTGATCTTATTGTATAAAAGAGTTAAGTGTTTTGTCACTACAGTCTTTACAAATAGTATTGCAGATTGTAGTGTAGCAATACATTTATTTACATGCTGGATAACTGGTATTTTATGAGTAAATATTCCAAAATGTTTTTTTTGCCTTTTGAAGGATACAATAAATTTCAGTATCTGTATCCCTGTATCATTTGAAGTACTTGAGAGACTTTTTCAAGTCTGGAGCTGTGAGATCCAAGCCTAGAGAAATAGAAACCTGGTGGGAGACCTGCAGTCTCTGAGTGGGACAGATAAAGACTGGGCAGGCTGTGTGCACCAGTGTCATTGTTCCCCTCCAGAAGAGTGGCATGCAGAATGTAAAAGTCACAGAAAGGATAAAGTAGCAACAGAAAGTTCATATGTAGGGTACAGGAACTGATGCTAACTATCCCTTAGGAAGACCACATTATAAATAAAACTATTCCACATTGTTTGACACTTCATTTGAAGTATTTCTTAAAATAAATTTCTGCTTGTACTAAATATTTTTCAAGGTTCTGCTGATTTTTATTAACTAGCTTTCTGCTGGCTGCAGTGGAGATTAGCTGTTGAAATTGAGGTGTTTGTACCTCATATGAGGTACAGATGATTCCTCTTTTGACATCTTCAAGCACAAACTGCCTGGAGACAGGAAGCAAAATGTATGGACTGAGTCAAGCTGAGTGTTAGTTAAAATTTCAGTATTAAGCTATAGCAAAGGAGCAAGCTTTACTTTAGACAGAAGTGATGTGTTTTGCATTATTATTATTACTACTATTATTCCTTTCAGCTTTGTGCTCATTATTCCTCAGGTGATCTTTTGTGTTCACTTCTTGCTTTTGTGCTTTAGATAGGATACACATAAAAGTTCATGAGAAAGAATAAAAAGGTGTTTGAAAAATAAGTGAGACAATCAAATCTTTAGCTTTCTGAAGGAAGTAAATGCTCCTCACAGGACTGAGGCTATTTGACATCAGTATTCTTTTTTCAAATCACGCATTGTATGTGGTTATATGTAATTGTACAACTCCCTTGAAAGTAGAAATAAATGAAAGAAGTTTCCATTTCAAATTCCAAGGTATGCTGATGTTATGTCAAGCATCAATGCATAGATCTTTTTGAAGTGATGTAATGGTTGTAGATAAAGTCTTTTTTTATGGGTTTTCAGTTAATGCGGTCTTAATGTAGTCCAGTATCTTGGATAATGAATTACTTTTTATCTCTTAAAAACAACAATTTGTTTAATCAGGAACACAGGAAGCAAAGTATTCCTCCTTTACTTGCTTTATGAGGTTTGTTTACAGGGCAAAGGAGAGAAGAGTGTTTTCCAGTTACCTGACTGCACCTTCATATGAAATCTGGTTTTCTTGCTGTGTAGATTAGTCAGCATAGCAATCCATGAACATTAGCAGAACTAGACTGCAAAAAAACAAAAAACATAAATCTTATTATTGAGAGGATTACCTGCTTAATTAATGAAAGTTTTAGAACATAATGATGTATGGTATAATTTCTGCACTGAGAAGACTATCCATAAAATAACTGATGTTGTGTACAATACAAATGCAATTTTTCTGTCAGCGGATGCAAATTTTTTTGTGGTGCCAAGTCTGTTAATGAATCCTGCTCAGGAAGGTGAGTTATTCCACAGTTATCTCCATTTATATGGTGAAAGCATTTGTCAATGTAGGTAGTGCTTCTGGGTATTAATACCAAGAATAATGCTGGGTAATATCAGCAACTGATGTGGAGGTTAACTAGCACTATGAAAGGCAGCCACAAACAACTAACATTTACCAAATGTGAGTTGTATAAAAGGTGATTTCAGACCCTGAATACTCTTGATCTGTAGCCATGTTCGTGAATATTTGACTAAAAAGGTGTTCCACTGTTTATTTATTAATTTTTATTTATTCAGAGGAAGAGAATACATGCTTATTAAATAAAACCTGTTAGAAAAATATAATTTACAGCTGCAGCTCCTGAAATAACTCTCATGTAAAAAGGAAACAGCTACTTCCTTTTCCCTTAAGTAGTTCAAGCCAATGAATTAAAAAATTGAAAGAATTCATAATCTTCTGAATGGAATAAAGGAACTTTCTGTTACCTTACCTCTTATCTTAAACCATATTGGATCATTCTAAAGAGTTAGTGTTTATCAGGAGAAATAAAAGTGCTGCTTGTTAACATTTTGGAAGAATTGAAGTGAGGAGGTTCAAGCCAAGAAGCCATGTTATGTTCAGGTGAAGACTGTTCTGCCATCTAAAACATTCTCCCCTAATTTCACGAGGGTGGCTTCACTATAAATATATTTACTGGTATAGAAACTGGGTCTATAATGAATTGAAACACTTGGTAATATTGCAATATCAAGCAATTCCTGGTGAAGTAGTACATCTGCAGCAGCAAATGGATATTCATAGCAGTAGATGAACAAATTTTCTCAATGCATCAGACATAGCTCATTATGAAGAGCCATTTAACTCCAGTGTTTATGATGTAAGCACCAAATTATTTGGATCCATCAAGGTACAGAGTTAGCCTAAAGCAGTAACCATTTTCCACTCTGCACTCCACTGTCATCTCCTGTTTTAGCATCACATTGCTGGTAACTCAGAGAGTCTCAGGAAGCAGTTGACATTATTGGCAACAGCTGTCTAAGAACCAGTACTGAGATTTTAAAGTATAGATGCACTACAGCTTATTCCTGACCTAAAGGACTCTTCTTCCAAAATCCAAATCCCTTTATAAATTGTTGTCATAGAGCATCTTGACTGCAATTTGGAAACATTTCCTTGATCTCAGTCAATAAAAATTCCCTCACTAATTTCAGTGGCTTAAAAATGTGAATTAGTGATCTGTTGGCTGTCACAGAAAATCCAAATAAAGTTATTAGAGACATGTAAGGCAGAAAAGTTCTGGCTGTTTTGGCCTTCTGTGTTTATCATATTACTTATTTTTTAGAAGTTTATATGTTATATGTGATGATGAAGGAGTTTTGTTTCTGTGTGCTTAGGTTGATAATACTGAAGAAATCACCTTTGAAGCTCTGAAGAAAGCCATTGGTAAGATATATTAGAGTTGTGTTTGTGCAGCATAGTTCTTGATTACTATGGAATTGCTGAAGAAAAGAGAATAACATAAAATACTACTTTTGCCAGAATAACATGAAATACAACTTTTGTTTCTTTTCACCTACTAAATTTATTTAAAACTGCAGATATTTTCTAAATATCTGAAATTATATCTTGATAATGTTAGTGAATTCATTTTCTGAAGTTAATGGGACTGAATGAAAAGCATCTGGAAATGCCTGTCATCTATTACATTTGGGGTACAGACAGCTATAAATGTGAGATATTCAAGTTACAGTCAGTGATTACTTATGAAGTAACTTGAGTATTTTTTATATATTAAGATTTTTGGGTCTTCAGTGCATTCAAACAATAGGTTGTAAATTACACATTGTGGATTTTAAAGTACTAAGATTTTTTTAAATATTTTTTTTCTGACAAGTCAACTGGCTACAAGAACACAGAATTATCCTGATTCCTTATTTCATATTACTATAAGTAATTTCTAATTAATGCTTTGCAGTCTATCAAAATCCTGTTTAAAATATGGATTAAACATTGATGTATAGAACAGTAGACATATTCTAAACAGTAATTTAATGTGACAGTATTCCAAGTGTGCCTAATCCCTGAGGTACTAAATTCACTAGGTGCTGGAAAGTTCCAGCTGCCTGTAGGTTCAGTAAGCTTATGGAGGTTGAACTGGCTTTTCCCAAATTCTGATAGAAAACTCTGGCCACCTGTCAACATGATACTGGGAGATTCTTCTTTCCTCTTGAATCTGAACCTGTGTGCACTAAGTGAGAAGTGCAGGCAATAAAGCAAAAGTGAGCCTGGATGCTACTTATAATTAAAGATCTAGTAAGAAAGGGGGAAAATTAGGTCCTCAAACCATCTCCCTGAAATGTTATCTGCATTTTGCTTTAGGAGCAATGCCAGATGACAGCTCACTTGAGAATGGTTGCATCACTTAAAGCACAATCTTTGTTCACTTCTGCAATGCACATTTGATATATCTTGTACTTCATAGGCAAAGATTGCATTTGTCTTTTTTTTTTCTTTTTGTTATTCTTTTAAGATAACAATGGACTTGAAGAACAGGAAAAGGAAAAAAGGCGTCTTGTGATTGAAAAGTTCCAGAAAGCCCCATTTGAAGAAATTGCAGCTCAGTGTGAAAGCAAAGTGAGTTTCTGCAAAATGTTAGCACTGAGGATATCAGCGCAGGCATTAGTGGGCATGTGCTGACTGAAGGGGATTTGAGTTGACATGTCACTTCTGCTGTTACTTCTTTAGAAGTTCACTTCTTTGTTTTGTCTCCACTGCTGTCAATGCTGGGAGATTCAGTAATGTGAAGTGTGTTTTTGTTTGTTCCTAGATCATTTGGAAGGTAATGGGTAACTTATACATTCTTCACCTTAATATTTTCCTTGCTATCTTTGAAATCCAGGTTCACAGTCCTTTCCTTTCACAGTCCTTTCTGGGATAACTGGAGCAGCATTTAACCCACTGCGTATTTTAAATAACTAAATGTATTTCAGATTTGTTAAACTCCTATTCTGCAACAGCAGAATTTGCTATATAATTCTTGGCACTCCAGGACAGGCTCACTCAATCTCAAATGCATCTTTAGGCTCAGAATCCTTGCAGCAGTGAGAAAGGAAATTAAGAAATGTGGCCTGGATTTACATGTGGCAATGTGTAACACACTCACCTGAGTATGGCCTGGCCACACCCATTGTAGCTCCATTCAGTATCTAGGAGTTAATAACTCAATTTAATTTTTTTCCCTTAGGCAAACTTGCTTCATGATAGACTGGCACAGATACTGGAACTCACCATCCGGTAAGGCTTAATGCAAGAAGAATATCATAGCTGAAAATTACTTTCAAAGCAATTGTGGCTATTTTCACATGGCTATGTCATAGTGTTTTCAAACACATGTAATAGGAAGAAAATAATTGCCTTTAACTGAATGCTGTGGTTTAACCCTGATAGGCCCCATATAGCCCCATGCAGCCACTGGCTTAACCCTCCTTAGCAGGGTGAGGAAGAGAACTGGAAAGGTAAAAGTGAGAAAAACCATGGGTTGAGATAAGAAAAAATTAATAGGTAAAGTCACACATGCTAGCAAAGCAAAATAAGAAATTCATTCACTTCCCATGGGCAGGCACGTGTTCAGTCATCTCCAGCTGAGCAGGGTGCTTTGGGAAGGCAAATGCCATCGTTCTTCTTTCCTGAAAGCTGTTACTGCTGAGCATGACACTGTATAATACAGGGTATCCCATGGGTCAGTTGGGGCCAGCTGACCCATCTGTGTCCCCTCCCAACTTCCTGCCCACCTGCAGCCTGTGCTCTGGCGCAGCAGTGTGAGGAGCAGAAAAGACCTTCACTCTGTAAGCTCTGCTCAGCAGTAACAAAAACATCTCTGTGTTATCAGCACTGTTTCCAGCACAAATCCAGAACACAGCCCTATACCAGCTACTAAAAAAAAAATTATTCAAGCCAAAACCAGAACACTGAAAAAGAGTACTTTTCATCACTTCAATTTTCTTACTACTTTGCATCTTCCTGATAGTGGAGAATATTCAGATACCATGTCATTGTGTCTTACAGTATCTCTGTGTCTGTCAGTAGTATTGCATGATGCTGTTGTTTTCCCACTGCTGCATCTGGTTGAGAAAGTAATTAGATATTGAGCACCCCAAGTAGTACATGGTGTCATTATAGAGAGTTGTGCACATCATTATGCAGGATAAATAGTATTTATTAGCAGTAAGCTGCATTTCGATAGTTCTGTAACATCAGTGAAATTGATGATATAGACGAGAATATACAAATCCTCAGGGCATGGTAATTTCATTAGAGTTTCCGGACTAGAATAAAATGCTGTTGGTATTTTATTATTTTATTGTATACTGTTGGTGCATATATGGGGGGGTAGTTTATTTTTGTTTCTTGCCTGTAAGTGTGTAAAGTTATAAAAAAGCAATCCATATAACTATAAATTCTGTATATTGGTTGTGCTTCTCACACAGTCCTCCACCTAGCCCCTCAGGAACGATGACCATCACTGCTGGACATGCTCATTACCATTCTGTTCCAGTCTATGAGATGAAGTTTCCAGATCTTTGTGTGTATTAAGTGTCTTCTGAAGTCTGCTGGACATTATTTAGAGTAGAGTACAATAGAAAGAACAAGATGAGTTTTCAAATTTTATTGTTTATTGTATCTAACTTTAATATAATGATGGACATGAGCCAAATACAGATTACTTTAGCCAAATTCATGAAACTGTCTTGAATTGTTTTATTCTGTATTATATTTTGAGTTAGGTTCTTCACAGGCCACATTTCTTCATTTTCATGTTTGAGTACATGTAAAAGTCAAATTTAAAACTTCTTGCCATTTAGGTAGATATTTCAGTTACTCTAGGAATTTGTATTGCTTCAAATTCCTTTAATTTGAGATACTGTAACTGAAAAACCAATTAAAGCCTTTTGTTTTTATTTGGGTTGTTTCTTCTTTTTGGTTGGTTGGTTTTGTTTGATTTTTTTTTTTAACTCCTCTTCACCTCAATTCTATGTGAAACTAGAATGCTTTTGGCTTGCTTCATCTCATTCAGTGTAACCAGTGGAGCACTACCTGAGTTCCCTCCTGTTCATGCTGTTGTATCTATTCAACTTGTTTGGTTTGGAATAGATGGAAAAACCAATACCTTACATGTGTTCAGATACAGTGAATGAATTAATGGACACTTGTTAAGTATATTGTGATGCATCACATAACATGCTTTTTAGATAGATACATCCAGTATATGTCTTGTGTTTCTTGCTAAAAGTTAAATCTTAAGCTTTGCATAAGAGAGGAGAAATCTCCTCTCGAAGCACGGAATTGTGCAATATATTTCATGTCTTAATATGTATGGTTTACAAACTGTACTTTTGAAAACACTGTAGTATTTTCTGTCTGCTTTAGTAGAAATACAGAAGAGATATATTTATTATAGCAGAAAATAAACGGAGGGCATTTTAAACATAAATACTGAAACTATATTCTGTGTGACATTTCTCTGTAATTTATAACAGCTTTTTAGTGATATTTTAGAAATTGAAAGAAAACTCAATGAAACCATTTAAAGATCAAGAATTTATTACATATATTTTCAAGCAAAAGCATTTTTAGAGATGCATCTCTGTGTTTGTTTTTGTTTCATTTCTCAAGCCTTTAAGGTAACTTTCATAGGTTTATGTATCTGAGTATATACTATTCAAATGTAAATAAAGTAAAACTGATAGAGTAAATCACGTACATTTGATGACAATTATCAAGGCTGTCTTTATGACTCACTAAATCATGCCAGCAAAAAAAGAAAAACAGCATTTGTTGATGCCATGAATAGTAAGTTTGAAGTCCCTTAATCTATCTGAATCTGACTGGGGCAGTGCAAACATGATTGAATACTCTCAAATATATATAATAAATATAGACATTTAACTGAGTGTTTTGGATGAACAGTGAACGGGAACAAAGTAGCCTAACTTCAGTTAGCCCTGCTTTGAGCAGGAGCTTGATTTAGATGACTTTCAGGAGTCCCAACCTAAATTAATCTTTGATTGCATAACTCAAGATCTGAAGGATTATTAGCCCTGCTAATTTGCTGACTTTGGAGCATTTGCAAACCCACTGTAAAAAAAAACCTTTTAAGTTTTTTGAATTTAAGTCCAGTATCCTACTAAATTTAAAAGCCTGATGTGGCATGACATCAGAGAAATATCAGCTACTTAAACCTATGAGATGACATGCTGAGACTTTCAGAAGGCATTCACAAAGCTCAAAAGGTAATTGAGACCTTCTTTTCAGTTTAACAGTGCAATCACAGCTGTTAGTGGATGACGAAACAGCCCCTTATCTACAGCATTCCGTTGTGATTTTTACTGCTGCAGCGTATCAGCCTGATCAGACCACAGTCTACACATAAATAGGACTCTAGCTTTTAGTTTTCACTTTTTTTTTTTTTAAGGTAAGACTAATAGTTTTTTGGCCTGTATAAAGAGTGTAATTTTTAAAATTTAAAAAGTAAATCCAGCATAGGGATATAATGTAAAACACCTAACCACTCTGTCATTTTTTAAAGAATATCACTTGGCACTTTTGTACAAAAAGAAGTAGTCTAAGTAATAAAGAATGTACTTCTGTTTGCACTTGAGCAGTATGGAGACTGTGCTGTAAATACAGGATTGTTTCTGTGATTGAATTCTGTTGCATGAATGCTGCATGTGAAAAAACTAGATTCAGCATTTCATTTTCTGTTCTGTTGATGAAGTATTTTCCTTTATGGTGATGGCAGGTTTCCGTGTTTCCAATGTTCAGTTTGGGAAATGCAGGTGTTGTGCAGGTGTAGTGCAGGGAGTGAAGAGCTTGTGTGTTCACGTGATATTTAATTTCTTCCTTTATGGAAATTCAGGGAGTCTGTAAGTTGATAATTGGTTCACTCTGCCTTTTCTAGACACATGGGATTTGGAAGTGACTGTAAAATGTATTGTTTTGGTAGTTATTGTTATATGAGCCAATGAATGAAACCAAAAGAATTAAGAATGCTGTTTGTTGTACAGTACAAAGCTGCTTTGTTTCACTTATCTCTTTATATTCTTCAGACAAGCTGCAGAACTTAAAAGCTCCGTATGCAGATTGGCCCTGTGTTATCTGCAACACACTGAGCACTGTCTTAATGGTTATAATTGGTACCCAGTTTAAATGTATTCCAGCTGTTGCTTGGGGTTCACTTTCCTATTATGTCATCTTGAAAAACTTACAGCTTTTGGTAGTGAGTCACTTTAAGATAAATTAAATTCATGGTAATTTTAAAAGGTAGAAATAGCCTGCTGTCCAAAATCAGAGTAGGGCTAATTTGTCTGTTGTTCTAATGGTCATATATATTCTGTACTTTATGTAATGAACCAGTTTCAATAAATGTAAGAACACACTGTGCAATCTATATTTAAGCAATAAAATAAACCAAAATTTAAAAAATAATCTTTTCTAAGGTGTCAGTTAATTTTTATTGCTTACAATTTATATGTCAATTACTAATTTTTTAGCATTTAAAATAGCCCTCAGTTTACACACCTTTTTACTTTTTTTTTTTTTTTTCAGATATTGCAGCATTACATCGTTATTAAAACTACTACATTTATTTACTATTAAACCGGCACAGGCTTGAGAGGAGGGGCTGTGAGAATCTCACCAGGTTCACCAAGGCCAAGTGCAAGGTCCTGCACCTGAGGTCAGGGCAATCCCAAGCGCAAACACAGGCTGGGAGAGAAATTGAGAGGAACCCTGGGGAGGACTTGGGGGTGTTGGTGGGTGAGGAGCTCAACATGTCCCAGCAGTGTGCTCAGGCAGCCCAGAAACCAGACGTGTCCTGGGCTGCACCCAATGCCCCACGGGCAGCAGGGCAAGGGAGGGGATTGTCCCCCTCTACTCTGCCCTTGTGAGACCCCACCTGAGCCCTGCTTCCAGCCCTGGAGCCCCTAAAACAAGAAAGATTTTGACTTGTCTGGAGGAGGCCACACAGTTGTTCAAGGGGCTGGAGCATTTCTGCTGTGGAGGCAGACTGCCTTGGGCTGTTCATCCTGGAGGAACATGATTTCCCCTGCCTCTGGGGAGACCTTACAGCACTTTGTAGTACCTAAAGGGATTCAGGAGGGCTGAAGAGGGACCTTGGGCAAAGGCATGCAGTGATAAGACAAGGAGGAATGGCTTCATATGGAAAGAGTAGGTTTAGATTAGATACTAGGAAGAAGTTCTTTCCTGTGAGGGTGGTGAGGCACTGGAACAGGCTGCCCACAGAAGCTGTAGATGCCCCATCCCTGGATGGCTTCTTGGCCAGGCTGGAAGGGGCTTTGAGCAACCTAGTCGAATGAAAGGTGTCCCTGCCCATGGGACAGGCGAAGAATTCAGTGCTTAAAAAGCTAAAAATATTGAAGTAGGAAATATTTGTAGATTAGTAGTTAATAAATTAGTTGTTTGCTTTTGGGAAACAGCTAGTTTTTTGGCCAGCTGTGCCCGAAATCTATGAAAAATATGTTGTAAAGTGACTATGAGAATGAGAGAAGAAAGAAAAAAGCTATGCTAAATGTTTCTTTTTGATCTGCTTGTAATTTTTTTTTATTATTTTAGCACTGATCTCTGATTATGAATAAATGTAGCTAATCATGACTAGATTATTTAAGCCTTCACTTTATCAACATAACTCATGTGGTAGTAATTAAGGCACAACTTAGGTGTTAAACTCTTCCTGAAATAAGAGATACTGGGGAAAAAAGCTCAAAGGAATTAATGTCAATATTGCCTGAATAACAGCATTTCTATTTTGTTATTTCTCTTTTACCTGATTGACTAAATGATCCATCCCTATCTCTGCAGTCAGAAAATTCAGCACTGTTGAGTGCATGTTTGCATAACCATGAAGGTAGTAATAATTAGCAGAAAGAAATGGGAGTTTATTTTAAGGTACAGTGCTCAGAGCAGCAGCACCACTGTCAAAGAGATGAACTGATGTTATTGTTACTCTGCAATGCAATTCATTCACCTGTTTACAGGCCAGTTTTTCACATTTCAGCTCATTATTTGTCTCACTTTCTCATTGCAATATTTATTTATAAATTCTGTGAAATGTAAAATAATTTTTCATGCCTGTGATAAAAGTTGAAGTGTAATGCAGATCTTATCTTCAGCATAGGACAAAAGTGGGCATTTTGCAGTTTTAGCATTTTGCTTCAGTACTGAGATGTCCTTTTTCTGTACTCCCCCTGTAAAGAGGGAGTTAATTAAAATCTTGTCTGCAAATAGAATTTCTCACATCACTTCTCTGACCTCTCTGCCTTCCCTTAAAGAAAGTCTTTTTCTTCTGTTGGTTTTTTCACTAGTGCTGATGGTGTAGCCGCTGGGATCCAGAGGGATTCACGTGACTGAATACCTGTGGGGTTTATTTTGGGAGTTTGTGTTGTGGGATTTTGTTTGTTTGTTTGTTTGTTTGCGCTTTTGGTGGGGGGTGGTAGTGTTTAGTTTTTTGTTTGTTGGTTCAGGGTTTTGGAGAGTTTTTTGCACTGTAGTAGTCCTTTGCACTTTTAATGTAGGAAAAATACTGAAGGGGGCGTATCACCAGCCAGAAGTTTATAGAATATAAATTGCTCATCCGAGAGCATTCACAAGCATTTTCACCTGCTGTTCTCACACTGTTCAGTTCACACAGGATCAGATGCTGGGGTTTAGTGAACTGCTGCAGGACCTGGAAGAACACAGGCAGCATCTCTGCATCCAGCATGAGGATACAGTCATTGGTCTGTAGGAATACTTTGGTGACAAAGTTCAGCCTATAGAACAAGATGATGGAGAAGAAATCCAGACCTTTCAGAGCAGCTGAATCACTGGGAAGTTTGTAGCAACATTTTTTGTTCTGGGAAGTGTTGGTGAGTTAAAGAACTATAGAATGGGTTGGGTTGGAAGGGATCTTTAGAGTCTCTCTCCAAGTCTGTTTTAAAACCTGTCAGTCTGCCCCGATAGCTCATGAGCAAAGACCCTCTTGCCCATGTGAGAAATACAAATCCCATCTGACACAAACAGGCCTGGTATTGTGCTGACCATCCCATTACCAAAAAAATCTAAGTTCTGTCTGTGACCTCAGCCATGGAGCCAGGTATTGACAGACTGTGTCTGTCTGTTCCTGCAAGGATAGGGGAAAAAATGACCTGTGCTCCACATTTCCTGATGAGCCATTCCAAGGCACTGAAGTCTCTTTTGATCACCACTGGACTGCACATTGTGACTTCATCATTCCCAACATGCAAGAGCAATAATGAGTAACAGTCTGAGGGCTGTACCAGGCTGGGAATTTCCTGCTTGGGTCCTTAACTTGGGCCCCAGGGAGGGAAGAGGCTTCCCTAACAGGAGGGTCTGCCCTCCATTTTGGACCTTCTATTGCCTTCAGAAGGGAGTCACACACAGCTATAGGCATGAATTAAAAAAAGGAACTAATTTTCATGTAATTACTCTACCTTTGCTTCTGGGTGTTTCCTGCTAAGCTCAGTAAAGGAAGAATGTCTGCAGAAGTTGGAGTTGTTGCAGGTTGGTTTAATTAAAAACCCGGAATATTTGGCCACCATCAGCAAGATCCAGTCTGAACCAAGTGCACAGTTAACAAAAGTCAGTCTAATCATAACAGTTTTTACATTAAAAATCAAGTGAAGTAATATAGAACACTGTCAATTCTTTAAGGTAATATCTTACCTAGGTAGATGGTCCACAGTGCTGACCTCCCTACAGTAAGGCATTAATACAGCCTAACACCTAATCCTAGTCTATGATTACGTGATTTGTGTGCTGGAGAATGTGAGGCAGCGTGTAGAGGATGAGGAGGCAGGTACTCAGTGGCTGGCTGCTGTCATGCCCCTTCCCAGCCCCTGGAGGTGGGCTTTTATCTGTCCTTGTGTGCCACACTTGTGGAGCTCCCAGTGCGATGCTGCGTCCCTCTCTTGGCTCTTCGGAGTCCGCTCCGCAGGGCTCCTTCCTCCTCACTGCTCTCCTCGGAGCTGGAACCCCCTGTGCCTATATCTGTGCCTGGTGGGGGCCTTTCAGCAGGCTCACCTGGGCAGGAGACCTTCTCCCCTCGGCACTCCTGCCCCTGGAGGAGCTTCAGGCTCTGGTTGAAGAAGGCAGAAGCCATGCACTCGGCCGCAGCCTTGTCGCAGGCGCAGAGGAGCTTTTCACACGTGCTCCAGCCAATGCCTGACAGAGGAGTTCCACAATTAATGTTTGAAAGCTGTTAAACTTATTTCATGCATAATTTGCCACAGGTAGATGAACTCTTGAAAATAAAATTTTCAAATCGGCCATGCAATTTAGTCTCCAAAGTCACCATTAATTACCTAAACAAAAGCCTGACACCAGGGTGCTGGGCAGTGGAAGGTTCTACTGGCTTGAGTTGAATTTGTGAATGTAAATACACAGATAGCTGAATTCTGTCTGCAGTTATAAAATGTCTGAATGTAATTTTCGCAGCCTGACTGGTCACATACACAACAGTGTAATAATCTCTGTCTCAACTAGGAAAAAAGTTCAAGTTTATAGTAAACATTGCTAGTTTTTTGTAAGCTAAATATTTCTGTCTCTGTACTCAGCTCTAGCAGCTCTGTCATAATGTCATTCAGTCTATCACATTGATACACTGTCATCAGGACATGAGAATTTCCTCTCACAAAAGCTTACATTTTGGCGTGTGATCCAAACATACAACTTCAGATCTCAAACTTCTTTCTGCATGACATCCAAGTTTCTTAACTTGCTCCGTACAGCAGTGATGAGAGAAGCAGCATCTAAAATAAACAGTAGAAGTAAATGGAAAATACTTACTCTTCCTGAATCCCAGAATGCTCACAATAACTTCTCTGTCTTTATTTTCAATGCACATTAATACTAAAAAATTTTAGCTTTCATACCCTGGATTTTTTTTTTTTCTGTGAAGGACAAAAAACAACCCAAGCTGTTCCTACTTTCTTCCTATACTTGTTCCTACTTTCATGTTCCTCTTTCTAATTCCTTTCATGTCATGTGTTTAACAGGTGTGTGTTTTAATTTTAAGACACATAATTACAATTGTAAGCATGACCTAATCTGTCATGAGAAGTGTCTTCCAGTGTTCAAACCTTGGCTGGAAATCTGAGAACTGTATCATGATACCCAAATCATGCCATTATCTAATCCAGTTTTTCATGCATGGGCTCTCTTGTTTGTGAGTGCAGGAAAAAGGTGTATGCTCTACTTAGACCTGATGTGCCCCAACTGTTACGAGCTTCCACAGAGGAAGAGTTTTTTATCTACAAATACAATGCTCCCAGAGGCGCTTCTATTTGTGAAATTCTCTGCTTGCCCCTCATGGTCAGCCATACTGGCTCTTGGCTGCAGCTCCAACAGAACTTAGCTCCAGCTCTGCTCCCTTCTGAAGGACACTATGCCCTGGGTGCATATTAATTCTTCTCCACGAATCTCTTTCCAAGCCGCCTCTTAGCCAAGTTTCACTGTGACCCTTATCCATTTAATGTACTCCTCCTTCTGCTCTGCTTACTTCCCATCGATCTTCTTTCTTATTTTAACAGAGTTACTAAATCCTCTCCAAAACATTAACACAACAATAGAATATGGTTTAGTCACATTAGAGTATTTTGTGTTTTATTTATTTAAGTGGAATGTTTTCCCCCTAAATGTGACTTGGCTACTGCTATGTTGCTATACAATGCCCAAAAGATGATGTACTGATCTTCCTTGGTCCATGGGCACCACAATATCACCCACAGTTAATGGCACATACAGAGGAGCCCACACCTGTCCAGTGCATCGGTGGGATCACCTCTTCCCTCTTGGCCACAGTAGCAGCCATAGGACTCAAATTCCTCTGGGCACCGCTCAGTTAAACAGAAGAGCATTTCTCCGAGCTGGGGCAGCTCCCTCGCCACTCTTCCACGCCCTCTCTCTTGCAGAAAGGTCAATCTCTCGCACACTACAAAGCAAAGTTGTTATTTGACACATCATGTTTTCATTGGTTGAGGCTCTCTTGTGAAGATAGAAGTGTTTCCAGAGCTATCAGAAACTCTGAAGGACAACATTTTACTATCTCTAAATTATTGCTTCAGTCTATGAATTATGGCTCTTAGAATACTGCTGACTAAGACAGCAAAAGGGCAAAGCAATATTTAAAGAGGAGAGAGATTCTTATGAAGATAGAACACACAAGTCAAATTGGACTGCAGTGAGAATACTTAGCAGTCCTTTGTAATCTTTCATAAGTAAATTTTTCTTTTGGAATATTCAAACTCAGCTGAGTATTTAGTGATTTTTGTCTTGGTAATTTGGAAAATACTGTCCTAACCTCTTGTTCTTCCACAGTGATAGCTGGGCAATGAGCATGTTTTGCTGAAGGAAACTAATTTTTTTATATTTTGTTCCCTTTTGAAATATAGTCCAGTTTGAGCTGTGGTGCCCCTTGACCAAATGTAGGAGTGATCTGTTTTAATGGCTATTGTACTGCTGAGGTTTTGGCATCACCAAGTCCCAATCCTAATGTCTCTGTGGCTCCCTCTACTCAGGAAGAACTGATATTGTGAGAATTATTCATAAGACTTGAAAGAACCCAGTGTTCCATATCAGGAAAAAGGCATCAAAGGGGCCTCTTCTGGGATTTTGCCAGGGAAATGATGGAAGGGGCTGATGGTTGGATTGCAGGAGAAGGAGGGAGGGAGGGCTTCTGTTCCCTCTACATCCTCTTTTCTCCCATGAGTAATCCCATCTTTCCCTCTGCAGCCCTAGACTGTTTCCTGTTCCTGTCAGGGTCAGTCCTGGGTTACTGTCTCCATGGAAATTCTGCCCATGTGCCTTCTTGGGTCTTGACTTATGTTCATTCACAGAATAAACCAGAGGTTTAGGGAATTGATCTGTCCTCTCTAAAAGCTGGTATTTTAAAATCAATTTTTCCATTTTGGTAGAAGGTGGGGTTGATTCTTCTGCTCTTTTCCAGTTCCAGCGCTGCTTCTCTCCATTGGGAAGCCTAAAAAGATGGATGGGACAGTCCTTGAGTGTGAATTTATAGCTGTGACAAGTCTGAAATGTCTTAGGATCTCTTGGATCTCTGAGCAGGAATTGGAAGAGAATCAGAAATGGTGAGAAAAAGTCTGACTGGCAAAGCTCTGGCGAAAGGTCAAAATGATGAGCAGGAGAGTTCCTACTGCTGCTGCTGCTGCTTATAAAACAAAGTAACTTAAAGATGTGATTAAATTACTTCCAACAAGCAAAGGCAGGGAGAAACATTCCCTGAGCTCATTTTAGATACTGCGTTATATGAAAAATGTACTTACAAGTTAATAGTAAGTAGTTTTAATATGTGTTACTGACAGCATATTGGCAGAAGAGGTTAAAGTGATGGAACTTTTGCAGATGTCTCCACCTCCTTTTCTTCTAAATACCAATACATCTGTGCTTATCTGACTGGTTTAAAATAACTTTAATCTTTATATGTAATACATACCCGCTTTTAATATAGAGGTTGCTGAATAGTTCATCAGATGTAACAGGGAAAAACCCCTTTGTTTACCTTTTACTGCAGGTCCTCTCTCAGACAGTCCCAGATCCAGAGCTATTCCAGAGGAAGCTGTGCTCAGACCACCCCTTGCAGGGCTTGTCTCTGGAGAAGACAAATGCATAGATTAGACCGTGAAGTCAGAATAAACTCTTCCTTCAGGAGTGTGTCCAGAAGTGCATATTTTAAACTATTATCAACTAGCCGTCTTCTAAAATTTGTTAAATCTTAGTGGGAGGCTGTTTAATAATTGTTAGTTAAGGTGGCAGTGAACTACCCTTTCCAGGGCCGTCAGTTTTATGCGTCCTGTATTGTATGTAACCTATAGATTTAGAGACAAAATAGTGTCATTCTGCATACCCATGAGAAATGCTGACTCCTCAGGGAGCTGTGAACAGGAATAGGAGTGCTCTAAATTAGAAAAAGTGTAATTCATTTTCACTTGCCTTTTCCCTTTGTCCTTGCAGGTGTTCCTGCAGGAATCTTGTTGGTGGGGACAATTTTGACTTGCATTGAGTTACTGTCTCCCGGGAATGAGGCTGGGGAGGTGATTATCTCTTCCACTGGGACCAAAGCTTCCATAAATCCTTCTTCTTCTGAATAAGCAGAAAAAAAGAAAGCAGAAGAAGAAATGGAAAATAAACAGCAAGATTTTAATTTTAGATAGCTGGTGAGAGTAATATCCTCAGGCAGAAGGAGTGTGAATTGATGGTCATAGAGAAGGAATATCTAAGAGGAAAATTGGAAAAGCAGAGTATTCACACTGGTCATTTATTTACATCTCTTGCCTTTCAGAAGAAAGGACTGTGGTTAACTATGATCACTTTATCTGCTGATTGGTTGGGGGTTTTTTAATTCTCTAGGTACCGAGACAAAAAGCTGGGCCAGGTGCTGAAAATCATGTTGGTTGCTGCTTAGTCAGGTATACTGAGAAATAAAGTACAGGTGAGATGCCATGAGATGTCATTTTCTGAGTAAATTGTGTAAAAAAATGTCTGTTCAATGGAAAGCAGGAAATTATTTGACTGATGCAGAGCCGGGTGACTGAAGGGCTTACTTGGTTGCAACCACAAAGAAATATTGAGGGGAAAATAAGTTGAAAAATAATTGTTTTCAGGAGATTCTTTATCCTAAAAATTAAATCGGTATTTGGTTTTAGATTATCTGACACTCTGTTGTTGATCAGGAATGTTTTGTTGAATTAAAATATTTTTTCTTACATTTTAAACTTTTTTTATATAAACTAATTTGTAAATGAAAAAACTTATCAAATAGTTTCATTTTTTTCTAAATGTCAATATGGCATTTCACAAAATAAATATTTTGAAAATGGTAATGGACATGTATTTTATATTTTTAAAGCTTTCCTTTTGAGTTCTTTGGCTGAATTTATTAATTAGACTAAACTCAAATTCATTAAACTTGTCCCTCTCATGTTCTGGTTTTAGTATGTGTTGAAAATGATCTGTCACAGGATAAGAGGATAGTTTAAAAGAAATAAAAATACTGCTAAGAACGGTGGTATAGAGGAATCGATAGTCACACACTGGTTTTGATAGCTCAGCAAGGTGCACATTTTATGCCACTTTGTTTGGCAGTGAAATGTTGAAATGAAAGTCATTCCTGCTGGATGTAGAAAATAAAACCAGAGTTTGGGAAATTCTACACTTAGCTAAGAATAGATATCACAAATAATCTCCTGGGGGTCATGCAGACCTGCAACACGATACATAGATTTTCTGATACATTCAAATTAATGTAGGAAAGCAGTCAGTGATTTTGACCAGTGCTTAGTACAGCAATGCCAAATTCATTGGGGTGGGAGACAGGGATATTGTTCAGACAGTGTAATCAGAGTCAAAAATGACTGCTTCCTACTCTCCGTATGCAGTTTTCTCTGACATTTTTCTGGTGGATTTCAGCCCACCTGCATAATCCTTTCTACACTAAAGGGGTCGCAGGAAACTTCCAGATCTACCAAGGTGCTCCATTTTCAGCTGTAGCTACTGCTGAGGCTGTGCTCAAAGCATGGACACCTGCAAAAGCTGGAACAGCTTTTAGACTGGGAGAGAGTTCCATGAAATTATCCTTAATAAAGAAGGAGGCAAAATCAAAATGAGCCCTTCTGGCAGCAGATGCTGTGACTGTAATTTACAGAAATAGCCATTATATCATAGAACCTTCTGTAAAGAGGCTTTCAGAAATACATGGATGAGGAGTGCAAATGAGTGGCTGGAGGCAAGGAACAGCTAATGCTTCTCAGCCAGATTTTACTGTTTGTGTATCTGCTATCTGACCCTGATCTAAATGTGATTCTCCAGCAGCCCTGTTGATACCATGTGCAGAGTTTCAACTGTGATGCTTTTAGATGATGAATTGCTGTGTCCGTCAAAGAAAGAGGAAAACTGAGTGTCACTGACCTTTTATTGACAGGAGAGGGGGAGCAGGAGCTGTGGTCCCTTGAGATAACTGTACAAAAAATAGGTATTTTGGTAGTGACCTGTCTGCTGAATTTCTGCCATGCATTTCTGAAAGTACTTTAGCTTAAAATATTATAAAGCTTAACCAAACAGCCTGGATTTATAAAGACGGTAATTAGGAGAAGTGTTTTGCTGAAGGATGTGCAAGTCATCAGAAGAAATATTATCCAGAAATTCTGTGCTGAAGATTTTTGACTATGACACCACGGAGCTTCATAAATGAAAATCCATCTTCGCCTGGAGTCAAGAGTGCAAAATTTGTCAACAAAAGTTTAACGACTCTTACCTCTGGCTTTGGAAGTTGCCAAGACTGTGTCACGGGGCTCAGAAGAAACCACTGTTGAAAATAGAAAATATAAATTCAGGAAACACATTGCCAGCACAGTTATGAATAGTGATATTGCTGAGAAGAGCATTTTCCGAAGACAGGAAGATCCAGATGTGTCATGGATAGACATTTGCCTATTTTTCTCAGTGGTATATTGATGGTTATAGACAAAGTGATACTCATAAATTAATTTCATTGCATGCAAATAATGTACATAGCACCAACACAGGATTCTGTGATTCTATGAAAGAAGCAGCATAAGTAATGCCAAATTGGGAAATTCAATGTTAAGTCCATTTGACAGACAAATAAACTGAACAGGATTAGGTCTGGAATCCCAGTGTTGTGCACAGAAGGATGTCACATTCCTTGTGAGCACCTTGTGTTTGCCTGCACTGAAAGTCAGGTATGGATGGGCAGCCACAAGTCCAGGTAGCTCTCTAACCTCTAACTTATTTCTTTACCTGATAAAATGATTTTCATTTGTGAGCTCCCTTTTCATAAATTATAAACATAACTATCAAATCTAAAAAAAATCTAAAAAATCTCTGAGAAAATCATCTCCACATTTTTTCTGTGTTGTTAGGATATTTTGATGTGAATTTGTTTGCCTTTGAATGAGTTTCTCAGTGGTACTTCAGTTTAATGCAGCTTCCACGGTTGTCAATACTGAAGCTTCTTTGAGCTTAAACAGGGAGACAACTGGTTGAATAGTAAGTGGTTCTCCAAAGGTTTCCTTCAAAGACTGACTAGAAATGTTATATGTATTCTTTTCAGCTTTCTAAAATTCCTAACACAGGTTTTTGTTCGTTGGTAGTACTTGGAGCCTTATGATGGACTGTGCCTCATTAGGGAGCAGGAGTAGTTGTTTTTTTCAGGAAGTAAAAGATTGCTACAGAAGTGCAAATATAGGTGCTCTCATTCCTTCAGGAGTTCTGTTTTCTATTTATAGTGTCCCAGAAGCGGATAGAAAAAACGCGAACCAACACTGGAGCTGCTGCTAGGCCAGAATGAAAAATATGGTTAAAAACTACTTTGATAGTACAGGAGAGATATGAAGGAACAGCCAGTACTTGCAGTCAGCGTAAAGCCTTCTCAGGTACCTACACTAGGGCATGTGCTGCTATTTAAAAAAATAAAAAACAAATAAACCCACAAACCTTAAAATGTGAAACATTGTTTCTTAAAAAAAAAGAAAATTTCCATGTGGTTTTCAATATTGCAGATTCACACTTAGGACAATGGCACACACAGAGGGGCACACTCCAGCTTGTAACCAGGTTCTTAAGTTCTCAAAAAAATCCGACTTTCCACCTCTCCCCATGCAAGCTGGTCTAGTGGAAAGTGTCTCTGCTCATAGCAGGGAGTTTGAAATGAGATGATCTCTAAGACCCTTCTAACACAAACCACTCTGATTTTCTGAGTTAAGCAGTGGCCTGGTTGCACATAGCCAGTGCATGTCGCTTGAGTGCTTGGCAGATATGGGGTCTATGAACAGATGATCATGGAATCGTTGAGACAGGAAGAGACCTTCAGATCATCCAACCCAGCTGTCAGACCAGGACTGCCCCTGTAACCCCTAAACCACATCATCCAGATCCAGACACCTCTGAAACACCTCCAGGGGTGGTGACTCCACCATCTCCCTGAGCAGCCTATTCCAGTGTCTGAGCACCTGAACAGTGAATGAAATTTTTCTAACATCTAATCTGAATATCCCCTGTCTCATTTTAGGACATTTCCTCTGATTGTTTCCCTGCAGGCACAGTAGAAGAAACCAACTCCCACCTCACTACACCCTCCCGTGTGGTGGTTGTAGAGAGCAGTGAGGTCCTCTCTGAGGCTCCTCTTCTCGAGACTAAACAAACCCATCTGCCTCAGCACCTCCTCATAAGACATATTCTCTAGTCCTCTCATGAGACTTGTTACCCTTCTCTGGACACATTCCAGCACCTCAATGACCTTTTTAAAGTGAGAGCCCAGAACTGAGCACAGCACTCGAGGTGCAGCCTCATGATGCTGAGGGGTGATCACTGCCCTGGTCCTGCTGGTCACACTATTGCTGACACAGGCCAAGGTGCCGTTGGCCTTTTGGGCCACCTAGGCACACACTGGCTCCTGCTGAGGCAGCAGTGGACCAGCACTCCTAGTCCATTTCCCAGACAGCTCTGATGCCACTCTTTCCTTAACAGCTCTATGGCTTTGCTTGTGATGGAGCCACAGAACAAGAGTGCAGCAGCTAAACTGGGTAAGAGTTCAAGGCTCCCTCTGCTTCATATCTTGGCCCTCTCTTACAAGTCATCCACCCCCAGAGCTACCAAGGGCTTTGGCTGCTGCTGTCCCTGGCCTCTCGTGTTGCAGTGCCCACCATGCAGGCAAGAGGAGAACAGACTCTCACACTGCAGCAGTGAGATTTTGAAGTACCCACTCTTCATAAGACAGACACTGATTTTAGCAAAAAAAAACAACAAACCCTATTGTCACAAGAACCACTTGGTCTTGGGGTTCAGACACTCACCAAGGAGGCTCCAGAGTGAGGAGGTTTCAGCCTGGATCTCTTCATTACAAGTACATAAACCACCAAACTGGTGGCTCGTTGGCACAAACCATGCTCAGAATTTCCACGTGCTACTGCTGGATCTTAATTAATTCAGTATCTTTTAGACAAGAAATAAGCAATTGGCTGTGGGTCCAGTGCTTGGCACCCACAGAGGGCGTCTCTGCCAAACAGCTCACCTGCTCCAACCTGTGTTCCCAGGGAAAAAAAGGTTGTGTTGATGAAAACAGGTTTTGTTGTAGAGCATTCATTCTCAGCCCTTGGGAAACTTACTGTAAACACTGTTAAACATATTAGATGCACAAATTGAAAAATTACACCATCCCATTCAGTCTTGAATCCATCACCAAAACATTACATCTCCTTTTTCATCAGTCCTTTTAGAAGGGCAGAAAAGAAGCAAACATCTTGTATTCTCTCAGCTTTTGGAAGCTGAAAGCAGGGCTTTTTTCTAAGTTGCAAACCTTCTTCCGCAGATGCAGTCACAGCCTGTATTCCTTCAGTCCCCGGATGAGCCAACTCTGCAAAAACAAAAAAAAATTTTACTCCAGAAATTTGTGGCTTAGGGTGCTCCTTAGACTGTATCAGCATAATATGAACAGTGTCATCAGAAGGGAACTAATTTCTAAATATTATTATTACAGTAGCAGTATTAAAATATTGCTTTAGTACTTACACCTTGCTGCTACTAAATTCTACTGAAATATGATCAGGCGTCTAAAATAAGCAGAGGCATCCAGTGAACTAAAATTGAATCTGTCGTTATCAGCAGTGAGAAAATCAGCATGACTTTCCTGTTAGCACCAAATAATTTCCTCTTTATTTTTAGTGTGTTGGATCTACCACAGTGTATATTAGGGCCATCTGATGCCAGTGAAAGATTACTGTCTTAAAAAAAGACAGCTACCTGGCTTTGATGCAAACCTTCCTGGGGCATTTTCTTCTCTCTTGATGCATTCAGGAACCCTCCTGTGATGCACACATCCAGGATGTGATACAGGTGTGTGTGTGTGTGTGTGTGTGTGTGTGTGTGTGTGTGTCCTTATCACTGGGGCCTGTGACTGTGAGCCAAAGTATTAGAAAAGCTAACATTGCTTTTTCACATCTCCCCCAGCTTGGGAGCCCAGAGGTCCTGCCCCTGCCATGCTCTGATTGCAATCCATAGGAATGAAGTTTTTAATCCAGGCCTGCTCCCACGAGGCAGGCATTTGGTTTTGCAAGGCTGTAATTTCAGCTACAGAGCATGGATCAGTGTGTGACCATGGGGATAAACACCCCCTTCAACCTTAGCAGGGATTTTTTCCTTCCAGAATAGAGAACAGACTTGTTTGTGCTTTTGCAGTCAGTTTTTGAATGGTTTAAGGGAAGATTTGTGTTAGCAATATTTTCAGCATTTCCTGCTAGTAAACACCACCTTCTCTCCTAGTATTCACCCAAGTAGCAGTAAATGGACAGGACACGTGAAATGGAGACCAGATTTATGGCAGGAAAGCACCCAGCTCCTGCTTCATTCTCGTTGGGTCACATTTGATGCCAGCAGAAAATTTGGCAGGAGTGGGCAGTCGGTCAGATCCCCATTATTACCTGTAACTGGAGATGGGCAGGAGGAGACATCTAGCCCATTCAGGGAGGAGTTGATCTGTGCATTCACAAAGCATTCAATGGCGTCTTTGTCGCAGGTGCAGAGGAACTGTTCACAGGGATCCACAGACTCTGGAAAGAAAACAAAAATCCCAACAAGGCGCTATTGAAAAATCTTTTTCGCCTTCTGCTTTGTCCTCCCTGTGCCTGTATTTTGTTGGTGCAAACCTATTTATGTTGTGTTTCTCCATGCAAAATCTGGTCAAGTTTCTTAGTCCAACTCTGATTTTAAACACCAGTTGATGCAGCCTGGCATGGCTGTCGATAAATTATTGCCTCTTTGGTTGTGTCTGCAGAGTACTGAGGACTACCAAGCAATGCTCTAGTTTTTCCATGGGAAACATAATCCAGATGATATTGCATTTAACATTTCACAGACTTGATTAAAATATTCCTCCTAACTCCAAGAAGTAACAGTCCACAATCCAAGCCTTTCATGTGAGATGTGATTTGCTCCTTTACAAAGAATCAGAGAACCTTAGAACAGCTTGGATGCGAAGGCGTGTTAAACCTCATGTCATTCCACCCCCTGCCCTGGGCAGGGACACCTCCCACTAGACCAGGTTGCTCAAAGCCTCATCCAGCCTGGCCTTGAACATTTCCAGGGATGAGACACATGACTTCTCTGGGCAACCTGTGCCAGTGCCTCACCACCCTCAAGGTTAAGAATTCCTTCCTAACGTAAAGGATATGAAACAGTTTCCTGGGAAATACTATTTTCCCTCTTCAAAATCTCCTACCTTTCAGAGTTTAAAAAAACATTGACTTTTCATAGCTGTCACACTTCTATTTCATATATGTGATGGGGACTATACAGAAAGAGCTTAAAAAGCATTATTAATGTTTAAATGCACTTGGACCATTAGAGATTGGCCTAAATAGCAAAAATCATTTTAATTTGAAACAAGAAATGGGAATTGGATCAGATTATTGCTTAAAAAGGATATAAGGGTATTAGTTTGGGGATTCTGCTCCTCTGTGCTGGTATCTTCAAACCATATTTTAGCATACAGTCTTTTCTGAGAGCCAGTACTTGATGAAAAATTATGTTACATGTTATTAGGCATTAAAGAACCCCACTGCACTCTTGTCAGGCCTGTACCACCATTGCATGCAATAACACACAATGTCTGCCCTCACTGGTGATAGTGCTGTAGCTGAGGAGTGTGCATGAACCTCTGAACAAAGAATTTGATCCCCCAAAGTGCAGTGCCTCAGAAGATGGTTTTTCAGGTCTCTCCTCAGCATCTGATGCATTTCTGATGTGTGGAGACATCTCAACCAATTCTTAGTAGTCCTGCAAAGTAAAGGCTGAGGAAGAGGCAGCCTGTTGGAGAAGCTCTGGGCAGTGGAGGTGATTTCTGATTAATTTGTCTATAACTTTGTTGGTAGAATCAGAACAAACTTCTAGGTGCAGTGAGGCTCCAGTTAAGTACTTTTGACAGATCAGTCTCACCACAGGTCAGGTTTTTAGTAGAGCAGCTGACATCTGCAGAAATCTTTGATGGGTCCCATGTGCACTCCATCTCCAGCGCTTCCTCGTAGCATTTGCGGTGCTGAAAACAGCATCTTGAAAAGGAAATAGCAGAGAGGTCAAACTATTCAGTTTCAGTTCAAGGTCAGACTTTTCAAGGTAGTGATGTCATGTGGCTCTTAGGCAAAACCATATAAGATGCCAAAAGAGAAAAAGGGGTCCCTGGTGTGATCCCCAGACAAAAGAAAGGCCGAGTGCTGCCTTTCCCTGAGTCAGAGTGGCAGGATAACCAGAGCTGCATGCAAAACTGAGTGTGGGAGCAGCTCTGCCTGCTGTGGGTGACCAAACATTTCTGTCCTGCTGTGGTACCAGGGTGCTTGCAACAACTTTACAGGCACTTTAAATAAGAAATCCACTGCCAGTGCACAAAAACTTCCCTTCATCACTGTCAGCTCACTGACAAGTAAAGCCCCACAAGTCAGCTCTAGAAATCTTGGATCCAGTCCTGTGACAGCCTTTCTCACTGCAGATTTAGAGAGCTACACTGAACCTGGCACTCCTGGAGGGTTAATGGCTCTGCAATGTGAACTCCTGTGTCTCACTGGAACTATTTAAATACATGCAGTTTTATTCTCTATTTCTTGTGCTTCTATGCAACAATCACAATCGAAATGCACCATTCAGCCATGGGAAAGGGCCACGAAATATTTTTCTCACACTGGAATAAAACAGTTTTCTCCTGCCACTATACAACACAGGCAGTCAGAAACTTTGTGTTTTCCTGTACCCCTGCTGTCCTGCCAAACTCAAATTGCCTACAGGGCCACTTAAGCTTTGAACAGGAATAAAAAGTCAACTGAACCAATGAGCTCTTCTTCACTTGTCTTCTCTCCAGTTCTTTGTACAGATAAATCATCTATACAACATCTCTATGCACTGACATCAACTGTAAATGAAACACCAGTAAAACAGTCATCATTTAGCCCAGATAAAGTTGTTACATAGACTAAAGCATCTTGCTGTTAGATTCAGATTGAAATACCCTCATTTCAGAGAAATGGACTCAAAGCATTGCTCCATTACTGAGTTGCATTTGGCCTGGACAATGCTGAAGGCAAGGACAACACAAACATCCAAACCCAGTATCTACTGCCAGGAAGGCTGACACCTGTTCTTGCCAGGCTCCCTTCTAGGGAGCTCTTCTAGGCTACACCTGCACTTTTTCACCTCCTATGTTTAGAAAGAATTTTGTATTAAATCACTGACTGTATTAATAAATAATGATCACAACATTTAAATTGTGTTCACGACCAGACAAATAGTCCAAGGCATGTATCTAAAAAAAGTGAGGGAAAATATCATTAACCAGAAAGGCCTGATGGCTCCTCTGCACCACAAATTCTACTGTGCCTTGTTCCAGAGATGAGGCTGAAATATGTGAGCTCCATCAGGAACAGGGTTTTGAACACCAAAATGGTGATGTCTCAACACTGTCCTGACTCTGCCTGAGGTCTAATGAGGTGTTAGCATCTAAAAGCTCCTCTAACTGCGTAAGAAGTCTAACACAAACTCTCTGCACCTCTTGTTTGTTTAGAGATTCACGGTTACATCAACATTTACTGCAACCAACAGTTAATCCAAAAATTTTCTTAGTTTCCCTTTGCAAGCAGGGCACTGTAAGACATGGATTGGCTTCTGGGCCTACCTCTCTTTCACAAGGTCTGTAGAGGTAAATTTGGCTCCTAATTTAGATATGACAAAGAGCAACTCAGGAAAATGGGAAAAGATTAGTCTTACAGGAAGTAGTACTTTCCAATGCCTTAAAAATCTGCTGCGAGGCATTGAGCCCTTTTCTATGGAATAGAAATGATACAGACAAGCCCCAAGATTTGAAAAACTAGTTTCTAAGAAATAAAATCAGAGAAAAAAATTGGAACACTCTGGGAACTGTCTCTGGGAAAGACACGCAAGCCACTGGTTTGGAGGCTCCCTTGGACCAAGAGCACACCTCTGTCAGTGACAGAGAATAATCAGTCTCTGGTTGCTGCACACGGCAGTGGGTATTCTGTGCTGATAAGGAAACCTCACTCCAGGGCTGCAAAACAATTTGTAAATACAAACTGGCTGTGTGGGTGATTCTCAGGACAAACCTGCTGATGGATGTTTCCAGTTTCTGGGTTTGTGCCGTTCTGCATTAAAATGAAGCTGAGTGAAGCAAAAGCCCAGGTGCTCAGCTCTTGGGTATCCATCCATTAAAGTGACTCGAGCTCCCGTTTCAGAATGTCATCACAATTGTTCAGAAAAACTTTCACAGAGAAGTCCCATGGCTTTTTTCCAGTAGCAGGGTTAGATTTCCATTTTCCCAGCCATCCCATGCTGCAGAGGGAATGGATTAATTTCCACCTATATATAGGCTTAGCTCTTTCTGAGCCATTGCTGTCTTCACTCAGGGAATTAATACATAACATTGTTGGAAAACCCATTTTCTTCACAGACATGGATGTATCTTGATTCTCTTTGAATTTCATTTCACATCTCCTGCAGATATAATTGCACAACTGTTTGATTGTCCCGGCCTGAGATTTTCTCTCACTAGAGCCAGATGATGTGGGTCTTACTTACCTGCAGATAAATCTATTTTTTTATTACTGTTTTAAAATCATTCATACAGGTGTTATGCTTTGGATAATCAGAGCATGAGAGCATTTTTTGCCATTCAAGGCAGAAAAGGACCTCTCATGGATATGACTTACTCATCAGCTTCATCCACAGGGAGCCCTTCCATCTCAAACCGGCAAGAACAACCATAGTCTTCAAAATCCCTGGGACAAAACCCAGTAACGCACTTCATTTTGTTCACAAAGTTGAGAAGGGCAGGGAAGTTAGTGAAGATGGACTGTAACCAGGTGAAGTGAGAACCCAGGCAGTCTGGAAAGAGAACAGGTGAGGCAGGTGTGGGTCACACACAGGTGATGTTTGCATGAACATGGAGCACAAAAGGCAGTGACATTGGGCAGTGCTTGACACTCAGCAGTGATTAGTGTTAGAATGGTCTTTGGGGTGATCTGCATCCACAAAAATCCCTTTTTCATCTTAGTAAATATATAAATATATAAAAATCCCCACAGGATTTCTATTCAGTGCTCAAATACAAGTAGAACAGGTACATACCAAAAAATAATGCAACACTTTCCACATTTTGAAAGACTCCGTTGAAGAGTGTGGAATTGTCTAAATGAAAAAAAAAGCAAACAAACCATGCTTACTTTAAAAAAAAACAAGTAAATGACAATAACTGTCTCCAGAATTCCCCTGGTCTCACTTCAGTTGTTAAACCATTTTGGGATAAGTTCCTAGCTATTTGCTCACACTTCCCTATGATGCTTCTGGAGTACAAGGATTCCCACTGCCATGCAATACTGCAGAAAGTAAAGCTTAAACCTTTCTTACTCAAGATTCTTTCAGGCGTGTTAAGCAGCTCTGGCAGGAATGCTTGTGGCTTCAGTTCTTGGCCACCTACCTCAGCAAATAAATTTGAGAAGAAAAATATTTAAAAGTAAAAAAGCAACAACAACAACAAGAAAAATCAAATCAAAACCCAAAAGACCACAATAAACCAGCAACATATATTTCATTATTACACACTACAGGCATTTTGAATATCTTACTACACTGCTAAACTGATTTACCAAAGACATGAAGTACTTGCTCAACTTCACCCCCACCCTGGGAAGCCCAGAATTGTACTGCTGTTGACTGATGTGTACTGGTAATTCACATCCACTTCAGCCCAAAACCCAGTCTCTGTTGAACAGGTATTGCTGCTGCTGATGAGCTAACCCTTGTCTTCCTGTCCTCCTCTGAACAGTAGCCCTTACTGGGACAAATTAGTAGAATTATACAAAATTGGTTTAGCACCCAGCTATGTTCCAGATACTCTGTAACCCTGTGCAATAATGTGAAGGAGAATTATTTGGAGTGATTTGGTTTTTCTGAGTTCATCTTGGCTATTGCTTTATTGCCTCATTGTCTCTCTTTCTATAACTATATTTTAAGTTCATTATCTCTTCTTCTATTTGAAGATGATGTGGTAGATTTGGTGGATTTTTAACACCTTTTTTTTTATGTTGGCTGAGTCCTGAATTAGAGTAAAATCTAATATTTGTTCTCTCCCTTCCCATTTTTTAACCTGTTATTTTCCTCTTCATGGTTTCAGAAAACAGTGTATTACTTTGGATTTATTTAAACTCAGCTTTTTAAAAAAATGTAATAGTTAAAGTGTATTTACTGTCTCAAGAATCTAAATATTTAAAACCAAAAAGGCCCATAATGTTAAATTCATGGCACAACTTATGTCACAGAATAACTGGCTGTCCTTTTTCTCTATAAAAATTCTGGGAAAGCACTGAGAGTTGTCTTGCTCATCTGTTACATTTTTGTGCAATAAATATAAGTGTAAAAGAGTAAAGCAGAGTAGTGGGGTTTTTGGATAAGAGGCTTAACTCTGTGTTTAGCAAAGGATTAGGAAAAATGGGATTTTTTTTTAAGATCATATGTAAGTGCTTTCTCAGGATGTCTACAACTTTTGTGGTGTGAACAAGATTTTCATGGTAACATTTACATGCTCCCAGCAATTAATTTCTCAAGGTCAATTACAGAATATGGACACAGGATTGAGTGAGTCAGGAAGAGGTGCTTCCTCTTGTGTTATTCTTTTTCCTGAAATTCTTGGTCACAAGGAGAAGCTTTTAGATAAAAAGTAACCCAGCAAAACTTCTTCTCTGCAGCAGGACTGAGGGGAGCAAACTGCTTTCCACAAACCAGAAAAAGTCTTCCAATAAAAACTGGTCTTTCCACAGAACTGGAACAAGTCTGTTGAAGGCCTCATGGGCATGAGGAATTCAGCTTCAGGTGAAATAGTCGCAAATAGCTTATTAAGTAAGTCACAAATAGCTTATTCTGCAAAAAACCAGCATTGAATGCTATATTTGTACCCAGGCTTGCTAAAGAAAAACTAACCCTTGTTTTCTGGCTTAAAGGCTTTCCTCTGCAATGACAAACATCACCTGAGCCAGGTTCTGTCAAGTGCAGCTGGAGCCAGGTTTGGCACGCTGCATAACACCATGGCTCAAACTAATTGTTGATGGACAGCCATTAATCATTTGGTCCTTTCAGCAAATGTTTGGAAAACATGAAAATCCCATAGAGCTGAAATACATCAGAGTAGAAAATTGACAAAATCATATTCCAGGGCTACTGGAAGCTGTGATTGCTCCACTACCCTTCACTTGCAATTAGTTCTTCTGAGCAAACTGAACTGTGTACACCCAATTAACACATAAATGTTTGAAGTTTCTCTGGAGAGGAATGTCTGCTCAGCAGTTTGGTAAATCATTGGCTCTTCTAATCCTCTTATTACAAAGGAAAACTTCTCTAATAGTCACCAAGTCAAGATCAATGAACCAATGTTTGCTAAAAAGATTGCTTACTTTTGTTTAAATTGGGGGTGGGAGGAACAAGGAGAAAATACTTTCTGGAGTAATTACTCTCTTTTTCCCCTTTGGTATCATGCATTTGGAACTACTGCTCCTATGTCATTCCCTGTAGAGGCAGTGAAAGATTTCACTACAAAAATCAATTCTTTAAACCTCAGAAGACCCTGGGGATGCCAACTTGCCTCACCTCTCTCTAGAACCTGTTAAAAATTCAGTATGTTTTGAGGAGACTTGTATGATAGATGAGTCTTGGGCTTTCTCATTGTACACTTTATCCATGGAATTCCTTTTAATGTTCAGTTACATATAAAATTGGTTCTGGACTGCATCTGTGATTTTCCTACCCGACAACAGTTTTCTGAAATGTTGCCTAAAAAAAGCCCATCAAAAAACGTCATTGCACTTCCAGTTGTCTTTTTCAGTTGTGGCTTACTAAAATGTCCTAATACTGGGCATGAATGCACTCATTATAATCCTTGGGAAGCAAAAACCTCCACTATGCCAGAAAAATCAGGGTGCAGCAAACCCAAACTATTTGATTTATTCAAGGTAAATCATATTATTTTTTTCTCAAAGATGCTATTTCACGCACAGATATTTGCTTCAGTCTCAAAGCAGAGATGAGCAGAATAAATCCCACAAAAATATAAATCAATAATCCTACTCAAACCTAAATGTGGTAACACTTTAAATCTTCATGTTCTGAGTGAATCATGTTCACATACACATGATTACATTTCGCTAGGGGGAAAGAATCTAAACACTGTTGCGCAGCCTTTTAAGGTTTGGGGGAATTTTTTCTTCAAATGTTTTGTCAGAAAAAATGTATGAATGTCCAGGTATTTTTGAGTGCAATATCAATATGAAAAATATGTATTTTTAAAATAAATAAATAGTGCAGGTATTTTGGCATTCGCTTTCACTGCAGTGGGAAATGTAAATATTCTCTCTAGCTTCTCTCTACACAGTAGGAGTCTTAAGGTTCAGCTTCATCATTTTAGCCTATATATTTTGTATTAGACCTGTTTCTTTCCTGAATGCAGTGCAAATAACCCTTCAGAAGAGAAGGAACTTATGAAGTTGATGAAGGTCAGTGGAGAATTTTTCTATTATGAGGTCCTGAGTTTTCTCTTCCCTTTAGAAATATCCCCATGAATTGGCCAGAAATGGTGTTAGACTTTCTAAGAGTCCTTCTCTTCTCTTGAAAATCATAATTCTTACTGACGTTCCTACACAGCACAGACTGCAGAAGTTTGAGATGTTTGCCCATCCCTGACTCTGGGAAGTTCATTCACTCATGAAAATAAAATCTAAAGAGTTATATGAAGAAAAAACCCTATTCATACTAAAATTCAAAAAAGGAGTTTTAGGTGGAAATGGGTTCTATTTCAGGATGCACTGAATGGTTTGGAGAATTAATATAAATGTGTTTAATGATTAGAATCCCTTTATAAGAAACTCATGAATTTGGAGTCTTAATGACTTAAATAACGGTAGCAAAATGAGGTTACTTTTTTTTTGTTGTATTTTTAATCCTACTACGTCTTGTTGCTTTGCTACAAGTCCTGAGAAAAATATTGTATAAGTATTTGATAAAGAAACACCTTCAAGTGCATTTGGGTGTGGAACACCAAAATTTGAGGAGAGAGAAGGTGTATTTCTAAGAGATTGTTTCCAAATGCTCATATTTTAAAAAGTATTTTGACATAATGTCAAATGATCATAAAAATACATTGCCACTTACCACTGTACACCACCATGGACATAGACACCAGCAGAATTACAATCATTTTTTTGTTTAATCGAAAGACAAGAAAAAGGTCACACAGCAGACTGGTGTGCCTGGTGAGTTAAACAAAATATTAGACAGAATGTTATCTCTTCAATCTAGGAGTGGGAAGACACCATCTTGGGAAATCATTCTTTTGTATCCTGGATATATTCCTGCTTGACAAAATTCAGGTTTTATCCTTATCACAGTAAATGCACATATTACATGAATGATGAGCCTTATATATCCTTGTTTTATCAAAGTTCTCTAAAAGTCTGACTAACAAGATTTATTTTGGTATTGCTTTGAGTCAACAGACTCTATGAAACTGACATATAGCAATAAAATGTTTCATTTGCAGTTTCTTTTGTTTTGCAAACAGTTTTCACTTCTTCCTTCATCTCACAGAATGTTAAAACAATTCTTATGTTTAAATGAAGATATTGTGAAACAATGTGTAAATGAAGAGTTATTCTGATATTACATCTATGAAATCCAGTTTATCTGCAATCCATCATATTTGTTTCATATCACAAAAATTTGTAGTCAAACATTTATTCTAATCTGTGTTGAGACAGATCTAATATATCATAAATTTTCCTAATGAGAAATATGATGTTATTTGGATATGATGTTGTATTTCTTCAAGAATGTGTGTAAAAAATTCTTCAAAATGTGTTGCAATAGTATTCATTACATGGAAGATGATAGATTGGTTTTTAACTACAGTCACAAATTACTTTAAATTTAGAACAATTTTCCGAATAAGTCAGGCATAGAGCTTTTTACAGCCAAATAAATGAACATATAAATATATCAGTTTTCAAGTATGTACCTACTGATTATTATCTGCTTTTCTGAACTCAAATATGGAATTCATTTCTATTAGAAAATCTTGTAATATTTCATCAGGAAATGAGATTATCAGTCTAACAGCTCTAAATATTTATAGTCTATTTTCCCAAATCTCTTGCCTATTATTCTGTCTATTATTAGTCAGTCACAAATAGCTTATTCTACTCTGTTTTCTTCCTGCTTCCCTTATTATAGAGAACATCCAGAAAGACTTACCTTGAGAGATATTATCCCAAAGCAGCTGAATGGAAGACAAATGAATTTCAGCAAAACCAGAACTAAGTTATTTATACCCACTTGGATATAGACCTCACCCATGTGATCACTTCCTTTATCAAACCCACTTCAACGTTTATTAATTAATTATTCCATGAGATTCTTTAGAGTCATTATGCCCACAGTGTATCTGGTAATATAGCTCCAGCCATGTAAAGGATCTATACCGAGAAGTTTGTTCTGCAGGTGCCTTCACCATATAATAACTTTCCCTAATACTCTTGGCTGTAATTAAATAACAGTCATCCCATTGTTATTAATCACTCACAAAATCTCTTGGGCATGTGAATATGGCTTTAATAGCTTAACAAGAGGTAGTGTTCAGTGATGAAAGATGAGTGAGAGTTTACACAGCTTTAAACATTGGCATTCCTCAGGGTTGGGAAGTTTTCTTTAATCTGTCCATGGTGGCTCTGGTCCAAGGCTGAGTGAAATCCAGGAGAAGGTTGATCCAGTGAGCTTTGGGAAGGCTGCTTTTCATCAGGAAAGTGTGCTTTCTGCCAGGGCCAGACACAGCTACCCTTCAAAGGGTCCATCAACAGAGACAAACTGTCCACTGAATTGTAGCACGGAGAAGTGAGAAGTCTGACAATTGGGACTTGTAAAAGTACTTATATGAGCAAAAGGCCCTTTGACTCTGTGACCTACAAGGTTTTCAGGAAGGCCCTTGACACAATCACCTGTAAGATCCTCATGGAGAAGCTGTTGATACCTGAGCTGGATGTGCCTGGGGAGGTGGGTTGAAAAGAGACTGGTGGGGCCCCAAGGGCAGTAGCCAGTGGCACAAAGTCTATTTTCAAGCCACTGACTGGTGGTGCATTCCAGCAGTCAGTGCTATGTCCAGCCCTGCTTAGTGTCCCATTAATGATCTGGGCAATGGGGCAGACCTTCAGCAGGCTGGCAGGTGACAGCTGACATTGGGATGAGTGACTGGTATTTCAAAGGGTCACACTGCCATCCAGAAGGATCTCAACAGGAACTCCATGAACTTCAACAAAAAGTGCCAAATCCTGCACCTGCAGAGGCGCAGCCTCATACACCAGTATGTGCAGGGGTACACCCAGCTGGGAAGCAGCTTGGTAGAAAAGGACCTGGGGCCCTGCTGGACACAGGTTTGAGCAGGAGTAAAAGGTGTGTCCTTGCAGCAGAGAAGGCTCAGGATGTCCTCGGCTGCACTGAGCAAAGTGCTGCCTGCAGATTGAAGGAGGGAGTCCTGCCCTTCTACTCTGCACTGGTGAGGCCACACCTGCAGAGCTGTGTCCAGTTCTGGGCTCCTCAGTCTGGGACAGACATGGAAAAATTTGAGGTGGTTCAGAGGAGGGGCACAGAGATGATAAAGGGACTAGAACATCTCTCATGAGGAGGGGACAAGAGAGCTGGGAGTCTTCACTTCATCAATCCAGTAAACACCTGAGGGGAAGGGTGTACAGGGGACAGAGCCAGTCTCTCTCCAGTGGTGCCCCGTGACATGACAAGAGGCAATGGGCACAGGCTGAGAGCTGTAGCAACAGGGTGAGATCTCCCACGGCATGGCAGTACCACGGCCATGTTACAGCACTTCTTGAACTTCATGAAGTTTCTGTTGACCCATTTCTTCAGCCAGGAATTTGAGGTTCTTCTGGATAGCAGCACATTTTATTCCCAGCATATACTCACTGTATCGACATTCCTATTTATTCCACTGGCCTGACTTTCAATATCTGCTGTAAAATTGGTACTACTCCAATCTATCCTGCTCTTTGACATGGCAGAAGATCTCTCACACTATTGAGCTCAACAGCGAAATGTATTTTGGAAGAGAACTACTTCATCCCACCTCTCCCTGAGGTCAGGATTGCCACTTTTCTCCTTGGCTTTGCCTTTGAACACATCTTTTTTTTCAGTGGAACATCAATGTGCAGCAGCAACAGTGCAAATAAACTTCCTATTTAAAATGATATTAATGTCTTGATGACTTTCTCTGGCTAGATAGTAGCATAATGTTGCTGCAGCATAGAAAAATATGGGATCATGCAATTGATTTGGTTATTCTTTCATTTTTTAGAAGTTATTTTTAATTCACAAGACTTGCATGTAGAGGACATGAAAGCTGGGTTGGAAGGGGCCCTGAGCAACCTGATCTAGTGGAGTTGGAAGCAGATAATCTTTAATTTCCCTTCCAAAACATTCTATAATTCCATGTTTCTATGAATCCTGGTGAGCTCACACAAATATATCTCAAAGTAGAAGAGATCCTGCCACTTCCTGGGTTGACACTGCACAACAGGCATTGCTCAAGTAATGGAAGTTTTTGATTTAGAAGATAATCTGCATGTGTTTAACACCAGAGAGTCCTTCTTGTCTTCAGTATTTCAGGTTGCTTTTAAATTACTTTCCATTTGTTAATTTTGATTACTACGTCTCAAATGTCAATAAAATAAATAGAAACTATTTGCATTCACTAGGCAACAATGTAAATATCCTTCATAAAATAAGATTTTTTAAAGCCTTTCAATGCTTTTATTGCAGTTACATCACTTGTATAAAATATTTCTGGTTTTTACACATTATTTTTACAATGCCTTGGAGGAGGAGACATTTCTAGGTTAACATCTGGTTAATAGCTTGTCTGATTTCAAATATTTGCAAATAACATGTTGCTTTCTGATTTTTACACTGAGAAATCAAAAAGTAAACTAAAACTGCCACCAGTCTTCCAACTTGCAGTAAATTTTCTCAGTGCTCTAAACTGATGTACAGATGTTTTTAAGGCATTTTTGCTTTAATGCTGGAAGAACACAAGAAAATATTAGTTAGAAGAGGTTTTATAAGGAAATATTGAAACATGCATGAAGGTAAAATAATACTTTTTTTAACCTTTAAAAATCGTTATCAGATAAAACAGCTATCTGATGATAGATAGCAAATATTCTGTGGATATACAAAAATCTTTGTTATATCTTCATAATGAGGTATGAAGAGATATAGAGATATAAATTGAAAATGTACTTACTGTGCGAATAAGCAACTCTTTTGACTCTTTCGCAGACATAGCTTGCATTTTTCACAAACCAGGAATAGTATTCAACACAGTACCTGAAGATGTAGTTACAGATAGGAGATGCAGTTAAAGATAAGAGGCTTGCTACCTTTCATAAGGAGAGGGAATTTGGACAAGGGCATGTAGTGATAAGATGAGGAGGAATGGCTTCAGGCTGAAAGAGGGTAGGTTTAGATTAATTATTAGGTAGAAATTCTTTGCTGTGAGGGTGATGAGGCGCTGGCACAGATTTCCCAGAGAAGCTGTGGATCCCCCATCTCTGGAAGTGTTCAAGGTCAGGCTGGATGGGGCTTGGAGCTTGGTCCCATAGAAGGTGTCCCTGCCCAGGGCAGCAGAGCTGGAACTAAATGGATCCCTTCCTTAGATCCCTTCCAACTCAAACCAATCTATGATTCTATGATAAGCACAGTATATCATGCTGCTATTGATAAATATGGAAATAAAAAGCTTGATTACAACCTCAGTGGTGTCATTAGACATTTGGGAAAATGCAGCTGTTTTTTTTTTTTTTACTCAGCTGGAATACTGAAGCCACACTGGGTATTGATCAGTGCACTGGGACACATTTGTGTCTCAGCCAGCGGCCACAGACCCCCCCAAAATAATCATTGGTGATTGAAAATTGTCATTTGGGAAAAAAACCCAAAACCTGAAGGAGTATTTTAAGCAGACAGAGAAATAAAAATTAGTGCCAAGTTTTACCTCATGGCTTCCTTTCTGGAGTATCTTCTCTGACCAACACAGAGGCACAGCTGAAAGAACCTACAGAGCTCCATCACGCAGGGGTTGATNCTTTCATAAGGAGAGGGAATTTGGACAAGGGCATGTAGTGATAAGATGAGGAGGAATGGCTTCAGGCTGAAAGAGGGTAGGTTTAGATTAATTATTAGGTAGAAATTCTTTGCTGTGAGGGTGATGAGGCGCTGGCACAGATTTCCCAGAGAAGCTGTGGATCCCCCATCCCTGGAAGTGTTCAAGGTCAGGCTGGATGGGGCTTGGAGCTTGGTCCCATAGAAGGTGTCCCTGCCCAGGGCAGCAGAGCTGGAACTAAATGGATCCCTTCCTTAGATCCCTTCCAACTCAAACCAATCTATGATTCTATGATAAGCACAGTATATCATGCTGCTATTGATAAATATGGAAATAAAAAGCTTGATTACAACCTCAGTGGTGTCATTAGACATTTGGGAAAATGCAGCTGTTTTTTTTTTTTTTACTCAGCTGGAATACTGAAGCCACACTGGGTATTGATCAGTGCACTGGGACACATTTGTGTCTCAGCCAGCGGCCACAGACCCCCCCAAAATAATCATTGGTGATTGAAAATTGTCATTTGGGAAAAAAACCCAAAACCTGAAGGAGTATTTTAAGCAGACAGAGAAATAAAAATTAGTGCCAAGTTTTACCTCATGGCTTCCTTTCTGGAGTATCTTCTCTGACCAACACAGAGGCACAGCTGAAAGAACCTACAGAGCTCCATCACGCAGGGGTTGATCTTCTGCACTATGAGGGTGACAGGAGGGGAGGTCACACGGGGCTCTCTGAGCATCGCCTGTGGGCACCCTGGGGACAAAACACGATTCACTAGTCCAAATACTTGTCCATGACGTTTCTTGCTCTACCTTATATGCATTATAACCTCCAAAGCAGTGTCTTCCCTACTCCAACAAATAAAGGATGTCCCTGCAAATGCCATCCTGGGCCTCTGGGAAGGAAGGAAGGAACTCAGAAGGAAGGAAGGAACTCGGAAGGAACTCGGAACTCAGAAGGAAGGAAGAAAGGAAAAGAAAGGAAAGAACAAGAAAGAAAAGAAAGAAAGAAAGAAAAAGAAAGAGCAAAGCGAGGGCAGCTGTGGAGTGTTTGGCAACTATTTTTTCCATTTGTGTAACTAGCAGCAGACTTTGGCCATGTGTGGATAAACTGCCTTACCTGCTGAGTATAATCCCCTTAGACAGTGTAATTGCATTTCCAGGTTCACATGTCTCACACACTTTATAGCTCTGGGCAATGCTATGTTATGTGATAGCAGAGGTTATGAAGGTTAAATTTGGACTAATGAAGTTCTGTTGAAATAAGCTTGAGTCATCTTGTGCTGACAACAAATTTAATATAAAATGGCATTCTTGGGCAGGAGGAAAATGAAAAGAATGCCAACCTGAAAGAGATTGCTATGAAACTATTTCTCTCCTGGCAGCGCTTGACCAAGATAGCAGGAGTATGTGAGGAGTAAAGCACAGACACTGGCAGCTCCCAGACTCACTGGCTGCTCTGAAAACCAAAACACACAGAAGTTGTGTGTCAAAGGCACTACACAAATACCAGGTATAATTAGCCAGAGATGGGCTCTTCACCCCAGCAATTTCACACAGATGTCATTAGGCTTTATCCATTCAATAGTATTTGACACACCTTGATATTTTCCTACATGAAGTAAATGAAAAATTAATGATTCCTTGCTTAAGTACAAATACTTCATGTTAATAGCCAAACATCAGAGCATGGGGCAATGAAGTTTTCATATAAGTTGCCCCTGAATAGTAATGTTAAAATTGATGAGAAGTAATAAAATTGATGAATAATTAAAACTTGCTGAAGGCCACCCTCCTACTTATTTCAGCCTCCACAGAAGTGAGTCCTCCTATCCTGCCAACCAGGTGTTAAATTCTTTACTCAAAGTATGTGTTTTTCCAGCAGAAATTAAGTTTTATCTAGCTGCAACTTGAATGATGGCAATTTCAATTTGGTGTCATCTATGTGGGAAAGAGAAGTCAAATAAAAATGCTGAAGACTAAGGAAATTGATTTGGTTTTCATTTTTGACAATCCCTTTAAGTTAAAACTGTATTTGCATGATACTATATTTGTTTAATGATTAAATTATTTTTCAATAATTTTCTATTTAACTATTTTTGATTGCATGGTATATTCACATCATATAATTAAAATTTAAATTTTCACCCATTTAGAGTAACGCTTTATATCTCTTAATATAGTAATAAATTTAGTAATAAATTTCTAGTAATAAATTTCTACTGTGAAATATGTTTTTTTGTGTTCAGCACATAAGTTCATAAAGATAATTAAAAGTAGGAATTTATTTCGGAACTTTCTTTTCTAGGAATTTTAATTTTCTTTCTTAAGAAATTGAATTAGTTAAGAGACCAGAAAAGACAAGAAACACAGCTCATGTGCAGAGATTTCCTCCTGTGTGTTTCAAATTGCCACATTATTGTCAGGAGCAGTGAAGTGACCAACTTTTGCAATAAACTGACAGTTCTTTTATTAATTCAATATCACATACCTGTGACACTGAGATTAAATTTTGTTCCAGTGAAGAGCAATGTTATGGTAACTGTGAGTGACTCAGACTCAAAATATCCCACCTGCACGCTCTAACATGAACAATTACATGTTTTATTAGTTGACACCTACTTCTGTGATTTAAGAAATTACTTATTAGAATAATGAGTCATCCCTCAGAACAATGTGGATGCCCTTTCCTACTTTGGGATCCCACTGTTGGATTTATTTCCCAAATGCATGATTGTTAGAATGAGGCAGGCAGCCTCTGCCACCATGGTTTCTCACAGAGGGGCATTTTGTTTCTCCAATTTGCCCATGTCACTGAAATCCAAATTTCCAGCCTGTTCAAAATATTGTAGGTTCTTCCAAGGCATATGGTGTTGCACATCAGAGGAGCACTCTGGTTTTTGGAGCTCTTTAAACAGAAGTAATATGAGAGAAAACGAAACCTGATTTCAGAATTAAATAGAGCTAAATAAGAGCTAAAAAGATTATCATGAAAAACAGTTATTTGCCCAGCATTTTAGTTCCTTAGACTCTTCTGGTTTTATCTGAAATATCAAGCTTAAAGGATATTGAAGACCCCTACAGGTTAGGCTGATATGTTATCTTTGCACTACCCAGCATTTATGCTTCCCTTAGACAGTCACCACACAGAAATACAGGCAGATGAGAACTGAGCTTTCATTAAAATCTAGTGGATAATGATAATTTTTTAGCTGAGGAAATAGTTTGCAGTATTGGAAATTTAGAACAATTCTGCAGTTTTCACATGACATGAGCTGGTTTCATCATTTTATTTATGATGAGATTTAAAGCATGATATTTTCTTTTGGAATGAGTTTTAAGAATGAATTCTCCGATAACCAATCAATGCTAAAATTCCCACACAGAGCACCTATGCTAATTTTATCACCACAATATGATCTATGTTTTGAATTTGTAGTTGTGTACAATTCACAAACAAATGAGAAGCAGTCCCTTGGACATTTTGGGTGGTTTACATACATAAACTGTCACAAGCAAATTAACCATGTATGTTTTTTCTGCATGGGAATGTTTCTATCTTGCATTACTTGCAAACATAACTGCTCTTGCTACTGCATGAGGTGCATTTACTTACTGGTAGCTGAGTAAAGTTTCAGTGTCACACCAGGTCGGTAGGAGGGTGGCGTAGACAGTACTGTGGAAGGCAAATCTAAGGGGAGGGAAAAGAATAGAACTTGCTTTGACACCTCAAAACAAAAAGGCAGGTTGATTGAAGCAGCAGAAGAAAAGAATAAAATACTAACCCTGAACTCACCGTTCATTAATAAACACTTACATAGACAGTGACATATAAATATGTCATCAATAATCTATTTCTATATATTACTTTCTTTTTCATGATATGCCAACTGACGGACTTTGTTGCTATCCCAGGTCAGTCTTACCTGGCTCTGTTTGCATCAGTTTGCTGGCTTCTTGTGGAGACACTGTCTGCATCCAAAACATGGACATGTCAGCTGTGGGAACAGAGAGACACACACCTCCTGTTATTTATTATTTATCTGCCTACTGAGAAAAATTGCTATGTATGAGACAGCTCAACAGCCAGAGTCCCTCACCCAGTGAATTATAAAAATGCCAGGATCAAATAAGAAGAACAAAAGCTGTACTTGACTAGGGACTAGGGAAGGGCAGGATTTCAAGAAGGCACATTTAGGGTACACCTAAAGAAGCAACTCTATATCTCTTTTTCACAGGTCTGCTCACCAAATTTGGAGCAAAAAGTGAGGGAAGATCCAAGTGGCAGAAGTGTTTGTGGGAAGCAAGATCAAGTTTTTCCCCTAAAGATAGGAAACTACAGGATGGAACCTATAGCTGATTTTGACATTTCTGCAATAAAGCAATCAACTCACTGGCAACCCAGAATGCCCCGGGAGGGCTCTCCAGCCTCTACCTCAGAGACACTTGGCCAAATCCCACAGCAGTAGGGCAGATCCCCAGGCTCCTGGCCATACTCACTGGGGCGGGGCTGCAGGGCTGGTGATGGGGCCAGGCTCCCCCCAGGGCTCAAAGGGGGTCTGGCCGTGCCCTGGGGCCTGGGAGCATCCCCATGGGCTGATGGAAACCACGATCCTTTGGCTCCAACTGTCTTTGGCCACGGTGGGAACTTCGTGGTGGGGATTTCTCCCCCTTTCTGGGCGAGAGGGATCCTGGTAGCTGGAGAAGCAAGAGAGACAGAGTGGGCACCAACAACTGCAACACACTGGGGGAGAATAATAACTAAAATACACCCAGAAAATCCCATCTACCCCTCGAGTGCTTCTCTGACATTTAAGTGGCCACTTCTCCATTTCGTTTTAAATATGGAAACACAAGGAGCTCCAAAAATGTTTGAAATTTTAACTGAGAACATTTTAATGTCTGAGTTTTCATAAATTAAAAAAAAAAAAAAAGAAACCAAAATGTTTTTGCAGGGTTTTGGTTTTTTCTTCACATAATTTGTGCTTAATTTCCTACACTGCTTCACTACAGTAGAAAGAGAGAAAGGTCTTGTAAGTTTGAAGGTGAGCAGGCAGGTACTGGGCAGCAGAAGCTGCAGTTTAAGAACTGACATTCGTGGCTATAAGAGATAACAAAGGTTGGCATGTGGTTAAGGAAATTAAAATAAATTATAAAAGACAACAGACTGACTACAGGAAATGGAGGCATTTTGTAGGAGAGAGCTGCAGCTCTGACAAGGAGGTATGAAGTCAAGGTCAGAATTTCTACTGATTTCTACTAAAAGTGAGCAGGTGCAAAGCCCTGAGTTTTGGCTTCCAAAATGGGGCAGAGCAGCACTTTTCTATCTTGTAGCCCTAGAGCAAAGTTAAATGCACTAAAGTTTATGAAATGCTCAATTACAACAGAATGTCATATAAAGAAATAGATAGAGAATAATACAGAAAAAAACCCATAGAAAATAAGAGGAAATAGTTTAAATAATCTTATTTTTTGGCTTGAAACCAACAATCAGCTTTTCCCTTCTTCTATGCCTCTTTAGAAAACGTATTTTTTCTGGTAAAATGGCTTTTCACAAGAGTTTTTCTATCCTCCAACTCTTCAATGCATTACTGACATCTGCTGATTCAGAGAAATTTCATGCTACCCTTTATTTGGAGTTAACATCAGAGTTAACTGTGCCGCAAACACACATGATCACTTGTCAAGGCATTATTCAAGGGGAACACCAACTTAGGTCTGACAATATTTGCTCACATTTCAATGCCCACACATTTTCTGCTGATGAATCCAGTGTCTTGTTTGGGTCTTCCTGCAATTTCACGAAACTTGAGAAAATCGAATCTAGGTCTTTAAGGTATGAGAAGACAAGGTTAGAACACTCACTATCCACTTGATATTGTGTGAGAAAATGGAAATAAATCAGATTCTGCTACCCGTACCATGAAGCAGCTGTTGTTTCTAATTAAAGGGGGTTTTGGCCAAGTGTCATCTTTTTTGTTTGTTTGTTTGTTTGTTTTTAAAGGACAGAAATAATCCACAGCTTTCAGAACACACAATTTCCCACTGATTTCAGTCCGCCTGCATTAATCTATCATTGAAAATGGGAGATAGTGATGGGCAACAGTGAAAGGTGAGCCCCTGAAGTGCAGCTCAAACTGGCAAGCAGTTTGGGGTGGAGGAACCACGCAAGACAATGACTGAATGTATTCATCCCCACTCTGAAGGTAACTCATGGAAAGGTAGGAGGTCATTTGTGCTGAGAGCTATGGACGGCACCCAGTTAGATTTAAGAGCACTAGAGACCCTCCCCAGCCCAATGCTGAATTCTGTAAAAGCTCTCATTCCAGCAGGTTTTGTTTCTTCCTCCACCTGAGGACCTTATAACAAATAATTTTAAAGTTTGTAAAATTGATTTAAATTTATGATAGAGTTATTGTATTAAATTTTCAACAGTATAAAATATTATTCTAATTATAATCAAATAATAAAATAATATTTATAGAAGTAGTAATGAGGATGGAGTGCTCATTTCAAGAGCTATCTGGACATGATTTTCAATCTGGTTCCTGTTTTCTTTTATTCCCCAGGTACTTACCCAGGTCAGATGATGTGTTACTGGAAAATGTGTAATTAATAACAGGAGATTTTTCAAGTATTTCCAAAAAATCTGACAGATTTTTCCCTGCAAATAGAAATGCTTAAAAATATCAAGAAAGACTTGATTCCAGTATAAATTATCACTGAGGAAAACAAGGGCAACATTTTTTGGTGGAATGATTTTAACTTTTACCTGTCTGCCCTGCCATCACACAGATGTAGATACAATCAGAGTCGTTGTTCTGACCCACTGAAAAGAAAAAAAAAATCATAAAAGAGATCATTGTTACTAGTTTTCCTTACATGGAATTATCTTAAGCAGTTGAAATCACACCAAAAAATGGCATGTGGTTATGGAAGCTGGCCAAGTATGCTGTTCTAATCTAATTTTTGACAAAAATCTCAAGCCACCATCAAATCCAAATTTGATATCTTCAGGGAAAAAGTTTCTATCTAATTAAAATTCTAAATTACAAGTATTTTTATGTGGAAAAAAAATCTTCAGATAAAATAGCCCATACTTATTCTCTGTGAATCAGAATTTCTCAAAATATAGGTATGTAATAATAATTCTCAAACTCACCAATTTTCAGTAATTAGTTATAAAACATTCCAACAACATAACTGCTCATAGAAACTTTTACATCTCTATATTACACACACACATTATGTATGTATCTTATTCAATGTATTGCAAGAAAAATGCTGTTGAGTAGGAGGCTTTTATCCACATTTTTATGGTTGTTTTCATGTCAGGAGTAAATGAGACAGATAAGGCAATGATAAACATTCAAAGGAAATGCAAACCTGAGAGAATGGAAGTGGATTTGAAAATTTCTGTGAGATAACTGGTGGAATTTCCAATGATATCAACAAGTAGAGCTGTAAAGTCTAGACAAGAAATAAAGAAAGTTTATTGTTGAAACACACATCCTATCATGTATGCCAAGTCAAAAAAATCACTTTTATATGTGACAATATTTTAGATATATGCTCATATATGACAAAGTTTAAAATATTTTAAAGGTTAAAATATTTTGCTGGAGTGGACTGAAGAAACCATGAGAATACTTTCAGAAGTATATTTCAAAGATGATATTCAAAATGACATCAGTGTGTTTAAAAGCAGACTTAAATAGAATTTATCTGATCAAGAGAGCTTTTTAAAGTGATGCTCTACTTAGTCAGTTTAAATGTAGAAGGAGATCTGAAGTCTGTAGGCTTTGCCTGCTGTAATTGCCTGTCTGCTGTGCAGGACTTTCCAATAGTGTTGGCTTTTTTTCTTCTGGGTTCTGCTTCACACATACTGATGATTCAGATGCCAGCCCAAGAAATGGCTGATGGTGTTGTGGTGCTTTCTAGCAGTAACAGGTCACTGTTCCCACTTAGGGAGTGATGGACCTGAGCCCTGAATTTTTACTGCTTTGGAGAATGCTCCAATCCCCAAGATATTCTGGAATTGCATAATTGTCCATAAAGGCTTGAGGGATGTGTGGGTCCAGAGAAAGCCATGAAAGCCACAATGGCTCATGCAGGGTCACTACATGTGGCACAGAGGGTTTGGAGTCTTGTTTGTAGCTGCTGATCTACTCTTGATGCCTTACATTAACCAGTCATAGAACCCGAACACTCAGATGCATCCTGAAATACTAAATTCTGTGAAATCAGGGGTGTGAGTAAGGATTTCAGGTGAAGGGTTCACCCAACAGTATTTTGTAGTCCATTCAACATGAAGAGGTTAGTCCTTGCTTTTCACTTCTCTTGGGCTCATTGGATTTGCTGGAGTGTGTTGGTGCAGAGAAGCCCTTGTTCATCTCCTGTGGGTTATCTCAGGAGAGAAGATGATGTATCGTATATTGCTGGTTGTCTCTCCTGTGCTGCAACCTGTATTGCAAGGAGGAAAGGGAGGCCTTTTGCCAGTCAAACCATGCCAGTCACTTGACTGATGGCTCCCTCCCAGACTGGCTGTTTGGGTGCAGCCACCTGAGACTGAGGTCATGGAGCAGCCACTCATCATGAGTTATGGCCGTTGACCTCACTGTGGTGGTGATAATCATAAGGATGAAGTCAGCAGCATTCCGAATACAGCCTTCAGCTCCAAAGGAAATAGTTCAGCTTAAGCACATGCAATTGCCAACCTCTTTTGTGTACCCACCTGTCAAGTCATTTGTCACGTTATTCAAACAGTAGCAGTAGTGCATAGGGAACTTGGCAGGGTCAATATTTTTTGTGTTAGAGACTGGAGGGAGAGACAGAGAAAAAAAATCAGTGTCTTGTTGCACAGGCTGTGGGAGAGAAACTTCCGAGCCAAGCAAAGCACCAACACTCACTGTTATAAATGGTGACTGACACTTTGTGGAAGGTGAACGAGCTGTAAGAAGTGACACTCAGCAAAGAGAAGAATTTCTTGGTGCCTGCAGAAACACAGGTCCATGCTATTAGTGCTTGGAACAAATTGTGAGAACAGCGTGTTCTCGCTCTGCTCATTTAGTGTCTAAAGGATCCCCGAAGTGCCAGTATGATGCAGCTGCCTCACACTCAGTCCGTTCTCATTTCCACTGAGGAAAGATCATTAGTATTGCTTCTTCCTTTTTGTTTTGTTTTTCTTTTAATTGAAATGTACACTGGATTAGAAAGTGCTTTTGAAAGGCATTCCACAAGTAATTATATTGTGTCTATATATAAACCCACACTAATTTCCAGGTTCTCTGGGGCAGACAGCCATTTGCATTATAAATGCATGGAAGTAACATGCTCCTAGAAGCAATTCTGGAGGCTGACAGCACATGTTTACGGCTTCTCCTGCTAACACTTTTTCTGTAGTGCCTTTTCTCCTGCACTGCTGGGCTGGCAGCTGTGACCTGCCCAGCCGTGTCCCATTACCTCTGAGCGCAGTGCTCAGCATCCCATTCACCAGCTCTGTCAGGTTAATAGCAGCCAGGTCCAGGGACTTTGCAGGCAGCTCTGAAAGAAAAGTGAGGCATGAGGGCACAAGGAAACAGCTGTGCATCCACTGCTTATATGTGCTAGAAATCTGCCAGAATGGGGAAACCAAAATGAGGAGATTGTGCACTGGGGTATACAAAAAAAAAAAAAAATAAAAAAAAAACTGAGGGGAAAATAAAATTCCAGGAACACAGAGATGAATCTAGAAAATAGTAACATACAGCAACAGTAGAATGGTAGGCCAAAATGCAGGTCTGCCAGCTGTGCCCTTGACCATGCCCTTGAACAGCAGGACCCAGCCAGCCTGGCATGCTGGTGCCCTCTCCTGCTGGGTGATGGGCGTTTGCTGCCAATAGAGCAGCAGATCTCACCACGCTGGTCACAAAAGACAGAGAAAGTGCCTAGGAAATGTTCCCCTTTCACCAAAGCTACATGAAAATACAGATTTTTTTTTTTTTTCAGCTACATTGATGGGTATACTGCTTGCTGCAAAAGAATAATTTGGCTGTAGCCAGATTACACTTTTTATCTTAACATTTTATTTCTCTTGATGTTGCTTATTTGTTTTCCCAAGTCAAAATTTTTGAAGATATTTTTTGCTTCCCTCCCACAAAGTCATGCTGAAGCAGAGCAGTACAGTGTCTGTGTGAGGGAGGAAAGTGTGTGAGCATGGCAGAGAGAGGAAGAACAGAGCAGGACAGAAAAAGAAGCGCAGAAAACTGAGATGAGAACAAAATTGAATTTGGGGAGAAATGCAATTTTCCAATGACATCAGTGTTATTTATAACCAATTTGAAGCCAAGCTGCATCCCCGGGCTGAAAGCAGCACTTCTCCACAGCACAGAAGAGAGAAGAGGAAAAACAAAAGGGAATGAAGAACTGAGAAAGAGAGAAAGGACAAAGAGAAGAATAGTTGTTGGGAAGGACAGTTGTTAACCTGGCCAGGGACTGGATTGGGTAGGGTGGGGCTCGCAGACTCTGCGGGAGCGGGGCCCATCACAGACTCTGCAGGAGTAGGGCCCATCACAGACTCTGCGGGAGCGGGGCCCATCACAGACTCTGCAGGAGCGGGGCCCATCTGCTGCCACCCCCATGCCCAGCACAGCACCTCCCACTGCCATTAACACCCCGACGCTGGGGCACCTGATGTGCTGCCTGTTACCTGCAGTAGCCAGCACTGCCACTTGCTTCTCTTTCTTATTTTCTTTTCTTATGCATGAAGCTGAAAAGTGAAGAAAGAGACTGAGAAACAGTTTTCCCTGTTGAGTTTGCCTCTCAATAATCAAAATAAAAATATAATAGTAAATATTTGTAGAGATCTTCAGCAGACACACAGAATTTACTGCAAGGTACAGAGTAAAATGAGGCCAAATCCAAATAAATCTTCCCTGTGCATGTTTATTATTCAGAGGATGCACAGCTGTAAATGAGAGACTGCAAGACAAGTTGAAGATACATGTTTGAGATTTAGGTTTCCTGTCCCACCAGTGGAGAGCTGAGTGCCTCCTAAGAGTAATCCAAAAGGCTCTCCAAAGGAGTCAGTGCTGGAAAATGCTTATCTGCCATGTTCCTATGAAGCTTCAGCTCCTCAGCCTATCCAAGTTCCCCTTTATATATATTTATAAAGGAGAAATGCCCAGCAGACAGTGTATAATCCAGGGTTTATAAATTGTGATGTGGTGTTAATCAGCTGCATTAACAACCCTTAATTAGCCAGAGCTAAATTTGGATTGACAATCTAGGTGGTAGGAGCTCTTCTTACCCTTCTCTCTCCTCATAAACCTTTCTTATTCCAGATTCTCAGCATGGAATCCAGCAGCAGGCATCACCTGGTCTGCTCTGCTGACTGACACCAGCCCCAGAGCTCCAGCCCATCAGTCTTGCCCCAGGGTGGAAGAACCAAGCCTGCCACAGATTTGGGAATGGGGCAATGGGAGCAGCTGGGAAAGGGGCACCTGGGTTATTCTCTGGGGAGCACCAGACCATTGTCCGTACCTGTGCTGAAAACCAGAAAGAGACATAGGAATCCCAGGCTCATCTTCGCTGCCACATGCCAGCAGAACCCCTGCATTATGGATGCTGACTTCCAGCGGGTTTGGCTGGTCTAGGAGAGAGAAATACTCTTTTGGTGGTGTTAAAACTTTTAGTACTGAACAGTTTTGTCCAGCCTTTGTCCCAGAATGATTTGACCACAGGAGAAATACCAGATTTCTGTGATGCAGAGAAAGGTTGGTGTTGGAAATGACAAAGAAACAGAGATCCCACAATCAGTATTTCCCCTGTGCCTTTGGGTGCCATGAGTTTAGCGTGTGCCTCTCAATTTTTGAGTCCTACCTAACTGGATTTTCTGGGGACTTGGTAAGGTTGTCAACACAACCCTCTTCTCTGGCAGGATGAGCTGTGCATACATACACCTGACACATCAAGTGCCTAAAGCCTATCTGTTAAAACAAGGTAAAATTTGCTTATGTTTAGTTTAAAGCCAGAAATGTCAATTGAGGTTCTCTCCCATAGAAATGCTGCTTTTCTGATCATTCGTGGTCTTGTATTTCTCTAGTTACTATCACTGGGTTGTGTCCTGTGCTGCCTTGCCTGCCTGCTGGGTAAGAATTTACAGTGCTCTGCCTTTCAGACCATGAGCTGCTTTCCAGGTTTCAAAGATTTAATTAGACACAGTTAAGGAGGAGGGGGGGGAGGTATCTTTTCACATTTCCTCTGCTTTTGCAATATCAGAATATATCAAATAACTCTGTAGCTGTCAGAAAATGCGGGAGGATAAGAAAATTAGAAAAAGTCCAAAACTTTTTAATATCTTCTAATATTGCAAATATGCAGCAAATCATTATCTTGAACTGTTTGATTAGAAAAAAATATTATCATAATGTTTAAAATATTTTTCATAGTGAAGTCACTAGAGAATTAATACATTCCAAAAATGGCTTATTTGTATTTAGTGGCTCTAAATGGACTCCTTTGGGATGGTGAAACAATACTAAATATTTCTGTGTTGCAAATATCTGTCTTTTCTGATCTGATGAGTCAAAAGTGTGTAAGTGCCAGCTCTACTAATTCAAGCAAAGGTCTAAGAGCTTTCAGGCAGTTCACCCTACCTGTTCAGTCCATCTGCCCAATCCTTTTTACTCAGCCCAAGCCTGGACTCATCCACAGTTTCTGCACAGCATGTGCAGAAGAAAAGAACTGAGGCAGAAAGTGTTGGCCAAATCTCATTCCCAGACTTCATACTCCACCACCTTTCTATGGAGTAATTATGCATGGACAGAGTCCAGTATCCTGTGGACAAGTCTAGCACCAAAAATTCTAAACCTGGCTTTTCTTGCAGCAATATTTGGGATCTGGAAAACTGCTAGACTACAGACTATGAAAATGTTACTGTCATAAAGATCACAGGGCCTGACTTCCTAGCAAGGCTATCCTCGCTTCCACTCTCTGGTGTTATGAAGCTTCCTGGGACTTGTAACAGTTTTCTGGGTTTTTTTTTAATGGATCTCTGGGCTCTGTAATTAGGGGAGACCAGTGTATTAGCTCAAGCCTGCTCACAGGCTGATGAGATGGAAGCAATGGAGGCGTAGTCTGCATGGATTTAGGTATAAAACCAATCCACATCCTGGATTCTGATCATTTTTTTATCATCTTTGGTTTAGTTCAATTAAATAGAGAGGAGTTAGTGAGAGATGCTCCTCAGAGGAGCGGAGTATGAGGAACTGGTGCTTTGCAAAGCTGCAGGGAGGTGGCTGCTGTGGAGAGCAGGCTTTGGGAGAAGAGTTGGGTGATCATGTGAAGGGAGTTTTGTAGCTCCATGTGACTTGGAGCAGGGGTCTGTGGTGGCTGGTGCATCTAGATAATCAAACCTCTCATTAAGGGGAATTATTGGATTGTGTCTTTGAGGAGAGAAGTGGGGTGATTTGCTGCTTTTTTAACAGAACTTTGTGAACTTTGATTGCACTGTGAGAAGTGTCACTTTAGCTCTGCAAAATCTGCGTTTGGGTGAGTTGTGCTGTGTGATGATGGCTCAGTGTTTATGGGCCACAGACCCTCTGAGCACGTTCCCCATGACCTGTTCTGTGCACACAGGAGTGAGCAGGCTGCACAGCCCGTGCTGTCCCTGTGCACACCCACCCAAGGGATATCAGCAGGACACACAGACAACAGAAGTGCTGCCATTGAGCTGTCCCTGAGGTGTAAGGCTGGTCAGCTGGAGGGTCTCTGCAGCCCTGAGTAGTGAAAGACCCCACTCCTCTGCCATTCACAAGGATTTTGGCTGCATGGTGGGTGAAAGACCCAGACTTAGGAGGTGGGAGAAGAGGGCATGCCCTGCCCCATTTTCAGTCTGTCCCTACAGATCAATGGCCAGTGTTCATCCACCATGAGGAAACTTGATTTCCAAGGCCTGCTTTGAGGAATATGGGCTCTCCTGGGTCGTCAGTGAATCACACTAACACTGAAATCTTGGTAGGAACATTTCACAGATGTGAAAGCACAACTGTTTTACAAAGGTTCATAAGTAAAAAGGTAAAGAGCAGATAATTTCCTATCAGAGAGCTAACTTTGTACTGATTTATTTAAACTGGCCAGAGTTGTTCATAGCAGCAGGACAGAGGAAAAATCATATGAGGACTTGGGACTTGGTGTAGCAAGTAAGAGCAGGGTCTAGAGAGACCACATTCCTAAAAGACAGAGAAGAGGCAAAAGGATTGACACATGAAGGGATAATTTATTTTAGGAAAGAGAGAACAGCTGTAAAAGTACAAACAAAATAGAACAAGATAAATTGTCCTTGGAAGCATTCCCCACACACTGGGTGAAGCTTTCTTGCTCACCTGAATTGTCATTTCCCTGCTGTCCTGCTTACTGAGCCGCTCCTCTGTGCTAATCAACACACACACACTTTTTTTCCGCACACAGTTCTGATTTCCAGCAGGAATTCAGAGAAAGCATTAACCTGGCTGTATCACACTACAGACTCAACCAAGCAAAACATCTAATGGTAGGGACAACAGGCAAAGATAATCTGGAAGGATGGATCACAGTAAGACAAATCCTATTCTACTTCTAGCAAAGAAATATTGAGTATTGTTGGTATAAAATGATGGAAAATCTTCCATTCATGGCAGTGCTTGTTTTGCCTGAATGCCAGATTTAGCAGTGGTGTGTTCCCTGACTAGTACAAAATGCTTAAAAATAAATTGCAGATAAATCTTAGTACTAGGGATATCACTGCTAAATGGGCTACCCTTACTCCTATTTTGGTAGAGACTTTGTTTTAAATTTGAAGCATTAGCTTTTAGATAATTCCCAAAATCTTTTTCCAGCATTAACTCTCTGAAATTTATGCTATCTAATTAAATTTCAAAACCATGTGTTACAACTATTCCTGGAACTATTATCTGAAATATCTTATCTCTCAGCAATGTGAATATTAGTAATATTAACTCTTGGAATACACTTCACATATGCATTACTTTGCTTATTCGATATCCAATTTTTATTTATGAGGGACAAGTCTTTATTACTTTGCAACTGTATCTCTCTTGAAGAGACTCCACTGTGATGACTGAAATACATATCCAGATTGCAAATATGAAACCCTCATTGTTCTCCAGATCAAAATCACAATTTCAATTTCAGACTACACTGAGATTCACAGGCTCTGAAGGCACAGGTGCCTCACAGCCCCAAGCAGGCAGAAAAATCCCATAAACTGACTCAGAGAAGATTTTCCTTCCAAACATTTATCTGATAAAGGCTGAGGGTCAAGCCTCTGGTTACAAATTCTCCTTCACCTCTGCTGGATATAACAGTCCTCCTCTGTTTCTTTTAAGCTGAATGATATTAGTAGAATCTATTTTACTTAGAACTGTTGATCCAGAGTTTCCTGAACTGCTGAATTGGAGATTTTAATCCAGTTCAAATTACTTTTATACATGCATGAAGACTTCTTATTAAATCCCTCTCTGTTACTCTGGGTTAACAGCAATCTTAAACCAATGTGTTTATTAGCTATGCTTCAGTAGAACTCCTTTTAATGTGGCAAGTTACCATGAAGTTTGAATTGTTTTCATTTTTCCTGCATAAATGTAGTGCACTCCAATACCAAGCAGTTTCCTCATGTCTTCACGCTTAACAGAGCGGAACAGAAATTAAGAGAACAAAGAAATAAAAGAGGAAAGTCCTTGAGTATGAATTTCCTTACCTTCATTCAGTTGCAACATCTAAAGGTCATGTCTCATTTTAAGCACACCATCATCCACCAAGTCTAAAGAAATATTTCAAGTTAATGTGAAAATATGCCTGTGTTACAACTGCACGCTTCATTACATTGATACAATTATTTTTTTAAGTTCAGATTTATTTATGTGAAGATGCAATAAAATGCAATAAATATACATTTTTTTAAAATCATTTAATTTGCTACATTTCCACTGAGCATTAATAGCACAGCTGAAATTATTTCCTCCAAGTACAAGCAAAACCACCAAGATCTGAAATATTTAATATGAACTTACCTGATTTCTCATGACAAAAATTATTATCTTCAGAGCCTATATAAAACTGGAAGTTATTGCCAGGTCTTAATAAACACTTTGTGAAAAACTTTGAGTAGACAAGCTTGATAATATTTCCTTAAAATCCTGTGAAAATTGTTATCTTAATCCCTGAAGGACTAACTAGTGGTAACACAATCATAAGCACACAAAGTGCCTGTTGAATCCCACATGGAAAGGCTCTGTGGCAGGCCAGGTGGGGATTGGAAGCTCCTTTTGGCAGTAGAATTGAACTGTGGAGGATTTTTTTCCCTTTTAAAGGAGCAGCTCTGCTTACTGCAATTAGACCAATGCCACCTTTGATGGGGAGAAGTAGGCAAGGGTGAGCCCTTCTGGTAAAGCTTTAGCCATCCTTCAGTTCAAACAAGGGACATTGACAAGAGGGCAGAGATGACACCTGAATTGTACCTTAAGTGTGGAACTTCAAAAAGAATAAAATACCAGTTAAAACAGGAAAAATTGCCTGGAATCATGGTTAAGTGGTGAGGAAAGAAGAGAGGTCTGGTCAGAGCAATGACATAAAGCAGTGTTAGTGATGCTGAGTGATGATAAGTAGTATCCAAGGGAAGATCACTGTTGGAATCAGTCGGCAAAATTCAGCTCCCATTTACTTCAGCGGGATGGAAATACTTCCTCTGAAATCAGTGAGTTTATATGCAGCACAGTTAAAAGCCAATGATCATCCAGTCAGTAATTTTATCACAATCCACCAGACATTTCAACTTGTGAAATCACTCAAATCGTTGTAGCAATTAATACAGAAAATCTAAGTGGATTCACAGTCAGTTTACGAAACAAAAATGCTTTAGTGACTTTTTACATGTGTGGTTGAGCTGTGTCTGTCTGTCTAACAATCCTGCCTTCACCAAGAACTTCAGATGCTGCAAGGCAACTGCAGCCACATGTAACAGAGCTGTAGCTGGTCAGTAAGATGCCCACAAATCTGTGCACATGCAGAAAAACAATTTTTCCTTGTTTCCACAACACTTCCTTGTGTTCGCTCTACCTTTCACAAAAAAAAGATTTATGAGGTGGGGTGTCACTGCATCTAGTATTATTTAATTCTGTATGGAATCTATTGTTGTGAAAAAAGGAAAAATTTTGAGACTTGAGACTGAATACTGCAGCTGGAGGAATATGGAAGCACCTTTTCTTTGACAAGACTTACTTGTACTGATTTAATTACCAGTTGCTCAATATCACATCAAGAAGGCTGGGATGAAAGTCCTCTCTGTACCAGCTGACAGAACCAGGTATAGCCAGGAAAATGTGTGCGCTGGGATCAGTTCCAGCCGTTTGATGTTTGCCTAGGAGGATAATTAGACTTTCAGCAGGCTTTGCCTCATGCTGGGTTTTGCCCTGGGACTCTGTAATTTTAACTTTCCTCAGCTGCTGAGCAATGCTCAGGTGACCTGGGAGGGGGCTTTTGTTCAGCCCCAACTTTGACTCTTGGGGACAATGCTGTGTTCTCACTCAGAACATCCGTCTGAGCAAGTAGCTTTCTCAGGAGTATAGTCTTTACATGCCTCCTTTTTCCAGCACCTCTTTGTGTGGCAGCACTGTGTCCATATAGCACAATAGCATCCTAAAATCCAGAACAGGAAAAGAAGACATTTTTAGTGTCTCTTAGTAGCACAGTATAGACACACAATTCATATAAATTACCTAGTAAATGCATCCATTTGCTGAAGGTTGCACAGGCTAAGGCCCTGCTAATGCAATTTAAATAAACACAAATTCAAGGAAATGCCTGTGATTTATCTGTAGGAGACAGTGTGGTGTGGTGTTCTGGTAAGGAGGGAGAAAATGAAGTCTGGCTGTTGGAGCTCTATCTCTCTGTGGGCTGAGAGCACAGAGTGAAAGCAATCCACTACTTCTTCCTTCTGGCTTTTTCTTAGGCCTCTAGACATGACTAAAAGCACACATTTCTCTACAGAAATTGCAAATGTGTAGGTGACTGAAAGAGCTCCAGCCATATGTTCCTGTGAGCTCAGCCAGGGGCATGAAACAGCTTCCCCTCCCAGCTGCTCTCTCCTGGTGTGACAGTGTCTTCAGGTAGGACCACCCTCTGCCCTGGCTGGGCTATGAACCATCTCTGCCCTAAAAGATGAGCTGTGGCACCTGGAGCACTGTAATACCTAAAGCCCCTCGTAAACCTGTCTGATTTACCTTGTTAGAAACACAAATGCATCTGTGCCTGTCTCTCATCAGATGCTGACATGCAAGAGAGAAGGAAATGCTGTATTTAAATAGAATGCAAAGAAGAAAACTTAACCCAAGTCTACTCCAGAGCATTGAAGTTTTATTTTCAATCACACTTCATTTTACTGTGTCAAATGTTTCCATGAAAGCATCTTTGAGTGGTTGTTTAATAAATTTTGTTTAGAAAAGTATCACTTGAGTAAATTTCACTTCTTCTGAAAGAGCCTGATTGCACTTTAACATTTCTCTGTTAGTCCTCTACCATTACAATTTTACAAGATATTTAGTTTATTTTATTAAGAAATGTATTAGCTCTATAAAGTTTTAATTTCAGATTTTACCAATATCCTATTACATTTATTTTTGGCACAAGTGTTATTAAGGATAATTCTCTAAATGTATTACTTTTTCTTTGTCAATCTTTTTTCAGAAGAATAACATTTCATCTCCTAAAAGAAAAATTATATTAAAAAACCACAGAATTATTACTTTTGGAAAAGATCTCTGAGATAATTTAGTACAGCCATTAACCCAGCACTACCAAGTCCACCACTAAACCACATCCCCAAGAGCCACATCTACACATTACCATCTAGGGATGGTAATTCCCTGGACTCCTCCCACACGGCCTGTTACAGTGCTTGACAACCCTTCCATTGAAGAAACTGTTCTTAATATCCAATCTAAATTTTCCCTGGTACAACTTGAGGACATTTCCTCTTATCCTGTCTCTTGCTACTCGAGAGAAGAGGCTGACCCCCACCTGGCTACAGCCTCCTTTCACAGGCAGCTGTAAAGAGTGGTAAGGTTCGCCCTGAGCCTTCTTTTCTCCAGGCTGAACACCCCCAGCCTCAGCTGCTCCTCAGCCTTGTGCTCCAGTCCCTTCACCANCATATACATACATACATACATATATATATATATATATATATATATATATATATATATAAACATGTATTTTTTACCGGTCATAGAATTTCTTTCCCATTTCAGAACATGTGTTTAGAACTGAAAATCATTTCTGTTCTTTACATATTTTTCCTTAATTTTTCTTATTAATGTTTTGCTAAGATTGGTACTAACACCACAAAACTCTCTGAACAGAATGCACATTAAACTCTACAAACTCTTTTCAGTAAGAATGTTTTGTGTATTTACCAGTCTAAAGTAAGGAATATTTTCTTTTGAAGTGTCTGATATTGTGAAACTTTTGAATTCAAGTATGCTCTTGAGGGAGTAAAAGGAGAGGAAGTAAAAAAAAAAGGAGGCA
>VXBU01018924.1:2107452-2135288 GCA_013400315.1 Bombycilla garrulus | reverse complement strand
CTGATACAGACCAGGTGACATTGGCCTTCCTGGCTACCTGGGCACACACTGGCTCATGTTCACCTGTTCTCAACCAGCACCCCAGGGCCTTTTCCACTGGAGCGTTTCAGTCGCCCAGGCTGGAGCACTGCAGGGGGGTGGTTTGACTCCAGTACAGAACCAAGCCCTTTGCTTTGTAGAACCCCAAATATACATATACATATACATATACATATACATATACATNAATGTTTTGCTAAGATTGGTACTAACACCACAAAACTCTCTGAACAGAATGCACATTAAACTCTACAAACTGTTTTCAGTAAGAATGTTTTGTGTATTTACCAGTCTAAAGTAAGGAATATTTTCTTTTGAAGTGTCTGATATTGTGAAACTTCTTTGGAATTCAAGTATGCTCTTGAGGGAGTAAAATGAGAGGAAGTAAAAAAAAGGAGGTATGGAGATAGTGAAAATGTGTAGTGGCGAGAGGCATGAAGTCCTAGTGGTTTTCTTATCTGTGTGTAAGTTACAATATATGAGAATTTTACTCAATACTATGCACTGCTCCTTGGGGGTTTCCAAAGATGTTAGTTTGTGATCAAGGACTTGGCATTTTTAAACACAGATCCTCATAAAGCCTTTATTAGATACCAAAATTTTCAGCTTAGAAAAATATTTAATAACTTAATGATTTTATTTCTGATAGGAAACGTGTCAGAGATGTAACTGATCCCATCAAATCTTCCAAAACATTCATAGCATAGCACATATTACACCTTCTTTCATGATCTCTGGTCTGCATTCTACTGTCCATCTGCACCTGACACAAGCAGGAGAAAAGGTGTGGTACTGTCCCAAACTCACTGGGCTGCCAGCCATTATCTTAGGGGGCAATTTCTTTAAAAATTTCTAGCTCTCCTGCTGCTCTCTGCCATGGGACTTGGCTTTCCTGATTCCATTCCTTCTCTGTAGTCCAAGAGGTTGCTCTGTGTTCCAAGAGGATGCTCTATGTTAATCAAGCAACCATTTTACCCTGGCAAGTCTTAAAAATCAAAGCATCCTGCAAAGAAACAGAAAGATACACTGAAAAAATTCCATTCCGGACACTGGTGCTTGAGCCATACTGGACTCTATTTTTAGCCTTTCTAAACTGCTGACCCTAAGTCTTATTCTGCTTCGGTGGGGAGAATTGTACAGGATCTCTGAATTCCTGCATAGAGGTGAGCGCAGGCTGCATCCCTGGATATAAGCCAGGCTTTGTCTGAGAATAGGTATCATACCTTCTCATTTTAGAGACCATTTCTTAAAAGATCAGACCTAATGCCTCACTGAATCCAGTGATTTGTCAGGCTCTGGTATTTGGGTGACAGCCAAGGGGAAATTTTATTGCAATATCTTTCAGTGCAGGTGAACAAAAGCCGAGTGGTTCACCTGTTGTGTCTGTGAAATCCTCAGGTAAATGTCACTGCTGCGTCTGGCAGCTGCAGGGCTCGGCTCAAGCCTTCAGTTCAAGCTGGGACATTCGCTGCTGAGGCAGTAATGATAATGTGAGGTAAAGTTGTCCATAAAAGTGAAGACACTTGAAAAATGCCTGAACCCCAAAAGCTTCAGAATTCCACACTCCGGTGCATTAAGTTTAAAAAACACAACTGTCAGTCTTTGGAAAAAATAGAACTTGGCTGTAAGAGTCTGACATTCACCTTATTTCATATTTAGTTATTATTTTTATTTAAATTGAATCATTTTAAAAAAACAGACTCAAAAGCACTACAACTTAACATTGCAGTAGCAAAGGATCTTTTAGTTATTCCCACTTTACAGAGATTTAGAAGTGGGATAAGACATGGTATAAATGTTGAATAATGTTTTACTTACCACAAAAAATTAAAAACCTTTTTTTAGTTTGTATTTCAAGTGCTCAGCAGAACTGATTCCTTGGTGACAGCCATGAAACTGAAGCTACAGAGAATGCCTTAAAAATACCTCTCTGTGTCCAGCTAAATTTTTGGGAAGAGTTGATATTTCATGTGTTTCTTTTCCTGTCCCGTTCAGACACAGGACCATACAGAAATGCAGCAACAGAACCAAGCACAGAATTCAAGCAAATTCCCTGCAGGGAATATTCTGATCATGCTTGTACCATAACTGTGTTCTCTATATTTTGTTTGCAATTTCATAATATTTTAGCATATTAATGTCTCCAACATGGATGAATTTTCCCCCACTTTTTATTTTTCCCCACACAAATGCTCAAAGCCATATAAATTACATGGCTACTTAATTTAAAAAAGTCACAAATAATGGGATCTACTGCGTGTTGACAGGGCTAGCTGTGGAAGCCACATAAAACCTACTTGTATCTGAGTTTAGTTCTACCTAGATGAAATCAAAAGTGTCTTTGCCAATGTCTCTGCTGGGGGTGCATTTGACAATGTATTCTTTGAACAGGTATGAAGATATCAAAATTTAAACAAAAGTAAATTCATCCACATCATAATTGAAATTTGTATTTATTAATAAGTGGTGCAGTTTTTAAAGACAGAACATAAAAAATCAGTTAAGAAGTATTGTTTGCATAATATATTGAAATAAACATATTAAATTTGTTCAAATATTGGACAATGCCAGAATAGAAATTACACATACAGTTTAAAAATTACAATAAATAATATTATAAAGAGCACTAAAGGCCACTTGTATAAAAGTTGTGTTCCCTTGTCAGCCAGAATCTGAAAAGCATCTTTGTAGCATGGAGAAGATTTCAGTGAGCAAGGCACAAATACTAGTAATAATAAGATGCCATAACTAGAAAACAAAATGCAGTTGGCTATGTAACCTTCAGTCTTAGTGTGTTCTTCATGATGGAAATAGGATCCCATTCTCAGTATTTTATTTCAGTTAACTTCAGAGGGAAGCTACTCGAAGGTGAATTGGGGAGGATTAAATCTCACAGCCTAAAAAACCTGAAGGAAAAGTGATACCCAGGATCTTCATTCCCAGAGTGCCCAACTAAAAACACTGGAAAATGCCCCTTTTTCCTCTGCACCTCTTAAAAAATCTTCAAAGTGAACACTTACATCCAGCTGGGCTCCTGACATCCCACTAAATTCATCAGGTGCTGTAGGAAATTTAGGTTTGCAGCTCTTAGGCACCTGGAGCTCAGTGGTGGGGGCTGTGGGGTGCAAGGAATCCAGATCCAGCCCTTTCCTGCCATGCTCTGCAGGAAGCAGGATGGATTTAGTTCTTACCTAAGCAGCTGTGACACTCTGCAGCAGCTGGGCTCCCAGCAGGGATGAGGGTGCCCCTTACTCTGCATTTTCTGATTGCTTTAGGCTGTGATCTTGCAAACTGCTTGGACCTTGGTGCTCTCCTGAAGGCCACAAGGCAGCAGCCCCTCAACCCCCGGGTTCAGATGGGCTTTAGTTTGCAGCACTCATGGGCCACCATTTGAAGCAGAAAAATTTTAAACTATTTCCACTCTGGACTGTAATAATGCAGCAACGTTACAGATAAAAACAGAGCAAATATAGCCAAGGTCCATCTAGGGACTTTTTAATCAATCTCTCCATGGGCTGAATTCCCTTTTTTTTTTTTTTTTTTTTTTAATAGGAGCCAGACTGATAAATTCAGGGCAGGGAAAAGCCAAGGCAAGGACAACAGCCATTACCTGACTAGATTTTGTTTTTTAAAGTACCAACTCCTTAAGTAGAGCATAAACCACATCTATCAAAACTTCATACTTGAACTAAGCATTCACTTTTGCTTTAATCAAATAGTCTCAGTTTGCGTCTAAAATGAGGAAACTTAATTGATAATAATGCTGCAAAGAGAGGCACACAATGTAAACACAGATTCACCCTTTTGAAAACTTTCAGACATGTGGCCTTGGCTGGGGACTGAAAATCACTCTCAAAATGTAGCTAAGAAAAATGCCTCCAGATCACTGCAGTCCTTCACAAGGAAATTTATAAATAAAAGCAGATTAGAACCCAGCCCTGGTCCCAGAGCATCACTGTGAGAAGGTTTCTAACATATTTCAAGGATAGCAAAGAAAATTGTTTTAAATTATGAAAAATATCTCCAGGCCTGAAATGAGATGAGAGTCATCAAAGTCATTAATAATTTTTGATGTTAAGTACATGCAAGAAAAGTGCTAGTGTCAGTCAAGATGCTAGAAAGATCTGACCCAAAGAGAATTGATAACTCTTAAACTGAAACCTCATGCAGAAGAAGGTATAAATCTAATTAATTCCTACTACAAAGACTATTATTGACCCAGATGCCTTTCTCAAAGGAAATTGTGAATAGAGATTCCTTGTGTGTGGAAACAAGTCATGACATTCTTTATGTTATTGGAATCACACACAGTTTATTTTGCTTTGTCCAGTATCTATGGCCAGCGCATAAACAACAGTTCCAAGGTGGATGCTCTCCCTGGACTCACCTGACTGGAGTCTGATGAAGTTTGTGTGCACATCCCAGATCAGGGATGGTCTCCAGATCTCACCTTGGTGGTGACACCTTGATATGTAGCTGTTGTCAGCACAGACAGCAAAACTGATGAATGCCCTGTTTTTAATCCTGATGATGTAAAGGGCAGAGAGCTGCTAAGAACAGCACCCTTGTGAACACAGCAGTGACAGGTTTCAGTGCTAAGAAGGAAAAATAAATATTGAAATAAGCTAATCAGAACTGCCTGTTTCATTTCTTACATCTCCTTCACAGGACCCACAGATGTCTACTGCAGAGGATCTTGCTGTGTTTATCACCAGTGCTTTTAAGAAGAGGCAGATCTTACCCAGCACCATTAAGTATTTCATGATGTGGCTACAAATACTGACCTGACACCTTTGAGATGTATATTACAAATTGGTGATTACAGGCCAGAGAAAATACTAACTTCAAGACAGTTCAGGCGCTAAGTGTGCAGAGTGCAGGGCAGCCCAAATCCTGCTTTCTCTGGGGCTGTACTCTGTGTGCAGGTGAATATTCATCCAAGTCTCTGCCCTTGCTTGGATTTTCTCTGAGAAGGATCATATCTTTATAAAGAGGTTCCTTATGGATTTTCAACCAGGTTTAACATTGAAAAAAAGATCCCTTTTATATGACCTGTCATGGAAGAGAACAGAAACCTGAAGTGAAGAATTTCAGTGTGAATTGGACAGGGCATGGTATAGCCACTGTCAAAGACAGTCACAAACAAATTGATCAGACTGCACCTGCTTTTTGGCTGTCTTAATTTTTGATTGCTTAGATCTAGAAAGCATTTAAAGAAGGACCAAAGTCAGATGAAATCAGTAGGAATGACAGGCCCTTGACATACAAGAAAACTGAAGCAGGCTTGTCTAGCACATACTTACACCAACTTCAGAAGCTTAGCAATGTTAAAAAATTTCTCATTCTTTTCCATTCTCTTGTCATGTGAGGGTTAAATCTCACAAGTTGCCACAGACATCTAATACTATTTCAGAAAGCCTGCAACAGGTACTATGCAGGTATTTCCAAGAATCCCAAAGGCCAAAGAATACTTCTCAATATGCCCAATTATAATGAATTACACTTCGGTCATTCAGTTTTTTTCTCTGCAAATTTAGCCACAAAAATGTGAAAGATTATCTTTCAGGTCAATGCCATTTTGTCAATTAAGTAATTACTAAAATTGTGCCTCATACCATCACGGTATCAGTGTTAAAGCTCTCACCTCTCAGAACAGCTCCATGGACTCAGCCCAATCTTCAAAGGCCGTAACTGGTCTGCAATATTTAATCCAGTAACAGCAGCAATTTGTTCTCTCTGAAGATCCATCCCAGAAGGATGAATCATGATTTAGCCGAAGAATCAGATGAAGCAAGAAGATCCTAATCCTTTAGATGTCACTTCCAATAGAGAGCAGACAATGAAGATGAAGGCAATGCCCATATCTGGGAAAGAAAAGAAGCTCCCTGGATGGAACAACTGTTATAATGCCCATATCTGGGAAAGAAAAGAAGCTCCCTGGATGGAACAACTGTTATGAGATGCCCACAATACTGAGGAATTAAACCAAAAGTTTACTATTGTTGGAAAAACCCAACAAAATATTATCCACTGGAGTGCTTTCTCCCCAGGGCTGTGCAATACCCAGTAAGCACTGGGAAGCCCAGTAACATGCTCTTGGCTCTGACTGGATGCCAAGGATGCTCAGCTGTGCAGCTGCAGTGCAATACAAGCAGTCTCTACAGAAAGTCCCTCTTCTAACATCTTATTTGGGCCAAATCCTTGCATCTTTGTTGGTCAGTGCCCTGGCCACAGTGGGGAGATTGTTGTGCGGAGTGACAGGGGTTGTTCTGGACATGAGGTGGGGATGAGCCATGGCTGAGAGGCTGCACCTTGGATCAGTGGGGGAGAGGTGAGAGCTTTAACACTGATTGTGTGGTCTCCAATCATCTGACATCTTCTGCTCTATTTGAAGTTATGAGACATTTGGTCATTGTAGATAACGGAATTAAAGGTGAGATTAATCTCATCCTAAAGTTGATGTGTGCCTTGGATCTTGTATCCTGTGCTCACTGACTGTACTCCTTCACTTCCCACCAGCTGTAAAGAGTGCAAAGAGTGTACAGCCTTCAAGCTGGACATCACATGGATGCTATTTAATGGACACATTGACTGACATCAGGTAAGATCTCTATAGGATATTTGGATATGCTAGCTTCACTAGCTTTATAGGTACTACATTCCCACTGTAGTGGTGAGATCTTTGATTAATCTCTTTCCAGTGGTCCAGTGATTTTCCTGATCTCCTCCTTCTCAATAATTTCCAACTTTTATTAAAAAATATTTGGCTGAAGCCTAGGGAGCATACTTATCTCCCTGTTGCTCAGGGACACGTGACAAAAATGGTGATTATTTATTCATACATTAATCTTAAATATAACATACATTCATGGATTTGGAGCACTCCATTTCCAAGAGAAAAGGTAAACAGAGAGAAACAGATCCTGGCAGCATCTCACACTGCAGGACTTGCAGGGAAAAGAATAGCAATTTTCTGCACATCTGAGGAGCTCAAAGCACTTGGCAAATATTAGAGAACTGAGCCTTTCAACCTGTGAGCATGTGAGGAAGTGTAACTCCCAATCAACAGATTGGGAAACTGAGGCTGAGTTACATTATGCATCTTACTTAGCAGCACCTAAGCCAATAGAAGAGTGGAGTGTATAAACCTGGAGTTCCCTACAGTAAACAACCTTATTTTTGTAACAGAAAATTTGGCCCCATAAGTAGTAAATAGACTTAGCAAAAGATTTTTTCTAAAAAAAGCATTGTAATCCTACTTTGAGCAATTTCATAAATGCTAGTGAAGATTTTCAAGGTAGTTTGAGGGATTTCTATTTACATTTTACAATAAATAAATACCTCTAATCAATCCCAGGAGATGGCTTTGATGATTTAAGATCCTACCCTTAATTTCATTTCAACATTGTTATTTCAGGGGTAATTATATAAGAGATCACATGAGAAGCATTTAGTTCACAAAACCATTTCAATAAAGTCATACTTTAACTCAGCTTTTTCCCTGTTTTTGATATTAGAAATTCTTGGCTTGGTTGATTAGAGATTGATTTGCTTATATTGGAAAATGACTCAGATGTTATATTTCTACAAAGGGATATTGTTCCTGAAAATCTTTTTATTTTGCTGCTCTGTTTACAGAATGTAGCAAGGATCACTGTATCTTGTCTGTTATCAATTCACCATTGTTCTATTGAAGAGTACCAGATAGATATGTATCATGGAAGAAATCAGCTGAACCATTTATATAGGGCAAAGTCATGCAAACCATGCTCAAAACTAAGGTCCTTAGTTTTGGTAGCATGAAAAAAACTGCATTAGTAAATTGTATGAAATGGTGCAGAATGACTACCACTAATATCACATGCATCTTATGCAGCCATTGGTGTTTTGAACTAGTAAGCTTTGGGTGTAGAGTAAGTGAGATATACAAAGTATGCTTACATTACAAGGAGAAGTCAACCAGTGACCACCCCACACACACTTTTAAACTGGCTTGTTTGACGGGGTCCATATTGAATCTGAAATCCCATCTCCTGTAGAGGACAAGGGCATGGAGCCACTTGGTGTGAAAGGGTCTGTGTCTGTGTCTGTCTCCCCCTCTGCTAGGTAGCGCTTCTCTCTCATCCATGCTGATCCCCCGTTGGGGCCGAAGGGGAAGTCGTCTCTCTCCTGGGAGATGCTGAAGCCACTGGGGGAGCGCTCGAGTTCCTCATGGTTGACGGAGAGAAGGGACAATGGAGTGTCACTGTCTCTCGTTAGGCTCCTTCTCTGCCTCGGAGACACCTTATCTGAGTAAGGGCTCTGAAGGTCCCCTCGGGAGTGGTAGCTAACCTGGGAGTCCATTAATGTAAATATAGGCAAAACTGTTGGCCTTTCAGCATAAGAAGTTGAGGAAGGTGTGGCTTGCAGTTTGCCAGAGTTTTGCCCACCTATTGATAAAGGTTGTGAGTGAGCCATGTGACCCCGCGCTGAGAAACCGTAGGGGCTGACTTTGTTGACTGGAACCTGCTGGAAGTTGTAGGGAGTTTCACGAGAACACTGCTCAGTGTATTTATATATTATTGTTTTTAATTCAGAATATTTGTTTTCCTCTCTCTTCTCCCTTGCAGGAGAAGCGGTTTCTTTCAATGGACTTATCTCAGCAACTTGTATCTGCAGCTGTTCCATATGATGCATATGCATATCCACCAGAAAATCCAGTTTCTTCCCCATGTCATTTACCTGAAAAATACCAATTTCATGATATTGCCTCAAGTCAGGTGTTCAGAAAGAGTCCGTGATTCCATACATGCCCTGCCCCTAGCAATGGTGTGCTACCATGTTTATCCGTCATGGAGGTACACACAATAACCATGACCTTCCCTCAGATGCTGGGCTAAAATGGGTGACAGCTTATCCTCTAAAAGACCCATCCCTATGAACTATGTCAAAAAAATTATTAGTCTTACTGGATGTTTAACAGTACAGTATCCAACAGGACTCTATAATGTTATGACAAAGTCTGGATACCAACTGTTACCAAAATACAATGTATGGAATTACCTCTGCATACAGACCTGTCTCTAACTATTAATCACAGAATCATCTAGGTTGGAAGAGACTTTTGAGATCATTGACTCCAACCTACATCCTAACACCACCTAATAGTCACACGACATCAGGGTTACATATCAGGACTAGTTTCCTTTCTTTTGGATAGGGCCAAGAGTGGGCAATCATTTTGAGTCCAGACTCTGCAGGAGAAGGGCTTGGTCACACCAAACAGCATGTGATGAGTACTGAAGGAGTGAATCCTATTACAGGAATGAAAAACTCTCACTTCAACATTGTGCTTAGGATCTTCTGCCATACAGTGACATTGATTCAACAAGTTTCAAAAGGCACACTTCCCAGGTAAGTAAATTCTTTCATGAAAAACTAGTAACTTAGTTTTGTGATCATGAGAACAAGATCTCTGTGAGTCTTCACCACCACCACCAGCACAATTATGTCTGGGTCAGCTAGAGTCATGCTGAGTTTATGTCAGCTCTATCATTTCTGAACATGAACTTCAGCTTCTGTCATTATCATGAAATTACTTACCTGCCTCTCAACTTTAACAAATTTTCCCATCATACTTTGGTCTTCAGTATCAGCTGTAGATGCTTTGGCTACATATGGTTCATTTCTACAAAGAATTAATAACTCTGTTAGTGTTCAATATTTCTTTGCATCACAATAAGCAATTTACATAAGAAAACAGAATTGCCATCTTGTTGATTTATTCATATAGATCCTTGGAGCCCTTTTAGCTGTTTATACAAACAGGAGTGAAATTCTATTCTATGTGATGCTAATGCATTCCTAAAAAATATAATCTTGATTTTCTTTTTTCTAAGTTTAAGATGAAGATTTAAAAGTCCCAGAAGTTCAAAATAAAATTTAAATTAATCTCCAGCTTGTTGGAATAATTTCAGGTTTGTGAAAATTATTGAGATAGTGCAGTTAGTGAGTCTGCAGATGGCCATGTGTTTTAAATCTAATTCTTTATAATTAGTGTATTTGGAGACTGAACCTGAGTTTCAAGGATGAGTGTGGTTTTTTTCTCTATTTCGTTATCTCAAATAGTAAGTGTCAGAGATTGGAAATGCTGAAAAGATACAGTCTGGTCTGGAGATTTAAAGCTGATTCCAGAATAGGATTTCATCTATGCAATTTCCTCCTGCCTGTCTGTCAGATGGACCAAATTCGTTAGGTAAGAAGACGATCTCTAACTAAAGAGCTTGATTTACAACTTCATGGGATCTTGGATGCTCATGATCAAGTTAAACCTTTATCAAATGGTTTCCAAACCAACATCAAAGGAATCAATATCTTTCCATAACCTATGCCAAAGTCTGGAAAAACAATTTCTCGGTACTTGATATTTAACATGATTTGGAAAAAATATACTCTAAAACTTTTAACATGGCCAGTTTTTCTCTTTCCTGACGAAATCCAAAATATAGCTGTGAATAAATCGTACTTGAGTAAAATCTATACCTAAAACATGTCAGATTTTCTACATTGGGTTACTGGTGATATAGGCTCATGCACTGTTTGCAATCTGCTTTCCTCACCAAATGATCACTCCCTCTTCCATATACTTCAGTCTCTGTCTTCACATTTACATGGTTTCAGGTTTTTCCCTGTGTGGGATAATTTATTTCCTGTAAGATTGCTTTTGTTCTGAGCAACCACGACAGCTTTGGGGACAGATTGTTGATGGTCTTGTGTGGTTCTTGATGGATATTTATTGACAGATTGATAGTTGTAAACAACAGAAGAAATGTCACTTATTATTGAATTTTTTCTACATGGAAGGAAGCAATACAATAACATGGTGCAACTTTCACATCCAGAAATCTGTTATTACAATTTATTTTGAGTATCTATCTCTCACCAATTATTGGTGTAAAAGCAGTGGCATTAAAAATCTCTGCTTGCCATTTGGTGGGCACTTAGGAAGATAACTAGCTTACTTTCAAACTGCTGGTGATTTTTATTGAGCTCTTAAGTAGGTTTACAAGTCAATGTTAGAAATTTAGCACATCACCAATCAAATGCATGTATTTAATTTAAAACCATATTTTCAAACTAGAGAAGCTGAGCTGGACAATTAAGAAGCCATTATTTAGATTTCCATCACACATTGTGCTTAGGGAAGCTATTGGCTTTCTGGCTCAATGTTTATCCACATGTATCTCATAGCAACATATCCTCTCAGTATCATTACTATAACAGTGGATGAACAAAAATCATGCTTATTAGAATGAATTAACTTTTCATTTTTGTGCTGGGCTGTCTTAAATACTAGGTATAAAAGAAGTCACCTGGGAGACTGTTGTGAAGGGTAAGAAAAGGCTCCTCCCTTTTGGGATTTCTTATGCTTGGGAGTAGATGGAGGTCCAGGTGTAAAAATCATATCTACTCTGAAAAAAAGAAAAGTGCAACTGTGTAAGTCCATCTCCAAATGCTAACACACGACAGAATATGATGTGCATCTCTGAAACACAGATCCAAAAATGAGGCACATGTTGATTTGGTAATATATTGAGGGTCATGATGTGTCTGATCTCTTTTGGGTCACAAGCAATGCACTGAATTGCAATTACCTGGTAATTTAATGGTAATTACATAATGCTCTAGCTCACTGTTTCCAAACTTCAATATTTGAACCACAACTTCTTTTTCTTCAAAGGAACCAAACAGCATGTTTGTCAAAAAGTATTGATAGCAGCTGCTCTTAAAAAATGTCAGGAGACCCATCAGATTTTGTGCAGGGTAATGAAAATCAGAACTTGGCAAAAGATTGGATTTCTGACATTCCTAATAAACCAAGTCTGTCAGTTGTTGTTTCTAATTGTCAGCAATATTTTAGTCTTTACTAATTATTCTTTTGGCTTGAAAAAACATAACTTTAAATGAAGTTGCATAAGGAATTCTACTCGATTTTTTTATTTGGCACAAAAGCAGAAAGATTGTGTTTGGAATGCTCCAGCACAAGTAATTATACTCTTTTACTGTATCAAATATTCTTTCATTTGTCATATCCAACTGCTCAGGTACAAGTCCCTGTTTATTCAGCCCAGCCCCCAAAATGGCCACATATCAATCAGCACCAGATCACAGAGCAGTTATCTGTACTATTGGACAATCCATGCAGATAGCTTTCATGGTTTCACAGTGTCCCATGGAATTTTGAAAATGGAGCTGAAAAAGCTCCAGGCAATCCTCACAAAGCCAGCTTTTGATTGGCTTGATCCCCAGGCATTGCTGACAGACATGTTATATGCTTGAAAAAGAGATAGCCCAGTGCATGGAAAATTCACTTTGAAATAAGAAAGTTCAGCAGAAAGATCAGAGCAGCCTTTCAAAGCCAAGGTAAGTCCAGACAAGGCCCAAATGTGCAGCAAGGGCTGCACTCCCTCACCCCTTTCTTGAGAGAAGTGAAGAAATGAGTGCCATTGAGTGCCACATGAGTGCTCGTGTGGCACTTTGGTATTCAGCATCACTGAGGGCCTCAGGGAATGTGCTGTGCAGAGACTGAGCACAGACAGCTCCACACATCTGCACACAGGCCCACACAAATTTACAGCCCTGAGCTCTGACCTGGACTCATGGCTCAGGGGATGAGCAGCACAAAGTTTTGTAGATGTGCCTCAGAAGCACATTGCAATGAACCACTTCTGTGAGGAAACAGCTGTGGATTCAGAGTGCACCTGAACAATCACAGAGGCCTGAAATTCCAACTTTTTTTCAGACTGGTCAATTACACCTGAGTAAAACCTTCTGTGCTGATGTATTTTTGCACTTCCATGTGATGTTTCACTAGGCATAGGTCATTAGAGAATCCAGCCCAAAGAAAAGTTCACAGAGAGCAACTATTGCTTTTATTTATCATCTGTAAAATGGAGAGAAATTTGATCCTTATCAAATAAGGCAATGGTCAAGAAAATTCACAAGATACTTTAACTCTCATGTCCTTATTCTAAATCTGAGCCAGTGGTCTCTCTCTGCAGTTATCCCTGCTAGCTACTCACTAGCCTTTTGTCTTTGGGAAAAGTTTTCTCATGAACCAGCTAGCTACATAGTGCAAAGGCATAGCTTCTGGGTGGCCTTGCGCACGAAAGGGCCAGTGTTTTTATTTTGCCAGCAAAGCCATACATTTCCCCCATTTACCAGAAGATTCTTACCTTGCCTGAAGGTATTTTATTCTGGAAAGCATATCAAGATGCCCTGCTGAGTATTGCTCTATCACATCCTTTACATCATAAGGCCTCAAAGTCTCTTTGAATTTTTTTTTATAGAGACGAAACTGTAGTATTCTGCATAATAAACATACAAAATATTATTTTGTTATTTAAATTACATGATTAAAATTTCCAGTTTTATCAAAATATGGATGAGTTTGCTGAGTGTTTGTAAATTGAGCATGTTATTTCTAAACAAGGCAATAAAATATAAACAAAGAATCCATAACATCATACCGTATTTGAAACTTTGTAATAGTTGGCTTTGCATAAGTAATGGTCTAAAACAAATAGTTTAAAGCTTCAGAATCACAGCTGGAGCTTGACTTTGAACAACACAAGTCACAGGAGATTTTTGAAGCTGTGAAGTTGAAGCTCCTTCTTTTATGCTTCAGCCTATTATAAAGCTAATTTATGGTATATGCAATGCTGAATCATTTTCAGCTTGGTTTTAATTTTGCACCTGGGAAAGTTTTGGATAGGAAATGCTAATTAGATATAAATGTGGAAGTTAATAAGCTAGCAGCAGTACAGGTTGTGAAGAGGTGAAAACTTCTTAGAACTGCCCGAAGTGTCCTTGAAAAAAACCCAGCAGTATCACATTATTGTTGTGGTTGTAATGATAATAATATGATTGCTGTTACTATTGCTATTGTTATAAAATGAACTAGTAATTAGCACCAAAATTCTTATAACAGGGAACACTGCTGGCCAGAGCACTTGAAAAATGTTTGGTATGCTTTTTTTCATCCACTTTTGCTCATACATTACTTTAAATGTATATATCTTGGTAGATTAAACACATAGGAGAAATATATTTAAGTAATGGAATCTTTATCTCCATCTGGTTTAGACTTGGGTTCTGGATGTTTACTTTCTCAGTAGAGTCTCCAGGCAAAGATAATTCTATTACCACTTTTTAAGGGCTGCTGATTCTTTAACTCTGTCGCCTATAAATATTTCAAGGTTTCAAACTTCTACTTGTGCCTATTTTAGCTAAATTATATGGTAACAGCAAAACTACACATTCAAAAACTTAAATGAAAAATAGGGATCACAATGTTAGCAATTCTAATTTAAAATCTCCTTGATCGTGACCCTGAAATCCATAAAGTGATTTTGTCTGAAAGAATTACTCCCAATTAATGTTCAGGATCTGGTTATGCTATACAAGGAAAAAAAAATCTTGACTCCTGATTGAGTTTAAATGGAAATTGCACAAATCAATTAGATTTGGAGAGGATGTGGGGAAGAAGTTTTCCAAAATAACAATAACATGTTTGAAAGCAAGTAGGTATCAGGGGAAGAAAGGAAAAGCCATGGAGGACAGGGATGAAGAAGCTTCCAGTGGGAGGGAAGAAGCCATGGGTAACATGAGCAAAGCCTGTGTCACTTGGCTTTCAGCAGCCTTAAGGAAACTTGGAATTTTTAGAAACTGATTCTCTGCACCCTATTAGAAAAGAACTAGGAGGGTGCATATCTTGGTTATATACATATAAATATATGGTTATATTTTTATTACCATCTTCCCTGAAGTTGTGAGACACTCCAGACTTGCAGTATTTCACCTGGAAGGTGGAAAGTCCCTGGCCCAAAAATTATCAACTTCTGGAATGAACAGCAATTGCAATGACGGCAGAGTATTTTCCCATGGGGGCATTTTTCAAGGGGGGAGAGTAAAAAGTACTGCATCAAGGAGTAATAGAGCATCACTGAATGAATTCTATTTGTTTGATATGCTAAACACATGACCAAGGCTTACTAGGAGTTTTCTAACCCTAGGGAATATGTCTTGTGATGTGAAAATAAAGGTGGCACATGTCATAAGCCAAAACCTACCGAAACCTCAGCATCTATTAAAATATGACAGCTAAAAAGTAGGTTGCACACTCATACAATTGTAAATAAAAGAGTTGAGTCAGCTCAGAGTTTTTTGTTATGCAAAATTTCCAGTTTCATATAAATATTAGTCACTAAATTGAGAAAGATATATTTATGAAACATTTTACCAAGGAACAGTACACAATATTATTTTATAATGAAAACACTGTGGAGTATCTCGCAAAATTACACGGTCAGTGTTACCGAAAATCTTTCTCCCTTCTGCATATTTTCAACAGACTGAATAGGGTCTGTCTTGTGGTTTTGAAAACACTAGAATTATCTCATCTATTGCATCTAAAGAAAGCAATAGCAGAAACAGTGAATCAACATGTAGCAACATGGTAATGTTATTTCCTGAAGCATAGTCCTTCAAAAAGACATTTACCTGACAGCTCGGATGGCTGTCTTGAATGTGGGGATCATATCTTCCATAGGGAAATCACTACTGTCGCCTCTGTCTTCTGCCATGGGTTCCCCTGTTCCTGCATCTGCAAAGCAGGTCAAAAATCAGATCTGTGAACATCTCAGCACACAATATTTAGAGAGATGTCTGGCTGAATAAAGCACTACATAAAATAAGTGCAATTTAATAAAGGAATATCTCTTACAGCTTCTTTCACTGGTCAGGTCTTGAAAGGGATTTAATTATTTTGGGACAGCTCTAAGACACATTATTGAAGGATCTCCTCTCAGATTCCAGTGTTTCTGAAACACTGGGAACTTTATTCCTTTCCAAATTATTTTACATAAAGGCTAAAACAGGCCAAGTTCTCCTCTCACTGGCACTGCCTGAAGCTCATGTATCTTCATAAAGGAGAAAATTAAGTTCCTGGTGTGGACACCCAGGCTACATCCATGGTAGCGTGTCCAGCATGCATTGGTGCCAGCTGGCACAAGAAAGGGGAACTGTTCTATTTAAAGACCATTTAGATGTTATGACCAAGAAGAGGAAAGTGCATGCTCAGGGAAGCTGAGAGGAAAATGGCCCTATAATGTTGCATGGAAACTCAATGGAAACCTCTGTGGGGAAGCAGGCTTGGGGAGAGAGGAGGAGGGAAGAAGACATTGACTCTATTAACAAGATTTAATGAGATGGCAGTGAGGGTATATTTGAGATGCCTGGACACAGGCTGTTGCAGGGCTGGATGCAGTCCAGGAGGGAGCTACCTTAGCATAGCATCCTTGCTCATAAACCAAGCCATGCTGGCATGTGCTTTTTGGGGGATATAGACTGACTGTCCAGTGCACCCACTTTTTCCAGGTCAAATAAGCTGAATCCAGAACTGGTTTTATCCTGTACCCATTGCTTGTTTTGAGAAGGGCTGCTGTTTGATTTCAAGCACCATGTTGCCTGGACTCAGGATTCTTTCTTTGGTTCCCACAAATGCCCTACATAAAAACAGGTACCAGACATGCTTGTCCCAGAAAGTCACAAACCTTCAACAGAATATGTAGAAGAAAAAAGAAAAATGGGGAGAACAGGGGATGCATAGAAAGAAATCAACACAGATGGGATACCTTCTGAGCTTTGCCAAAAGGCGTATGCTTTCATTCGGAATGCAGTGCGAAAACGCTCCTTATTATTCAAGACAACATTCTTAGGCTCTTTTGAAGGACTTTCTTCAATGGCATCTACATTCAGAGGGGTAAATAGCTTTCCTTTAGTATTGGTACCACGAACCCGATCCAAGAGACCCAGCTTTTGGCTAAAAAATAAGCAAAAGTAATCATTTTCCTCCTTTGTACACTATTAACTTGTTTTCATGATGCTTTAAGTATATAATGGGCTAAATAATTGTTTTTTGTACAAGGACACTGCTGGGGCTACCATAATTAATCAACAGCTTTGTAAGCAGCAGTTAAGCTTCACAGATAATTAACTGAGTGTTTTTTGGTATCAATGTTGAAAATGTTACCAGAGGGTCATGCTGTCCTCTCCATGCAAGGTATCACAGTGCTTCAGCTCACGTAGCACACCTGAAGCAGTAGGTTTACTGTAGGACATGAAACAATACTACTGCCATGGGCAGAGATGCCATTCACTAGACCAAGTGGCTCAGAGCCCCATTCAGCTTGGCCTTAAAACACTTCCAAGGATGGAGCATCCACAACATCTCTGGGCAACCTGTTCCAGTGTTGCCAGTGAGGATTTTCTTCCTAATGTCTAATCTAAACCTGCACTCTTTCAGTTTGAGGCCACTCCCCCTCATCCTGTCACTACACACCTTTGTTAAAAGTACCTCTGCCATTTTCTTTGAAGTCTCCCTTTAGGCACTAGAAGGTGCTCTAAAGTCTCCTCAGAGCCTTCTCTTATCCAAACATAACAACCTCGACTCACTCAGGCAGGAATAAAATTAAGTCAGATGTGCTGTGAACCAAATAAATGACCAGCAAAACTCTGCCAAGGCTTTGCCAAGCACTGATTAGGGACATGATACCCTGGTAGGGCAGGATACCCTGTTTTCTCTCCATTATGAGCTACAGGAGTTGTAGTGAAGTGAAAAATTTTATTCCTCTGATGATTCCTTGCACTGTCTGTCCTCTTAGAGATTTACTGTCCAAATACATTTGTCTTTCAGTGCCAACACAGACAGAATTTCATTTATGTGCCATTTTACCAGCATCACTAACCCTCCTGACAGCCTGATGACTGTAATGATCTTAAAGGTAATCACTAATACCACTAAAACAGCAACAAAAAATTTGCAAGTGAGTTTATCAGTTTATGTATGTTCTGAACACCTTGTAGGTGATAGACAGTATAAATATTTGATTTGCTTGTTCACTTAGATTCTCAAATATTTGTTTATTGCCCATTTAAAAAAATAAAAAGGCAAAAAAGCAGGGCTAAGCCATGGGAAGAAAGCCTGCTTTTTAGCGCATTCCTGGGACAGCTCTAGGGAGAGATGAATTCTGCACACATGAACAAGAGGCAGTTCTGTGTGAGACACCAGCTCAAATACATTGAGTGGGAGGGGGAAGAAGCTGTTCTAGCTGGCAGGTTTCTGAGAGCCACAGGTGAGAGCAGAGCTGAAGGATGAACACCCATGGTTACCAGAAGAAAGAGTGAACAGTATTCACTGAGGAATTGCAGAAGGCTGAGCTGCAGCCACTAGACCTGCTGGCAGGAGAGGCAAGTGTGGGGAGGGTCCAGTGTGCAAGGACATCGTGGACAAAGATGGAGATGTGTGTACAGCCCTTGCAAGTGTGAAAGAAGGACCTATTTCTATCTCAGAGCTCTGCCTGCTGCAGTATCCCACCACAATGGATGTTATCTGATGTTATCTGAGCACTGAGCATCACAGCTCTTGCAACTTTTTGTGCTTTTTTTTTTTTTTACATGAATTACTGGGGTTCTCATCTCTACTGCCTGTTTCTGATTAATATATTTTGGCCCAGGGAGATAGGAGAAATCAAGAAAAGAGAAATCAAAGCAGTTTCAGGATGAGGAGATCTGTTCTGTGATAATAAAAAGACAAAGTCTGTTTCTGGGTTTGAAAAAATTGTGCAACAGGCAACTGTTGTGGAGATCAGCTTACTCCAGCTGGGGGAATTACAGGTCACTGACAATAGATGATTGATAGATGAATCTCAAATGAAAGGAAAAGTCAAGTGGTCACCTACTACACACTGGCTTTGAGCAACACACTAAATGTCACAAGATCTGAGTTAGTACCACTACAGAAAAGCTCTCAAGAGAAAAATATCTTTGGGGAACAGAACTTGAAAGGCAAAGAAGGAGAAAAATAGATGAGGCAAAAGACTACTGTTGTTTATAAAAAGACATTTAGTACTACATTAAAATAATATCGTTGTCATTACATGTGGTCTCTGACTCTCTCTCCAAAAACTTGCTTAGTTCTTCAAAATACATATCCCGTTGTCCCAAAGTTTACCCCTTAAAACTCCTGTGATAACTGCCTTGTACACCAGAAAAAAAAAGGAGGCATAAAGTGAGGTGAGGATCTGTAGGGATCGGACAAGAAGGAAAAGGGTCAGTAGATAATGCAAAGTATCCAAAATATTAATCTAATGTTTTGGATTTTTTTTTAAGTATAGGACAGCAATATAAGCAAGATATGCAGAAATTTGTCATAGAGCTATGCAAGACTGGGACTGAACAAGATTTGATATCCTACTCATAGATAAAATCAGAACAAAATATTCCTCTGCAGTCAGCACAAAACTCTACTTACTTGCTGTGATATTTTCCACTGCATATGTTGGCATGCTCCTTTGGGGGTTGAGGTTTTTTTTGGTGTTTTTTTTTTTGTTTTTTTTTTTTTTCAGTGGGGTTGGACTTAAGGTAGACAATACAAACTGAAAACATTCCCAGATTTTCTTTTCAGAGAGTTTTTCAGCTATCCCTGCTGATAAGTGTCAGTTTAGGATGAAACTATTTTCCAAAGACTGTTGCTTGAGCATCTTAGGTTTATGAGCTAGAACACATCTGATCTGTTTTAAGCTGCTAAAAATGTTAAACTTCCTGTCTAAGACTACTCTTTAGACCTATTTCTACAATCCATGAGAAATCAGAAATTCTAACTAGTAAGTGGGAAGAATGTGGTTCAGTTTGGGATGACTTTGCACTTGGGAACTTGGATTTTGTTAATGGCTGTGGAAAGATCTAGATGAGAAGTCATCTAAAGAGCAGGTCTCTAGTCTAAGTTCAAGTTACCTGAGCTGAAGCCTTCCTCATTAATTCAGTCCTAAAGATTAACCCTTGAAGTAACATTCAGATTCATAACAGTATGTTTATGCAACCAATACAGGCAATTGTGTTCATATCTGGCAGCCAGAGCAGTAAAATCATCAGAAAATAATTCATCAGCTTCACATCAAAATATACAACTGTATGTTGTGTACAGAAGAACCCAAAACAAAACCCAAGCTTCTTTCCAGATAACAACTATCTGTCATCAGGAAAAAAAATGGACTTTGTTCTCATTTCCAAGGAATGAAATCTGGATCTGCTGGGGTTTTAGTTTGCATTGATCTTTTTAAAAGTGCTGAGGAAACATTTGTTCTCATGACACAATCTCCTTCATTAAAGCAGCATGCACATGGCTCAGTCCCAGGGCATGAAGCATGAGCAGATCACACGAGCCTTCATGAGAAGGGCTAGGACAGTGGTTCCCACCCACAGGGTCATGCACTGCTGCTCGTCCTTCAGACTCCCCCTTCTGATGGAAGCTGCTCTTCCTCCCCTGGGAGCAGTTCTCCCACTTCATTCGGCTTCCTTACGTTCAATAAAATACTCAATTCTCAGCTTCCAGCACAGTTCCAGAAACTGGGGAGATGCTGACATACTGACAAAAATGCAGGGTAGTTTCTCTGACTAGCTTGAATGAATTGCCATTTCTTGTCTTGCACCCTCTCTCTCATGGGTTCCAAACCCTGGGTCTTTGAAATGGGACCCAAGATGAGAATTCCTTAACTCTGGGGTAGATACAGATCACCAGAAAGGGAGGAAGGTGAAAGCAGTGCAGTTTCTTTCTACCTAAAGAAAAATTCAGCTCTCAAATTTTGTTCCCTGAGAGCAGTGGGAATTATTTTGGACCACCTGTGAGATTATTTTGGTGGCTTGATATAAAAGAGATGGCTGGCTTCTGCAGCACGTTTTACCCTTGCTCAGAATAAAGAGTGGGAACCACTGAACTAGAAATATTTTCCAGAAACAGTCATGCAAATAAATAATGCATTTACATCCCATCATGCAAGCCAGATACTCTCCTCTCTATCCTTCTCCTAGTACTGGAGTTTCATAAACAAATGGTACAAGTATGAGGAGAAAAATAGTGAATTAATTCTAAGAGTCAATCAAACAGCCCTCTGCCATGGATTTACCACTTTCACCTAACAAGGACAAATGATAATCAGGAAATTTTTCCATGTTTTTCACAGTTTAGAATCTCTAGATGTAATTAGTCTCAGGTAACTAGAAGCAGAAGGAAGTCATGTTTACTCCAGCATTTTCATACCTTATCAGCTGAAGTTATATGAGTGAACTTAGCTTTGGAAAATCAAACATTCTGAATGAGGTTTCCATAAGTATTCTGTATTCTGTTTTGAACACTCCCTAACAGAAATTAACACCAAACTAATGTTATGACAGACATGAATTCTGCAGTGAACCTGTTCAACTGATCCCAGACAGTCCATGAGATTTCTTAAGATAAAACAAAGAACATTCCACACTTCCAAGGTAGTTCCAAACTTCAGCCCATCAACTTTCCCTTTTATTGAGCAGCATTCTTTCCTTCAGAGACGAGCTCACAAAAACATTCTGTCTCAAAATAGATGACTACATCTTCCTGAAAACTAAAGACTTCACTTTGCACCCTGAATCTTGAGGTCTAAATCTGCAAGTTTCTAATGTGTGAGGAGGAAATATCTCTTCTAAGTCAACAAATTTCCAAACTCCTTGATGGTGTACATCCTCAGGTGGTTACAACTGAAAATCCAGACTCATCTACCATCCAGATTATCTGCCCATAAACATGAGCACAAGTCAAAGCTTCAGCTCCACTTTAATGCCCTTCAGAAAAAGAAAGAGCCTTTACATACACTAAAGGCCTTTGCTTAGCCCCTTCTCTCAACCACACTTTCTAAAGGGATTGGAGATGGATGAAAATAAACAGTATCACATAAATCTATGGGAAAAATAATGCAAATACAATTCATTGTGAAAACAGGATGGATATTTTTCACCAATGGATGCAGCCATTGTAGGTAGAAACCATATGAATGCTGACCCACTTTTTGCTTCAAACTGAACATATCATGTATCAAGCACTAGAAAGCAAAGCAAATCAAACTGCAAAAATCAAAGTCTCTTGACTATTTTTCATGGGCCAATCATCAGATGAAAAAATGGAGTGCTTTACTTGCTGCTCTCTAAAAGCTGAAGAGCTCCAGCTAGAAAAGCTGAGTTGCATGTTGATGATTTCATGTTTGTGGAATGAAGTCGGAATGAGAAAAACCAGCTAAAGTTGAAAGACAGCAAGGTGTGGGATAGAGTAAAATATTTTGCAATTCAGTAAAAACATTTTTAATTATGTGTCTTCCCGATTCCTGAAAAGCCACAGACTATTTCTATGTCTCGTTGTTGGAAGGTAAACTTCTTGCCCCACATCTTAGGTCACAGTTCAGCAAGATATTTAAAGCATACCACTAACTTTATTCAGATCGTCAAAATCATCTACTTGTTTTCCATTTGCTGAACCAGAACCTGCAAATACACATGCAAAGATGTTGTTCCACAGAGCTGAAATTCAAAGTAACTTGCATGAATTGTGTTGGCAGGGTTGGGACCACATAAAGAACAGTGTTTACTTCTAAGAGTATATTTTTTCCACAGTAAATTTCAAAATTATTTGTAGACTAATCTAGTTTCATTTCCATTTTATGGAAACAGAGAAAAGCACCTGTTTCTAAGCAGATAATTGGGAGAGCAAGGATAATATCCCATGTTTTCTGAATAGCAGAACAATTAACTATTTGCAAGGTCATGCAACTTTCTTTTTATACTTAATAACTTATCAGTCTTATTGTCCCTTACTTTTGATGGTAGTTAGGTGAACTACTGTAGTAAGAACAGAAAGTGCAGGCAGAGAATGGCATGCAAGAAATATGAAAAGAATAAGGCTCAACTGTTACTTGAACATATATACCTAAGTTTTCTTGTGAGGCTTGATCCAAAGAATGACTCCCTACTAAACATGACATTACTGTAAAGTGAAGAAAAGTTATTAAGATGAGACGTTAATGATTACCCATGAAAAACTCTATGAAAAAGAATGGGAGCCTTTCATTTGTAGTTAATGTAGTATGAAGATCAGAGTGGCTTTTTTCTCCTTCCTCTTTTGGGCAGATGTATTAGGATGAAATGCATACAGTGAAATTTTACACCTTGAGAAGTAGGGGTTTATTTTCATTTTGTTGTCAGCATTGGCAATACAATACATTTCACAAATTCTTTCAGACTCATATAATAGGAAGGACAGATACTGATTATGCCACTTTAAAAAAATCAAATAAACTTTCCAAAGGCACAGAAATATTTATCTTGTAGAGATAAGGAAACAGGGATAAATGACTTTTCTGAAATCACATAATAATAGGTCTAGGAATGAACATGCTCTCCTGATGTCTAGTTCTAAAGCTGGACAATGAGGATCAGGAACAAAACACTAGGAAACAGTTCAAAATTCTTCATTAAAGTGTCTGTACATGCAAGTTTCAACACTGGTCAAAGTCAGTGGAACAGCTGCTAAGGACATCACTGAAAATTCAGTCCCCAGTATTTATTCCTGAAACACAGGCATAAAAAGTTGGCTCAGAATAAAAATATATCCGTCAAGCAAATGCCCACCCTAAATGTAGGTCAGGCTCCCAAATGTTTGTTGAATGATTCACTGCACACCAGCAGAAATGAGCATTAGCATCTCTTCCTCATAAATCTCCCTTCCTGAGAGCTGAACAGATGAAAATGCTTTGCAATACAGGGAGAAAAGCAATTGCTGTCTGAGATTTCAGGGGGCTGTGAGGTTTAGGCATTAATTAAGGAAAAAAAACAAACTAGTGGCACCTCTGGCATGAAGTCAGTAAACTCACCACCAGTGAGCCACAGCCAGCACAGCCCCACTTCCTCCTGGGTTGGGGGACTATACAGGGCCTATAGGGACGATGTTGTTCTTAAAGAGCAGTATCATAGTTACCACTTCCCTTCACTGTTTACAGGACAGAGTTGAGCTCCAGTCCAATGTGCTCTTCATCATATCTCATATCTTTACAGTTTTACTTTAAGGGGTGCTTCAATAAAGCCTTGGATTGCTGTCAAAATTTACTTGATTTTCCACTATGAAAAGTTATTCCCTAAAGCCTTGCCTTTGGATCCAACTTCTGGAACAGTTTTCCACTGTTTTGCAACCCCTGTGTTCTTCCCAAATAGTCTAAGAATAAGGTCCTGTATCTATCTGTGACTTCATCATGATGGCAACTCCTGCTTCTCTCCTGATCTAGGAGAGATCCCAGAAGTATCTGTCACAGAGTTCAGCTCTAGAACTGTGGAGCTCCTACAGAGCTTTTACACTGCTTGCTAGAAGCTCTGCTACTTAAAGCACTTCCCATTCTCAAATTTTGACACAGCCAGGCCTCATTTTCATTTTACTAAAAGCTTCTGTGAAAACTTTGGACTAATTCTTTTCTCTCCTTTGTCAACCACAGCTCAGACAATGCAATTGATTACTGAAGCAGCATTACTACTTACTTTCTCATTAAGTGCTTAACTGATGGAAGAACCTGGAGACTGAGGACACCTATGGGCTGTTCCCCCCATTAGGATCACATTCCCTTATTGCTCATTTATTTCAATACAGTCAAAGCACAAACTTCAGTGAAGTATGAGTAATAATTTCTATACTAAATCACTTCAGGAGGAAGCAGTTTTTTTTTTTTAATTATCTGGTTTGTAAATAAGAGTTTTATGAGAGATGGGATGTGGTACTGTCAAAAGAACCGGATTTTATGGCTCAATCCCATTTCTACCAAAGTCGGTGGATGTTCCCACAAGTACCATCATATTTCTGTTTACCTGGAAGGTTTCCAATCCCTTTAATTGAATGCTTCATTCCATAAACACATTTCTGCTAGCAGGAAGGCTCCCATGCAGGTGTACTGATGATTTTGTTGAGGATTATTATATATATAATAAAATAAAACCAAGTTATATCCAGCTAGAATGAGGGGCTCTGGGATTATAGTTTTAAAAATTTTGAGCTGTGAGTCATACTTTTCCATTTTTAATTCAGTGTGTCAACATAAAATGATTTCTACTAGCCTGAAAGTGACAGTAACTCAGAACTGCTGCAGGTGCAGGAGCTTCTCTACTGGGGCTGTGACCAACATGAACTACAGCAGTCATTCTCTTGCTGACTTCAATCTGCTGCTGTATCTCAGCCATAACATTTTGACTCAAGCTATGGAATTACATACTCAAAAGGATTTCAGCTCTGAACCTTTTCCCTACATATTAAAGACCAAAATTCAGCTGTTTCCAACACTGGAGATGGCTAAAATCTCTAGACATCTACATTAACGCAACTAAGCTTGCTCATGACTGCTTAGCCTTGGGGGTTCCATGGCTGTAAAGTACTTAATGCCCATGGGGTTCACAAACTGGGTACCTCCCATCCTGTCATCTCTGAGGAGGGGCAAGTGAGCTCATGATTTTGGAGGCAAGAGGAGGAAGACATCCTTTCACAATAATTTGTCACTAGAGCACTTGCCTGTATTGTAAGAAAATTTGAGATAGGTTTTTTTTCTCTGCTAAATGAAGCTTGAACCCCAAAATTTCCTAGGAGAACAGCAAGTGTTAATACTTTCTTTTTTTTTTTTTGGTCAACTTCTTTTGTTGAAGTTGTCATGTATTGCACAAAATGTTTCAAAAGCAAAAAGAAAAACATAATTTTTCATCAGGCCAGGGACGGGAACTCAGACCTGAACTCTGGTTTACAGTTTTCAAATATAGGTACAGTTCTTATTCCTTTTCTTTGTGCTGTAAATTGGGGATGCAAACTGAAGTAGCTTCTGCACGAGTCTGTGGAACTTTAATTGCTATTGAATTTCATTGTGAGTGACCCATTGATAGTGGGTTAACATTAAGTTTTGACTTACAATTATTGTATGTGCATTCTTCTACTAATCTATCTAAAGAGGGTAATGAACCTATCATTTCAACTGGGACTTTGCAGGCTGACAGTGGCTGCTTGCTGTAGTCCTCAGTGACTGACCAGTACTGGGATTGATGATTCCTTCATTCTCTTTGCTTGTAAATACCCCAGTGTGATAGGGAACTCTTCCATTTTTTTCAGCCCCAGGTGGCACCACGCCCTGAAACCTAAGGTAGCTTTTACAATACTGCCAGAGAGATTGACTCTGCTGCTGTTCCATCTTAATGTCCATCTCTGTATTTCTCTCAACAAATCTCTGCACATGGTGAACTGTCACTGGCTCACACCACAACATTGCTCTGTGCAAGACTATGGAGCAACAACAGCAACCAGAGTCCTAAATTCCCCTCAGAACAGCCTGGATGCTAAACCCTGCAGCATGGATCAGGAGAAATCTAGACCATGGTTAGTCATAACAAACAATAAAGCGGTTTACAGACAATCAGCAAGCAACACTGCCTTTGTACAATTGGCATTTTAGCTTTGTTGTTAAACTAGGAAAAAAAGCAAGCAGTTAGGAAATGGATTTGTTAATAATTTTTAATGATTACCTGTGGTGTTAGTAGCATGATTTAGTTAACAGTTTTGAATCAACAAAGAACTATTTAGCTTGCATCCTCCAGCTGTATTAAAACATATATATATAATAATGACAGCTACATACCTGGCAGTACCATCCAATTGCTCTTTCCTTTTATAGAAGAGAGGATGCATTACAAGAAAGCAAGGAGAGAAGAATCACGTCATATATTCAGCATATTATAAAAATATAAATTGCTAATCTACTGCTAATACCTTATACCTCCTTTATTCTATGACCATAACTGACAGAAAAGACAGAATAAAAGCTACATTTTCAATCAGCCATAAAGCAAAAAAAAAAAAAAAAAAAAAAAAAAAAAAAAAAAANAAACAAGTGATACAGATTCCTGAAACCAATCTGTGCTGCTTAGTTTGGCAATCCAGTCTTTCGTGAGAAGTAATCTCCCCTGCCCTCTCTCCCAGTATCTTATTTGCAAAACACCTTTTAAATTTCAGGTTGCATTTGAATCACAGAAGAACCTACACAAAATGAGCAAGCTTGAAATCATAGTAATGAATCCAGACTCCTTACGAGTCTGAGAATTGTTCTCTGAAAAACCCTGCAGTCAAGAAATCCCAAAGAAATTACTCTGTAATGGAAAATATGGGAATAGACAGAGAATGAGAAGAGATGAAGAAAATGGAAGAAATGTACTGAGCCTTAATTAAACACTTTTGGTGTTAAGGTTTTTTTTTTTGGTAGAGGTTTCCTTTTTGAAGCATGTGAAATTGATTCTAAAAATGTATTGTGGCTAAAAAAAGAAAGGATGAGCATTTGTAATTTGCCCTTTGTGAGAGCAGAAGTCAGAAACCTTTTTAGTCAGTCTTGAGTGGCAGCTTGAGCTTCAGTATCAGTGTAGTGAGCACAACTACCCATGGAGACCTCTGAACAGTAATTTAAGGGCACTTTTTTCAGAATGAGGCTCAACAGCAAGACCAGGAGGAAAGTTTAAAGCACTAACTCGGATATGTCATGCCCGTTATTGGCAGCTGGTAATCTGTAGCTAAAATCTTGGCTTTCATAGGGCCATATAGGTTTTAAAAAAAATAAAATTAAAATTTTAAGATCTTGTGCTGGTTTGAGATTGATTGACATTTTGTTGGGCAGGAAAATAGCCACCCCTAGAAGTGAGGTATGTCTGTGAGTTTCCCATGAGCCCAGTGTAGCACCAGTTGTGGGCAGTTTTAAAGACAGACAGGGAGATGAGCCAATCAAAAGTGAAGTTCGTCTCGGTAGGATATACGTTTGCACAGGACTGCCCGGGAATCGCTCTCTTTCCTTCCAGCCTTGAAGAGGTACAGATGGGCTGCAGCCCTGGCCCGGCTT
>VXBU01018924.1:2093903-2106845 GCA_013400315.1 Bombycilla garrulus | reverse complement strand
TTAAACTGCACCCTAAAAGCTGATATGGCCCATGGGCAGTTGTGAGAGGACTGTCCCATGGGGGGCGATGCTTCGCAATGGCAAATCCGCAGGCGAGCCATTTGTGAACTGTGTGACCACAAGAGGACTGGTATTCTTGTGGGGGATCTATGGCAAAGCAGGAGGGACTCTGCTCTTCCTGATGGATTGGGGAAATGATTGCTCAAGGGGTGGACTGACTGAAAATCCTAGGTTTTGTCTTTTCATATGGTCATTGGGAGAGTGAACAGTCGGTGGGGGGAGGATGGATGTTTTGAAAGTTTCCTTCTGGTTTCTGTTTTTCCTTCCTTTTTAGTGTTTAGGTAATAATGTTTCTTTTCTATACTTTAAGTTTGGGTGGTTGTGCTCCATTTTTGGTTCCATCTCACAGCAGAAACTAAGAAGAATATATTTTCATGGGTGCACTGGCCCTTGGCTGGTGTCAAAGCATGACATTCTTGGTTCTCTGACTCTGAATTGAAATTTGGTAAATAAACCCATGACAGATCTAAATGAATGAAATGAGAAAGAGGCCTGTTTGACAGGCAAGGAGAGTGAGGATCAATCTCGTAGCCATAAACATATAAGCATTCATTTTATCTGAATGTCTTTATGTATAGAATATTTTCACCAAACTCAGAAGTGGTGACTGAAATGAAACCACTACCTCAGAAAAGATTCCTCTTCTTCAGAAGAGTTTTCTGGAAACCATCTTTTACCTAAAAAAGCCTCATTTATATATGTAAAGTCAGTGTTCCCTGTCCTGACTGATACTTCACAAAAAATGATGATGGAGAGGTGGGCAATGCACTTACCTGAAAAATGGAAATGATACAATTGATTCATAAAACCTCCAGGTAGCAACTAAATCAATCCTGTTGGGGTTAGTAGCATAGTATCTCCAGGCAGCCTAAATTACAAGGGAGAGAAAATAATTAGTGCTAGGTTAAGTTATTTCCCAGCTGACCGCTGCCAGACTCTTTCAAATAATGTAACGATGCACCTGAGTGACTATCTGGAAATTAATTACTAATCAGCCATAACAAATGAGTGGCACTATATAGATAAGCTATTGACACTGAATTTTGATCTGGGAGGGCTGTGAAAGGAGACAGGACATGGAGAGATCAGCTAACAGAACATTAGACTAAACTGGTTTTATTGTCCTGTCTGGTATGTCTAAAAGAGCTTTAAGCACTGCTGAGCTTGTCTAGTAATTCTGGAAGTACTTAACATAGTTTGCCTCCTAAACTATCATCAGAAGAAATTTTGCTGAGCAATTTTCTACTTCAGCACTTAGTTCAAACTAAAATTCTCCAAAAGAAAATTCTCTAACCTAAAACCCACTAGCTAAACAAGCTACCTGATGAATGGAGATGATTTAATTTAAAATTAAATTCCATTAAATTCCATTCACAACTCATGCCTGCAGCCCCCTCTGTTTGCTAAAGCACGTTTTTAATGAGAACAGCCATGAATTTTAATGCCATTCAGTCTGTTTCTCCTGAGGACTGGTTTGATCTTGAGCACCAATGCTTCTATTTGTTATTGCAGAAACTTTCTCTGTCCCTCTGTGAAAATGTCATTTACTTAACTGCTATCAGGATGTGCTCCATACCTTGTAAGAATAAATAATTTCTAATTTGTCAGCACACAGAGTATTGATTTTAAGCTTAATATCCTGAATTCATAACAAAGATCATGACTAATTCCAACTGAGGTAAGGGCTCTCTTCCCATTGCATTTTTGGATCATCCAGTGACATAACTGAGGAGTGTGTTTTAGTTTTTAAAACTTACATATACTATTTATGTTATTTGCCTTGATTAAAATTGTCACTGTCTATTGTGTTACTTCTATTGCTGTTTTCACATCAATAACAACATAACTGTTTGCACAAAAAAGCATTTTCTCAAGGGAACTGAAAAACAAGTCAGTATTTTGTAAAGAATGTGTTTTCAACAGCTTGTTTTCTGTGATTTTGTGCCAGTGCTGCAGAAGTCAGTTGGTTTACAGAAGCAAGCAGATGAGATCCTTTCTTTGAAAGATACTATCCTTCTGAAAGATATTCTAGGAGTTTAAAATTTCATCAAAACTGCAAGGACCTCTGGATTATCTAGTTTGCTGTGAAAAACTGACAAACACAAATTCTCACCTCCTGCAATGGGAAGTGAGAATTTGGGCAGGGGAGGAGTGGTGGCCCTTGTTAACATGATGCAGCAGTCCTCATGCAGAATACCTTTTCAAGGAAGAGGAAAGTGGCTGCAAACCTGAATGAGCTCAGCTGCTGGCTTTCTTCTTTTCTCAAAATGTTTTTGACGATGCTGCTCCTGGACCTTCAGTGCCAGCCCTGACCCCAAAATGCCCTGAAAGTATAGAGTGATGCAAGATTTTAGACATTTCTTACTCAGAACAAACGGGATTAATGCTGAGAGGATGCAGGTCTGTGGGTGGAGATGGAGATGACTGCGTGAACTCTTTGTGCAGTTCCCATGCCTTTCCTGCTGCTCCACTCATGGGACAGGAGGTTGTCATAACTCTCTCAAGGACCAGAGGCCACACCAAATCATTTAAAGGTCCTCAAAAGGTTTCTTGAATGTCTACTGCCTTTCCAAGCCGGAGGTGTTCACGTGCTGTGTTAATTTCCATTTCCACTGAAACTCTGCTTGCATTATACACGGGCTGTGCAAAACCATACTTTGGATCTGGGAGTGCAGGACTTGTCATCCTCTGTGAAATTCTTTCCAAGTCTGGATCTAGAGGAAAAATATCCTAAAATCTGGGCTTGGGACAGTTTCTGTTGCTATTCAGCTCAGCTCAGTCAGATTTGGTCTCATTCTTATCTAAGGATGTTGCAGACAAAGGAAATTAAGGGCTGGGTAAGATGGGTCAAATTCCAATTATTACAATAATGGACCCCAAATCCTTTGAAAATATGTCTTGTGGGGGTTATGCTAATACCAGTAAATTACCATGTGCCAGTATACAGTCTCATGAACTGTCTTGTGTTTTCCCAGATTGCTCACTTGCTGGATTAATTTTGTCCTGTGCCAACTAGCACTGTCAGACAATGCCCACGTAGTGATTTGAGGAGCATTGGGGTGATATATTATTCCCAATAGGATCTGTGTAAAGTTGGGAGGAAACAGGTTCCATTTACTGATACAGATCTGCTCAAGTCTCTGAAGTACTTATTTAAAAGGGATTTGGTTCCACTGGTGATTTTATTAACTTCATCTTCTTTTTGCAAGTGCACAGCACTGGGCTGTGTCTAACAGAGGAGGGGAAGGTACTTACTGCAGGAAGAGCAAAGAAAGATACTCCAATGAGAGAGAATGTGGCTGCAATCAGCCGTCCCTCCCATGTTTTGGGGGTCTTGTCACCGTATCCAATCGTAGCGAGGGTGATCTGTGGGCAGAAGGACCAAGACTTGATGTAAGAACAACAAAACAAAGCAAACAGCTCTGTGTAAATGTCACCATGAAAGCTGCACAACTCACTTAGCCCTGAGGGTGCTCATGCCCAGCTTTGTGAAATAGCATCTTTAGGATGGGCCAACCAACTTTTCAGTGGCATAATCCCAAGGCACTGCATGGAGAATGGTTTTAGTCTCAAAGCAGCTGCCTCTTCCAGATGCTTTTGCTGCAAGTGAACTCCACATGAATCCCCTGCCCACCATCAGTACACAGTCAGGAATGGAATTTGCCAGTTAACAGCTTGCAGACCCTTAACAACCTACTCAGAACTTGCTCTACCTGAAACCCTGGTCTTTTTAAAACAAAAGTGTCTTTGTGAAAACTTTCTCCTTTCTGGCACAATTGTCAATTTCTAACTGTGCACATTTCCTCACCACTGAGACTCTGTATAAATTTCCTGGATATAAAAGGACATGGAAACATCCAGGTGTTCTATGCAACACTTGGTATCTTTTGACTAATAATGGGGGGATGAGAGTATCTTATATTTATGAGTGAATCACATTAAATAAAAGACATGTTTCTGAATTTAAGTCACAGCATGACATAGACTTCCTTGAGTATCAGTAAGAAAGCAACATGAGTTCTGGAATGGGAGGAATATCTGCAACTTAATTAGCAGTGGTGCAAACCAATACTCCTCTCTTAATCAAAAGAAGAAGAGACAAGAACAGAGGTATCAAACGTTCCTCTTGTTAAGCATTGTGTCACCAATAGCATTCCCTGATCTTTGGAGAATGCGTGTAAGACATGAGAATTGTTAACCTTTCCAGAAATATTTTTTTTCTTTCTCCATTTGAACTCAGAGACATCTTCAGTCATTGGCTCCATAAGAACCAAACCTGCCATGAGTGTCTTCCTCAACTTCCCAAATGCTTGGTGCTCTTTAAAAGCCCAACAGACCCATCCTCTGGCCAACTCTGGTTCTGCCATTTTCAGAGGAATGCAGTTCTCACAGGCAGGACACTGCTAGCATGGGAGCTCAGTCTCCCATAGTGCAGTTACACCAGAAGAGATGCTCCTCTAAAAGAGAGGTTTCCCAGACACCAGGAACACTGATTTCTGGAGGAGGTTTAAGCACCTAAGGGCCTTTGTCTGAAAATGAACATGAAAAACAACAGGGTTATAGGTTCTGTCAATTGGTTGTAGGGGCACCCCTACTTTAGTAAAGTTAAGGTGTAATGTGCCTTTCACCCAAATATGGCAGCACTTGCACTGCAATCCCTAAAACTTTATCTCTTCTTGGACATGAAGTTTTTAAGAAGGGTATAAGGTATTTTTGGTGTCACTTACCAGCCCCCACCACAGTGCATCTGCATAGGTTTCAAACTCCTCTTTCATCTCCACCCCATTAGCATCTTTTTCAGGAACATCTTTTTCAACCAGATAAACAAGAAATGAGGATAAGATGAGTGTGAGGAATCCAATGTACCAAGCAGTGATGAGTTCCTGAAAAAGAAACAGATGAACATGGAGGGGCTGAAAAGAGCCACAATATCCACAGTGGCAGAGTAAACATCAGGAGGAGAGAGAAGCACAGAGGGTAACAGCAGAGCTGTCACTGCTGGATTTGTCACATCCCTGACCAGCCCAGCTCAGCACTTAGTGAGAAATAATGCAGAGATTTAAAGGAATTGGCCCCTACACAGAATCTTCCTTAGGAGCAGCCTGGAGGAACCTGCAGTTGTGGTTCTGCATTAGGCTGGGTTCAGGGCTCAGCTGCACCCATGGCACAGGGGGTTGCAGGGCTCTAACCCTGACCTTGACTCTTTCCTTTCCTCTCCCTACCTCCAGAGAGCCAAGGCTGCAGGATGCACTTCCATCTCTTAATTCATCAAGGCAGATTCCATCATGAATGATGCTTTCAAAATGAATTCATGCAATGAGAACAGACCTTGAAAATAGTCTGTGTGCAAACAAACCCAAACTTTGCTGTTTTAGAGAGAATTACTGGAGTGCATGTCTAATCCCACTGAGGTGAGGCATATAGCCACTCAAATTAAAATTCCAGAATCCCAGCAATGTTTGAAACCAGGCAGAGTTTTGTTTTTTTAAGGCCCTCAGAGGTTGGTAAAAAATAAATATTCCAACTCATTTTTATCATTCATATTAGTCATTTATCAAATTCAATTCACTGTATTGGGACAAAAAATGAAAGAAAGTTGTAGCTGAGAACTTTGTAATTGAATCTAGAGACAAGTGAAAAACTTTCTTAGCTAATTCCTGGTGTGCAGTCACAGAAGGAAATTGTTAGCAAAATTGTTTCATCATTGTCTCTAGTAAAGCAAAGTTCTCACAACCCCTTCTCATCTCCCTCAGCCAGCTGAGGTCTAAAAGTGCATGGTGGGGAACCAAACAAGTATTATTTGAAAGAAATCCCACACAATGAAGCCTTTAGGAATTTCTAAACAATTTTTTTGGTACATAGACTTCTTCCATGATCTGTTTCCTGAGAAATATTTTTGACATAAGTGTTTATCTGCCGCCTGTCTTGTAGCAAGTTTATATGAGGAAGAAGCAGTTCTTAAGAAATGAAGTACGGTGGGCATCCCCATCAGTCTCCACACAGAAGCAAAGTCTAAATATGCTATGCCAGCTGGCATTTTAACTTTCAAAACCCCCTAAAATGTCAGAAATGTCATTCATGGATAAGAAAAAGAAGTATGTAGTGGAGTATATATAGTTTTTCTACATCCTGTGCAGATGAGAAATCTCATCTAGAGGATTTTTAAGCAGATAGTTTTTAACTTGTAATAATGTTTTGTGAAAATGCAAGAACACAAGTACCTGTCTGGTGCAAGACAGGGTATGTCTGACTACAAGATCAAGTTAAACCAAGCAGAGATGACTTTAGAAATTTTTGCCTGTCTGGATTCCCACTGTGTCCATCTCTGCATTGTCTGACCTAAGCTTCCAAAGTGAAATTTTACCAGTAGCTCCCTTGGAAACCACATTTCTGTGCACATTTCTCAGGCTAATCAGCCTCTTTCCAACCCTTCAGAGTCCTGCTCCATCTGTTGATCAGACAAGTCTGAGAAGCCACTACAAACATGCTGCAACTTCCCAGGCATTTTTGTCGAGGATGTCAGCATCTTTCGCTATAAAAGGGATGTCCCGGCTTCCATTCACAGTAAAGGCAAAATTATTGTTGCAGTGTGTGGGAATGAACATGCTTTCACTTCCCAACACCACTACAGCACAGAAAGGTAAAACAAGGGGCAGAGAATGGAAAAGGGAGTAAAGCTGAAAGAACAAAACTGTATTTTGAACTGCTAAACATAACCCCAAAGCACTACTGTACCTGTGCATCCCCCATCTTTCCTTTTAATCTTTCTCCCCAAGCCCCAGATGAGCCCTGCAAGCTCCTCACTTACTTTGCTATGTGCACAAATTGCTGATCCTAAAAGTTTCCACGTGCCACCCCGCCTGTCCATGCGGAGCATCCGTAGGATCTGAAGGAAGCGGAGGCTTCTGAGAGACGTTGCCAGAACATTGCCCTGGTTCCCCACAGCAACCACTGGCACTGAAGCAATCAGCACAAAGATATCTGCAAGGCGAAAAGAAAAAAGCCTGCCAACAAAAGTAGCCCCATCACCTGCTTCTTAATCCCATCTGGTTGTGCTGCAGATTTCCCTAGGCGAATTTCGAAGCTGCCTGAAAATGCCTTCTTTTGCCAATTAATCAGATATACGCACCTGCCACACTCAGTATCAGGCACAGAACCTCCTGGAAAGCCTTGGGATCTATTTACAGATCCATGCACTGGACTTGAGACACTGAGCTCGCTTAGGGATGCACAGAAACAGTGCCCTAATGCTGACAGAAAATCAGCCTTAACTTCATCTGTACCACTGGAACACCACAGTGAACAGGTCAGCAGGTGAGAAATTCAGGTTTGATGGTACATTTACCATTTTACTATTTTGGCTGAGTTTTCCCACTAAAATCTTGAAGTCAGTACTACTATTTTTTTAAGTGCTCACAGGACCACCAATTTGCTGATCACTGAAGAGGTTTGAAGTGTGAATAAATTATTTTTGCTTTCTTTCTTTTTCTTGTTTTCCCTGCTTTTTGATCCTATATACACATACAAGAAAAAAGTGATACCAAACACCTCTTGAAAGATCTTCAAACATTCTCTGTGCACTCAGTCTTCGAACTGTCTTTATATTCTTTCCAGCCAAAAATAGTGGATTTCAGATTTATTCACTTCCAATCATTCTCAAAACAAACTTGTACCAGTGACAAATGAAAGATTATTTTAATAAATACAGGATATTTTCTGTTTTTTACCCAAATATCAATGAAGATTCATACTCAGAAGTGAGATGACATTTCTAGTTAAAAGGAATGAGACAGTATCAATCCCACTTGCTCACACTCTGCTGCCTTCACAAACCTACTAAAAGTGTAAGAAGTATCTGTACAACAGTAGCACCCAAAGGAACATTACTAAATTGAGGACAACACAGATGAACAAAGACAATTTGTCACAATTGTGTCCATCATTTAGATCCATGAGATAAACAAAAGGAGCGAGAGGAAAGAGAGGCTTGTATTCATGCAGCACCATGGCTCCCAGAGTGTTATGTGCAGTACAAATAAAGAAAAAAACCCAGTGCTTGGCCTGAAGAGAATCAAAACAAGTGGGGGTATCCTAAAATCAGTGAATGAATGAGCCTAACAGGTGCTCAGGGCAGAGTAAACCCTAAATGTTGGCTGGTTGATTTTTGGATATAATGAGTAGTTGCAGAAGGGTATTCAAACATGAATAATGAGTAATTTTATGGATAATTATAGTCAGTGCCTTCCAAGCCTGAAAGACAACATGGGTGAAATCACAAAGATACTTGTTTGCAAATACAGACCAACAATACAATTATAAAACAAAACACAAATATGAAAGGGAGAGGGGGAAGACGGTATAGATTTGGCTTCTCAAGTCATTTGAAACTGAAGGCAGAGAGAGTCCTCCTGAAGACGAGCTTAAGAAAAGTGCAGTGGGGCTCAGGACAAGAAAAATTACTATTTTTTTTCTCACTGACTAGGCAGCCAAGTGTCTCTTAATTATAGGCTATTGCTGGCTACTTCAAATAATTACTCCAAGCAGGACACAGGTCCTGGCATAAAGGGCAGATCTGATTTCAGTGCTCTTTGCACTGCCAGTCACTGGTTCTTTGACATCCCTCAAACTGGCTTAAAAGGAAAAAGGACGTCTTTTAGGAAAGAAGTAGTAGAGAGCATGTGCCTACCCAGCATGCACAAAGGCTTCCTGGCAAATTTGAGTCTCCCCCTCCATCCTTTGTAGCGGCAGCAACAGCCAGCAGCCCAGATTCTTAAGGCAAACTCTGCTCCAAAGATGAAAATGGCAAAAGTTTCCTGTATCAAGACACAAACAACACTTGTTAGTCTTACAACAAGTTTTGCAGTAATTCTGGACACAAGGATACAGCTGAAGGAAACAGATGAGGTGCAAGTGTTAGGATATGTGTAAGAGAGAGGAAAAAAGTGGAGGAGAATTGAGATTGATGACAGAGGCAAGGCAAAGTAGGACACTGTTTTCCAGCCTGCTAAGTATTGTGCAGGAAGGATTTGCTCCTGCTGTTGGGTAAAAGTTAAGTGCTTACCCTGCCTTAATGGAAGGACAATTACTTCACAGAAAGACCTCCTGCTCCACATAAAATGAGCAGATGTATGTGAGGGATGTGACAAAGTCCCCAGGGCACTCTGTACCCACCCCCAGGGTCACCCACCAGCAGCTCCTTCATGCAGCCATACATGTTGAGACAGGGGCAAGATAAAGGATACTCATATAGTCACAAGTTTAAAGCAATGATAAAGATATATAAAAGACAAATTTAAGGCATATATTATTCCCTTAAATTTCTGGTGGATGAAGGAAGGGATTTTCTACCTTGCTTCAGAACCTTTCTAAGCATGGGGAGGGAATGGGGAGCAAAGAGTTACTCTGAGGTGCTCAGCAGAGATAGGCCAAGGGCAGCCTGGGGTACACACTTTTCCTCTCTGTGAATTGCTGGCAAGAGGGAAAAGGCGACTTTTTCCTCATGATCATTACCCGCGGCTTCTCAAAACTGCTGAGAGCCACATAAAAACAAGCACAAGGAAAGAAAAGGTAACCTCAGGCTTCTTCAAATGTGAAATATGGGCCTAAGCAGGGTAACAGAGAGTTTTAGTGAAGTTTCACAAAAGCAAGTTTCACATTCCCTGAGGGATGAAAGTGTTTTCATACAGGCACTTTTTGAGAAAGAACGTGCAAGGGGAATTCACCTTTTATTCCTTTTGGCATTTAGCTCTTGCTCAGATCTATATGTCTCTGGAGGTACAAGGGAAATTGAAATTGAGATCCTGGAACTAATTTTGCTGTGCACTTTCCCTAGGGATACTTTAAACAAGGCCAGGTTAAATGAGACATCGTGCCCTGTATTTTATGATAGCTATGGGAGCAAAGGAAGTTCATTTTTAGGGTCATTTCATAAAATGTTGAACTTGCCATTTTATATTTAGAGAGGTTTTTTTCTATTTTTTAAATTCTTCTGCTAAATGGGAGGCCTTACTGAAATAAAGTCTTGAGTATGAACTTCAGCATTTATAGAACAAGCAATCTGGAATGTGTTTGCTGTGAATACATTTTCTCTCAAAGGCACTGCCTGCGGCAATTTCAGTTACTCTGCTATTGGACACAAGCATGAGTCCACCTCCAATGACCTCCCTTGAAAGAAATACTAGGATTAGTAGAATACTATAGAATGAATCAAAACTGTTGAAAGATTCCCCAAAAACTAGTTTTCAAGAGTGCTTAGGCCTGGCATGGTCAATAGGAAATTTACTGATAATCTGATGGGAGGACTGTTAGACAAATTCTGAAAAGCCATTATTTAAGAGCCTCAGGCTAGGGTCTTTCATTTTCTTTTCGCTCAGGAATCTCACTTAGTTTTTACATAGTTGGTGTTGACAATGAACTGGGAACTCTCCAACATGTAAGTGTACAGTCACTACTCCAGGACCAAGAGCAGAAACTTCACTGCAGGCAGAGCCAGGAGTAAGTCTCCATCCCTGCTGATGGGGCTGATTTTAATTCCAGGGCCTTACCAGGGCGATGCAGCCACCACAGTTTACTTACTAGCAAGAGGAGCCAGTCTCCAGAAACCGTTTCATACTCCTTGAAAGTTGTCAGAACAGCTAGAATCAAACACCCCAAGACGATCAGAAACCTGGAATGAAATAAAAAACAAAAAAAAAGAGAGAGAAGGACGTCATTTTTAATCCTCTCTGTATTCACAGTGGAGATATTGCCTATAAAAAACATGAGGAGAGACCTCCATAGGATGGCTGCTCCCTGTTGGCAAGAATGAGGTAGGTTTTATAAAGACCAGAAGTTTTCAACCAGATTGGAGCAGGGGGAACTGGCAGTCATGGCAAGATCCAGAGTTAAAGTGTTCCTGGGACAGACATGCTTTAATCAACTCACATTCTCCAAGAGTGAAATGGGTGATAGTGTATTTTTGGAAGGGACTCTATGATATGGCAGGGGATTGTCCTACTCAGGAGGTCTCTCCCAAGCTGAGTGCTGCCCAGAGAGGTGCTGCAGTTACAGTGCAGTGGATCTCCCTGGCACATCCCAAGGCCTGGGAAACAGCAAATGCTTCACTACAAGGCAGCACCGGGACAAACCCTCCCTTGAAAACTGCATTGCATTTTTTTATTTTTCTCTTTTTCACTCATTTCTATGCAGATGAAAAGACAAAAAGGTTTGAAAGAGCAACAAGAGAGGATAAATTTCTGCTCTCCAGTAAACAAAGTGTGTGATATATCACTGCCCCTGTGTTATTTTCTGTCTCTGAGTCTCCAGAACACAGAGATATGACTAAAAATTTAACTCCCACTGCTGGCAAATCCAATTCAGTCTAATTGATCGGCTTTGCAAAACTATTCCCAGGTTCAAGCCATCCAAAATCTTTTATAGAAGTGATTACTGTGAAACAAAGAGGGGCAAGCTCATATTCTGGTACTTCATGTACCCAGATTTGGGCATTTTAATGTGTTTCCAAAACTTGATCCATAGGAACAGAGGGGCAGGTGGCCATGGAAATATTTTGAGTTTAATGAATAAATTAGAAAGATGTCTTTGTAAAAGCTCTGGATCTCCTGCTTTCATAGCTAGGGTACATCAAAGAAATTGTAGGCATTAGGTACTGAAATCATCCAGGGAAAAAAAGCTTGTGAAGAATCAAGCTGTGTTTATATGCACTACCTGTTTTGAATTTCAATCTGGTTCCTGTAGTGTGGATTCATCTCTTGCTGAGTAAAACTCCATTTTGTTTTACTGGGTGAAATAAACAGAGACAGAGCCTGCAGAGGCAGTGACAAGGGACTCAGCTCAGCCCAGCAATATGTGTCTTCTAACCTGCCCTGGGTTTTCATTTCCTCCATGTCTGAGAAAACCTAGGGCTAAAGAATGCTATTCTGTGAATGTGCAAAGTATTTGCAGCTAAAGTGAAAGGACAGAGGTGAGCTCCAGATGGCTCCTGCTGGCTTTTGGGGGGAATTTCCTCCCAGCAGAGTCCACTAGCCCCCTATATGCAAGGAAAAGACAACAGTGAAAAACTTCATGGCAAACCCTGAAGGATTACTTTGCTGTGGCTTTCCTGAAATCCACTGTTCTTATGCCAGGAAAAATTCAGATCAGCCATTTTGAGCAAGGTTAGAACAGAAGTAAATGTGTTTGTTCATGCTAAATAATTTTGGATTTCTTTGGCAAGTTTCACCTTTTCTCACCCCCCAGCCCTGCTCTAGAGCATAGACTATGAGTTCGTAAGAAACAAACCAAAATATGTATTTTTCCGTCTACTTATAACCACACTCCTGCTACTCAAGACATTTGGCAGTTTCCAATTTTGCAGTGCTCCTGCCATGCCCTTGAGCTTTGTCACACCGTATCTTCTCATCCCCACCTTGCAGTTATAAAGCCAGTGGCTCCCTGGCTTCCCAAGACCCATGATCCAGCTGTCCTGAACTCCAAGAGCAAGCTGGTGAAAACTAAGCAAAGACAACATGATTCCTTTGATTAACTATATGCCACACTACAGCCTTTAGAGTGGTACCATCACCCCATTTAAAGCCTTGAGCAGCTGCTGCTTGGCATTTTGCAGTACAGCCACTTCTTTATACCGTGTGACAATTCCGTCACCCATCAGCTCATGAGTATAATTTTAATGATTTAATGAAAGGTGAAACACACTGAAAACAGTCCAAGGAAATTAGATAATTGCATTACATCATAGGCTACTTAAAGGCATGAAATTATGATATTATTTTAAAAAACACCACTGTCAATTAAAGATGATGTACAGATTTTTGTCCGAAAAAAGACAGAAGGTAAGTTAGTAGTGAAATCGGTTTGGGTTTTTTTGTGGTTTTTTTTTTTTTT
>VXBU01018924.1:2061132-2093892 GCA_013400315.1 Bombycilla garrulus | reverse complement strand
TTTTGCCTAAAAATGCCTGTGGTTTTACCACTAGAGGGTACCGGTGCTCCACAGAGGGAGAGGTTGCAGCTCCCGCCTTCTGGAACAGACTCAAAGCAGGGCATGTTCGGGTGATCACAACCACGTATTTGATATAAGGAAAGGGGTCTTACAGTGATGAAAGAGTTTAGTCAATAAAAATTCCAGATGTTAACACCAAGGGACAACTGCTCAGTGCTGTTTAGGGTGCTGCTTGTTCAATCCCTCTGTGTGGTACAGAGCATGCACACCTCCAAGTGAGAGCCCACCAATGAGAATAGATCATGCAGGACAAAACACTCACTAAAAGTAGGGTGAAGGATCACCCTGAAGATCAGAAGTCGTTGTGAATAATCTAGAGGGCAAATCTGAGAAGATATGGTGGTCTGAACCCCCATTGCAGGAAGTGCATGAAAGCACCTCAGGGGCGCCACTGCTGAGGGGGAACTGCAGCCCCCAAACCCACGGAGCCCGCAGAGCCATGCTCCAGGCTCCTTGCCGCTGGACACTGGGGTATGAAGGGATGAAAAGCCTGTGTTAGTACCCATAACGACAACCCATCCTGGAAGGGTCGGCGTTCCTCCAGCTGCACTGTGTCTGAAGGATAAACACCAACTGCAAACACCCACAAGCTAACTCACATCTCAGCAGTCCTCTTCAGCATCTCCCATAATTATGACTGCAGCTCAGAGCATGCCATCAATTTTAATCTGCATTGATGCTATGCAACCCAGCCTCTTCTCATCCGGATCTTGGTGGTTTTGAAGCCTGCAAGTCTTCTGTGACCTCTTTCTATGGAAGGTGTCACTCAGATCCCACCCTTCCCCCTTCTTACATCAGTCCTCCTTGCTCAGCAATGATAAGAGGGTTCACCTTCCCCTTGCTGCTACTGCCTGTGTTGTGGGCTCACCTGTGCCCATATGGTGGCCATGCAAACATAAACATAGTTGGCAACAGGAGATTGCCTGAATCTGCACTGCCTAATTTAATTTTGTAGAGGCAGCAGCGTGGGCTGAGCGGTTGAGTCTGGCTGTAAAACTATAACAGGAAAATCACAAGGTAAGAAACTGCTGAAATCCCAGAGGATGAGCAGGAGGAAGACTGCCACTGACCTGGGGAATCAAGGGCCAGAAGGGGAGGAAATCTGAAATTTACTCACAGTTATAATGATCCATGGGACATAGAGCACTAAGGGTTAGAAGAAAGAAATAGGGTGAAAATCAAGGTTTAAAATGAAAACTGAGTCCTATTAAGTCAAAGATTTCTATTAAACAGTGTTTCAGCAGGTGGCAGTCCAGACTTCAAGAATGTACATCACATATGCTAAATGAGGGTCTGTATGTGTTCTTCAGCTTTTTAGAATCATCTTTGCCATTATTTTACATAATTTTTCACAGCACATTACAGGGTGCCTATTTGCAGCATTATGCCTTAAAAATCTGATTAGTTTGTTGTATGCATAATTTCCAGACCACCAAATGGCAGTACTTGTTTGTCACTGTCACAATTAGTATATTATTCAGGTCCATATATTTTCTTAGTTTTAGAAATTACATGTTTAATACTCATATTTTCTAACTGTTTTGGTGCATTATAAAGAATATTAAAAAAAAATCTTTCCCAGAAAAGAAAAAGTTATTTATGACTATGTATGATCATGAATCAAATGTTTTTTGTATGAACATCACAGACTGTTTTGTTTGGTAATTTTTTTTACTTATTTTAATATTCCCCATTCTTTGAGTTTTTCTTCCATACCTGTTTTTTATTTGAAGCCAATATAAGGCAGATTTAGCTGCGAACCTCTGTGTTTTATATATACATCTGCTCATCATGCTTCCTTTTCACCATTGTTTCCTTCAAAACTGTAGGGGCAGATCCTGTAGGAATTTGCCTGTAATCTATTCCAAAACAGCTTCCCTATGAAGCTGTTTTGAGCACTAGATCTGCCATAGGCAGGCGAAACTACATTTGCATCTGGCATACTTTTGATAATTTTTTGTGCTGTGGGACAAAATGTTAAGTCTCAATGAGATTTAGGTAATAGAAAGGAATGTGTACTTCTAAGGTATAGCTCAGATTGATTTAAAGCAAATCGCTCAAGCTGGTCAGGAGCATCTACAGAGGATATTTCTTCTCTTTAACTGTAAGGACAGAAGGACAGACTGATGATGATGAGCTCCTATGGAGAGGTTTACTGTGTAAATTAGCTGAATGCCACTCCTTATGTCCTGGTTTGGATATAATTATAAACACCGCCTCTTCCTAATGTTTATATTTTTGTTTCTGAAATAATTAGCCAGCTAGCCACAGCAGTCCTACATGACCAGGTTTTTTCTGAAATTCCCTTGCTGTAAATTTAGGTATCATGTCTACATGTGGTTAAGATACTGGTTATAAAACTATAATCCAGGCTTTGGGTAAGAAAGCCTCTAGCCTCTAACTGAACAGTTACTTGTAAGAAATCACCCCAGTCCAAGAGTGCACAGATTTCTTTTTGCTCTCTCATCTTCAATATCACTTTTTGCAAGACATTGGGACTTTTCTGTCTCCAAATATTCTTATGAATCTTAGATTTTTCTGCTTTGCTTCATTTGGTATTTTATTTTCTTCCCTTAAATCTTGTGCTCTGGTTTCATTATGCTCAGCCACCTGGTAAATGCTAATGGAATTCTCTAAGAATGTGATATGTAGGGAAAATCTGACAGTGTTCTGCTAAATTTTTGGTTTAGGGTATCCAAAGCAATATGGTTCTAAACCATGATTCCCACACAGTTTCCCAAATTTTGTATTGGAAAAACCTTATTTTCTTCAGCTACTGGCTTCTACCCATAAGGATTAAAAATGCATCTTTTCTCACAGTTCTTTCAGTTGCTCTATATTCCTACCCACCATCTTTTTCTCTTCTTCCAAACTTCATTTTTCACAGAACATCTGCAGTATCTTGCACTGATCGCTTTATGGTTGCTAATGAGAAACTTGAGTCAGGGTTTTTAACACTAAAAAAAAAGACATTACCAAATATTTGAGAACAGCTCTTCAGAGAGAAGGGAATGCATGCCCGATTTCCACAGATTCGGGAACACTCACTGTTTAATATTTAGATTCTTGAATCTCTGCGCTTCCAAGCAACAGGCCAGAGATCAGTACTGAGATAAGGGTGACAGGAAAATCCAAACATTTTGTGAGGCTACAAAAGGGCAGGAGATGCAGGGAAAAGCACTGAGAAATTTAGTGGAGGACCTGGAGGAGAAGAAAAAAAAACAATAATTCCTGCAGAAGGGATGCTCTAAAGTTTCTCTCTTTGCATCCACGGATTTCCTTGAGTGCACACCCAGAGCTCCATGTAGAAATCCCTGTCCCGGTGCCATTATACAGCAAGAACAGAGTAGAAATGCCACGCTCAGTAAGCTTATTGCACTCTTGCTCTGCTGCAATGGCAGAGGCAGAAAAAAGTCCTCCACATGATGGTGAGAGAAGCCTTAGGAAGTAAGGAAAGATCCCCCAAAGAGCCCTAGTGTAACTGGCATACAAGCTGACCTGGCAGGTGATGAGGTGGTAGCACAGAATGACACTTGTCCATCAGTGACAGGAGTGACATACATTGTCCCTGGCACACCAGGGAGCTGAGGAAGAAAAGCCCAAACCCTTACTAATGCCAGGCTTTTGGTGACCTTGGGCTCTCATTGGCAGGGATGCCTCTGAATGGGATTCACTGCTGTTTCCATGAGTCTGGAAAGCTTTTAAAATCAAGACCTGGGAGAGGAAAGCTGTGTTTCACAGCAGGGCATTTAGGGTGCAAAAGAACAGCTTTTATATCAGATGGTTCCACTTTCCTCTCCTCCTCTCCTCCTCTCCTCTTTCCTCTCCTTCAGCCAAACCAGGTTAAAGCTCCCATGTCTTGCTTCTTTTCAGGCCCAGTCCTGAAAACATTTTTCTTCTGAGCCCTGTTGATCACCGTTGCCATCTTTCTCAGAGGGTCTGGCATGCTGGTACATTTTGGGTCATCAGTGTCAGACAGCACAGACATCATCAATCTGTATTTTCTGCTTAAGGGGACATTTCAGAAGAATGGCCTGACACATTTCACAGGTTTGCTGATATGAGACTGCAAAACAGCCCAGAGCACTATGTTTCCCTGCCTCTTTTTTCTCAGCTTAGAAGACAAGAGTCATATACCAAGATCCTATTTTCCTCCTGGGACAAGTGCAAAATTCCTGGCATACTGAAGTTACTGGGGGAGACCAAGGCATCTTCTCACATAGATGACTGAGTGAGGGACAGACGGCAGAAGCAAAGGAGAGGCAATGACAGCGTTAGCTACCAAGGGGTTAGATGTCTCCTACTCCCCTGAAGCTTGAATAAGGACGGGAAAGCTTCTGACATGCAACTAAATATCCTGAACTGCTTCATTAGTGGTTTTAAATTCTATTTTTATATTAAGTGAAGGACATTGGACTGAAATATTGTTTGGGGTTTTATCTGCCATGACCAGAATGCCTATCCACGAGCTTATCTCTGGCTGGCAGCAAGCTGCTAATTGAGTTGAGACACTCAGACTAGGGAACACGGTGAGCCATGCAGTGCAGCAGAGCAGGGAGAGCACAGAGCCAAACCACATCACCCAGCAGCCCCAGCTGCAAAAACCACAAATCAGGTGAGTTGCAGAAATACTTCTGACAGGGCATTCTCCAAAAGATATTTAAAAACTTGTGTGAAGCCATTTGAAGGTAAACCTTAAGATTCCTACATTGGTTTCTGCTGAATTTTGCAAAATAAAAATGCTGGACCTTTAAAAGCCAGCCTGTAATTGAGTAGTCAAGCAGACTTCAGCAAACTCTGTAAAAAAGTGAATTTAGAAGATAGAAAGAGCCTAAGGTAAGACTAGCAATCATCCATATAAATGCTTAAACATCTGGAGAAAAATTTCTAGGAAGATACCTTTTTAAATGTCACCAAGACTGTTGTGTCCAGAGGGACAAAATATCTAGGAATCTTCTTCCAAACATGAAAAATTCTCAGGGGCACACAAGATTCAGGATGTCTCACAGGGACATACACTGATCTTCTCCACAAACCCTTCCTTATTTCTTTAGAAAGGAGAGGAATGTTACACCGTCTGAAAAAAATTTTAGAAATCTCAAATAAAATGCAGATGAGAGTAACTTCTGAACCCACAGTTGTGACTTCTACCTTGACTGAACACTCTATGATATTTTCTGTTGTGATATTTTCTACCTTCCCATTTGAAATCAATAAAGATCAAAAGACTGTAGCAGACAGAGAAAACAGTAAAACCCAGGCAAAGAGCCCACCCATCCTTTCTTCCACCTGACCAAACTCTCTTTTCTCACAGGCACACACATACAATATATTAGGTCTTCCAAAGGTGGCATAGTTGAAAGTGAATTTCTAATATGAAAGCAACACTGTCCAGAAAAAGCCTCTGTAGTCTCTAATACAAAGTTACTAGGTAGGAAATTGATCATAATAAATTGTTGGTCAGACAGATTCTTACAATGAACTGAAAAGAGAATCTTTGCTCTTTATGCAAGACTTCAACCTATTTGGGAGTATTGATAGTTGGGTTTTTTTGTATTTTTGACCATAAATTGCAAACCCCGTACTTTCAAAAATGCCAATAATTCCAATCCAATGTAGCACTTCAGCCATGTGGGACTGTCAATTGAAAAAACAGTTTTCAGCTGGGACTATATCTTCTTTGCCTGTGCCTTCTTGAACTCATCACATAGTCACCCTTAGGTGAGAAGATGAGCACTTTCTGCAAGGATCTCAGTTCTCACTTGGAGTGGAACATTCAGAAGAAAAGCTGCATGGTGCCATTCCTGACGGACTGCTTAGCCTGGTCAAAGATTTGCAGCTGTGTAAGGAAGAGGTGCATGGCTGCATATGACCTGCACCCCTCAACAACACTGCCAGTACGCTCCAGGTGCAGGGAACACTTCAGTGGGTTTTCCATTATGGGCAGTGAAGGGTATCCTGATAACGCAGCTCCTGTGGAGGCAGACATATGGCTCAGATCTCTCAGATTAGGTAGGATCTCTGGATTTTCTGGCATTACCTCCACAGTGGGCTCTGTCATTTTGCACCTGAGGTGGTCACAGTTGTGCTTGTGACATAGGGCACTTGACTGGCTTTTCCAGCTAGAATGGAAGATAGATCTTTTCTACATAGTGTTTAATCACTGCCAGACCTGGAGAAAATGGGACAAAGGTCTCAGATCTTTCTTTGAACTATCCAATTGTTGGGGTTTTTTAAATCCAGTAAGACTTTCTGAAATTTTTCTATGAATGAAGGGTTCAGAGTCATTACTGCAACTTAGATTATTTGACAACACTGCACATCGGCTTTTCTTAACAATCTGGTCTGTAGACTATGACCCATTCACAGACCCAGTGGTGCTGCAAAACAAACTCCCATCAATCAGCCAGGGAAGGATTTCTTACTGTGCAGAATACAAAGAGGATGAGTCCCTCACTTTATCTACAGGGAGAGAAGAAAAGGAGTAATGATCTGTGCTAAAAGATACAAGGGCTAAACTTCATGCCACAGGAGCTGTGGATAAAAAGAGCAGTGGTGGTGTAGAGGAATGTTTTTTCTTGTAATACAAAATCTGTAATTTGTAATACACAAATTGACACAGGCAAAATACTGTGTTAATAGACCAAATTTCACTGGAAATTAAACCAGATTTTTAATCCAGTTTGATTTGATGCTGTTCCTATAAACCTTTTCTGACACCAGACTCTTCACCTCTGCTTTGTGCTCCATAGCAGGTTGCAGCTCAACATTCATGATCACTCAGAAAACAAGGATTCACACCTCTGGCTCATTTCGAGAATAATGCCCCAGAAAATGGCATAACTGGAAGCCAAGGGAATGCAACTGAATGCAGAATATTCCTAACTATCTCCATAGAACAGAACTGGGAATGTCTCAGAGGCTCTAGATTATCTCAGATAAAATAGCCATTTTTAAGCATATCAGTGTAGGAGCGTTATCTCAGTCTGATCCCAAGGGATGGGCTTTTATCCAGTGATGATGGACACCATGATGCAGCTCCACTCTCATGCTGCTTCTCCACGGGGAAACAGATGTTCCTCCCCTAGGCTCTGTTGCGTACTTCCAGCCCTGTATGGAGTCTCACAGTAACCTTGATGCACGTGACCCAAGCCCCCAGTTTTTGGTGTTTTTGAAGGAGACGGCTCTGTTATACCAACCAAGAGCAGTGTCAGAGTCCTGGCACTGAGCACAGTGTCACATGCATGAAAATCCCTTGGGGCTGGGAACCTGAGCATGGTCTCCCAGTCACACCTTCCCCAGATGGCCAAATACTTGATGACAGCCCCTTTCTTTCAGTGCAGAAATGAAACCACTCCCTGTAACCCAGCCTCACATGAATCAAACCGCTGCCACAGGTCTTCTGTCTTTTAATGCCTGCCTTTCAAAATATATTTGAGGGCTTCTCTTCTCTGATAGTTCTATATGAACACCAGGAATTTTTATTATGTCTGTTTGTTGGGAAGATAAAAGAGGGACAAAAAGTGGATTTTGACCCTAAAATATCAGCTGCTGCTTTGATGGTTTAATGTATGACAAGATATGTGGTCTGGATAGAAATGTGAGGGGATGATCAGTTGTTTAAAGGCAAATCCCTTTATAATAGTGTTTTACATCTTGCCTTTAAAATTATGAGAATATGTAGATAACTTTTAAGTGTTTCAGCAAAGGTCCTTACAGAGGCTGTGTTATGTGGAATTTCTGTAAGATCTGCATCTCCATAAGAAAGAAAGCTGCAGACCCATGGTGCTGCTGGAGCATTGAGGCCAACACAGCAACAGCTCAAGTGTGGGGTGTAGATAAGTCATTCATGCTCCTTTCCCATCTCCACTTCACATTCATTAGCAAATGATGAGTTATGCTAGCACTGCACATGAATCACAACCTCACTGGAGGTGAATTTTGGATAAGCTCTTTAGAGGTCATTGTATTGTCAGGACTCTGATTTACAGAACAGAATGGTATCATTAGCACACAGTATTTGTACCTATGTAAATCTGATGGTGTTTTAAAGTATTTCTGCTGGTTTTCATTAACATAAATGATTAATCAGCATTCAAAATTCAGAACGATCATCTGTAAGCATGTAACATTTCATTTGATGCCTGAAGTTGAAGTCTTTGGAGGAGGTTATCAGTCTTTTCCAGACCTGTCCAATTTTATTCCTGAAATGTTTCACCAGCATCTGCAACAACGCTTCTCAACACAATGTATGACAGCCCTTTTGCTCAACTGACTCGTTAATGTCTCAGATTGTATTATCCCTGTTTAACCTGACAGATTCAAACAATGACAATTCTATCAAACCCTCAGGGGAAAAGGGCAATATGAAATGATATATTTTTGTCTTTATTTGAAGAAAGAAATCTATTGAATTGAATAAGTAAGTTGAAATGGCAGAGATTTCAGCATATGTAAAGTACATTTAGAAAAATACTTTAAAAAGCAGGAATGAGAAGTCCTGCATACAGAATACAATCTAGCAAAGCACTTCTGTGCTAAGAAACTCTGTTAGGACTAACATGTTTGTATCCTCAAAGACCATGAATCTTTGTGTGTCTCCTAGATGGAACAGCTGGTTTTACAGAAGGAAAGTTGTCAGTAGCAGACAAATACTCGGCAAAGTGAGACAGTCTTGACATAACTTTCCTATTCTTACTTTACACCCATGGGAACAGGAATTCCAATTCAAGCTTTGGTACCTACTTCTGTTGTGGTCTCAATGCAGAGAGTGGCTGGAATTTCAGCATAATAATGTATCAATAAAGGTGGAGAGTTAAATCTATTTTCAAGTATAGCATGACAGATCTGACCAGCCAGATGGCCAGTAAATCTCACTCAGTGACCTGAACAGCCCTGTGAGCTCCACAGGCAGTACCAGCTACATTAGTGGGACAGCAGACACTTAAATTATCTGTACACACCTATTTGGGTGCTTGAATTGTATATCCAAATCATGCCTTGAATCTCATCTCATGCAGGTGAACAGAAACAGAAAGTTTGGAGCAGAAGCTAACAATACTGGTGTCCCGCTCACAGCTTGCAGTGCCTCTGCCAGTTCTAAAACTGGGGTGATGGGGGAGATTTGCATCAGACACATAGAGCTGTTCCCTTTATCTGTAAAATTAAGACTGCTGAAGAGGGATTAATTTCAGGCCTAGATTTTTATTGACCTCCCTTACAACCATGATGGTTGACACAGGTATCTAAAGGGTGTGAAAAGTCAGGTTTCTTTTCCCCTTTATATCCCACCAGGATATGTCCAGGGATAGGGAGCTACATTTGCCATGTGGCTACAGAAAACATTAGTTAGTGAGCACTAGGCTGTAGCTCTTTTCTGGGTGAAAGACCTACTGACTCAGACAATCCCTCCAGCCCCTCAATTCTGTGATTAAATAGGGATCTTAGCCTTGGCTATCTACAGCACTGGCTATACATTTGTATTGGGTATAATGTGGCTTGAAGTTTTCTTGACATTGATTAATTATCTCATAGGCTCTAACTGTTTCAGGACTGTTTTCTGAGTATTCTTGACCAAGATGCTCATGACTGATTGTATATTGATTGTTCTATTGCATACCAGCAGCAGTAGTCCCAAAAAAGTTTCAGAATTCTGGTCTATACTCAAAGTAGTCCATATTCTTTTTAAACAGGAAATTAAGGAGCCAGTCCCAGGCAATTCCTCTGGGGAGTCAAAATTAATAATGACTTGTTCTTCAAAAGACCTCCCCATACCATTGTATACTCAAGCATGGATGACTTCTATTGTTTTTCCACAGACAAGACAACTATAAGAGTTTCTAAAGAAAAAAAAACACTTCATTTCTCCTGTGAAGGAGAGTTTTAGCTAGAAAAAAATAAAAAAAACCCCACAGCACTGAAATGCCAGTAAACTTTTAAGACCTGGTAACTACTAGTTTTCAAGTCATTTGAATTCTGGGAATGCTGTGCTAAGTCTAATGATAAAGCTAATTACTCAAAAGAACAAAATTTGAAAGGGTTTCATGGTGAATGCTTCACATTAAATTACTGGCACTATTTTGGTCACTCTGACATTTGAAAAAAAAGCACATGGTTGTATTCAGCTGGCTCATAAGGTTATTAGATACATCTCAAGGTGCCTGCTTTAGATGTACACTAAACAGATGTAATGTGGCTGTGGATGCTGTTTATCCAGCACAAATGCCCACATGCCCACAATAGAAAGCACGTAATTAAGTTCTGCACACACCATTACTGGAGTTACTGGGCAGCCTAAGGAATATTTCACTCTTCAGACTCTTGAGGGAATTTGTGCTCCTTCTTCCAGCATGGATCATTATGTTCTTTCCTTCACAGGACAGAAGAATACAAAAAGTGTGTGAAATATTTCAAACACAAATATTGTTTTGCCAGGAATTTTGAGTCACTGTCTTTGTGCAAGAAATGTCACTGTGCACAAAAGCAGGAGTAGCTTTTCCCTTGAGCCTGCAGAGTAGAAATTAATAATGCAATCATCATTTTGTGCATTCTGTTGCATCTTTCAACCTTGCTCCCCTGCTTAAACTCATGTCAGTCTTATTCTTTCTGTAATTATTTAACATGTAGAAGTTCTTTATGTTGGAGGATACAGTCATACAGAAATGTTTTCTCACCTCCTGGGAACAGTTTTGGTTTTTCTGTTCTATTTATTTATTTATTTATTTTAATATGTTTATTCATTTCCAGCACAGTTTTTATTAGTGCCCTAGTTTACAGAGCAGGGAATAAATTGCACATCTCTGTGTCTTCATCCTTTATTACAGCATTAGCCTTTCCATTATCTGCTCAGAAGCAGGGTTTAAATTGCTACCATTAGATCCAGCAATTACTTCATCGGCTAATTTAGCAGCAATCCCAATCAGTCAGTTGATGGTCCACAGATCCAAACTTCATGAGTCAGATGATAAAAGAAGAAACAAGAAGTAGCAGCTAAAACCAGGTTGAATTCAGGGGTTATTGGCTTCTCTCCACTTGCTTTTATGGTACAGCAAGTTAGCTAGATTGGAGTCACACAATGCTCCTAATTGATAAAGTAGCCGTGCATCAGATCAGACATTTTTTGCATACATTAATTCAGCTGGGAACAAATAAAGTGTAGATTAATTTTCTAGGATTCACACATAAAAATCCACATTTATTTCATAGGTATATATGAAACATATCACTGTGCTTTTGGGAGCTCACAGTTCCTATTTTAGAGTCATCATACATATGTGGTTTGTATCCTCCTGCCTGCCCCCTCAGGTCCTCCTCTCCCCTTCAGCCACTCCACCTGCAAGATGACAAGTTCTTCTCTGCCACTGTTTGGTGCCCACTGGGAACCGAGAAAATTTGAAATATTAAACTGGAAAGATTCAAACAACCTTAATTCTACCCTATTCCTCAGCCCTGTGGGCTGGAAATATCAGCCTGAATATCACCTTTTCAGTGGTTTAGTGGGAGTTCAGGCAAGTGATCTATTGCCCAGTCTTCACTAAGCTGACAAATTTACATTGACATCCCTCTAGTTACTCTGTGATGGGATTTCAATTCCAGTGAGTAAAAAATAAATTAACTGTGGTCCCCCAGAACAAGTTTCTGTACACATACCCTTAAAACCTTACCTTAAAGCTGGAGAATCAGATCTGGTAAAACTGCAAGCCATACTATTAGAGTTACATGTTGGTACCTCTAACTCAATTGTATGGTGTTTTAGTATGAGAGAGTCAGAATTAATGAGTCTATCAAGGACATTAAGACAAATGTAGCTGAAGTGGAATGGGTTAATTTTTCATACTAAGAAGCAATTAATTAATATGAGAGCACAAAATCCTGTGTTTTCACAGTCAATCTGCTCCCATTATCATTGTAGCCTGTGTAAAGAAGGCTCAGGTATTTCTAAATACCACTGAAATCTGTTCCAAATTTGTATTTTTTGTTTCTTAGAAGCAGTACATATACAAAGGCCACCATTTAAGGAAAGTAATGCCAGCTTGAGCAGAAGTGCAATAAAATCCAGGAAATCTTTGATGCACTGGATAACACACTTTTTACATCTTACTTCCACAGTCTGATTTAAGCCAAGCACCAGATTTGGCATCAGGGATATCTCTTCATTTCACTCTGGCATCGAGGATTGGCTTAGGCCTGGATATTTCCTTTTCTTTTTCTTAGAACATAAGGTATCGTCTATTTCTTAGACTAATCTGGGATTTATTTTATTATAGCAGGAAATAGTTAGTGTTTCACTCTTGAAATGCTTGGTCTTCAGTACAGGCTTATTTTCAATGCTTCAGGCTCATTGTAGAGGTAACTGTCATTGTTCTGGTGAATGCAGTGCATAAGTAGATTGTCTGTGATATCATCTGCAAGAAAATACTTAATTTTATTTAATGGCTGTTGGTCCTTATAACATTTGCAATGAACCAGAGGATCCCATCTTCATATCTTGGAGCCTTAAGATGAAGGGTCAGAGGTGCAGGCTGTAACTCCTGCACATGCAGTGGAAGACCACTGAAATAAATCCAGAAAGACCAGAGAATCATAGAATTGGCTGAGTTGGAAGGGATCCATCAGCATCACGGAATCCAGCTCCTGGCCTCGCATAGGGCACCACAAGAATGATGCCTGTGAGCATTGTCCAAGTGCTTCTTGAACTCTCTCAGGCTTGGTGCTGTTATCACTTCCCTGGGGAGCCTATTCCAGTGCCTAACCACCTTTGTGTGAAGAGCCTTTTCCTGTTATCCAGTCTAAACCTCCCCTGGCACAGCTTGAGGCCATTCCCTTGGGTCCTGTCACTGGTCACCAAAGAGACCACTGCCTACCTCTCCTTTTCCCCTCAAGAGGAAGGTGTAACTGCAGTGAGGTCTCCCCTCAATCTCCTCTTCTCCAGGCAGAAAAATCCAGGTGACCTCAGCTACATGTTTTATGGTTTCACCTCAAGGTCCTTCACCACCTTGTAGCCTTCTCTGGATGTTCTCTAACAGCTTATTGTGTTTTTTTTCTTTTTTCCTTTTTCTTTTTTCTTTTTTTTTTTTTTTTTAATTGTGGTGACCAAAACATCACACAGGACTTGCGGGGAGGCCGGCCCAGTGCAGAGCAGAGCAGGACAATCCTCCCCCTTGTCCAGCTGGCCATGCTGTGCTCGATGTCCCCAAGAACAGGGCTGGCCCTCCTGGCTGCCGGGGCACTGCTGGCTCATATTCAGCTTTCTGTCAGCCAGGACCCCCAGGTCCCTTTCCACAGCTCTGTCTTCCAGCCTCTCATTCCCCAGTCTGTCCACACAACCAGGGGTGCCTTGTTCCAGGTGCAGAATCCCTTGCTGAACTTCATTTGGCTGGTGATTGCCCATGACTCTGATTTGTTGAGGCCTCTCTGCCTTCAAGGGAGTCAATAGCTCCTTCCAATTTAGTATCATCATCAAACTTACTCAGTATTACTTCAGGTCCAAGATGCACATCTGTCTCCTTATTCTATCATCTTCCTAAATTTCCTACAATTTTACTGACCAGCTCCTCTCCCCAGTTCCTGGAACCAATGTAAGAAACTGATGTGAGAGCACAGGATGTAAGTGAAAAGTATTAAATGAAGGAAGCAGACATCAGTAACTTCATTTTCCTCCTGTCAGGTTTAAAATAATTTTTGATGAATAGGGAGAACATCTTTTCATGTGAGCTAAAAATATTACAGGAAATTAAATAGGGTTGTGAAGATGTTAAATCTGGAAAGTGTATTCAATCATTATAACATCAGTTTTAGCTCTGATTTGAGCTCAAAACCTCAAACTAAACTTAACTTTGGAGCCCTCACAACATCTCTGGAGTGTATTCTGGTTGCTATATTTATAGGCAGTGTTATATGAATGTTCTCTCTTTATGTGCAGCTATTCAGGAGATATGGAGGCAGTGGGTAGTACTCCGGAACACATCTGCTTGATGTACCAGCATTATGGAGTCAGGAAGGTTTAATTTAGCAGCTTTAACTGCATACATTGTTCACAGGGCTTAGATACTAGCAACCAGAAATTATTTAATTAATTTTAAACATGAATACCGAATTACTTTCAGGAAAGTTTGTATGTGGGAGTGAGCATGTGCATGTGTATTCTGAATTTATTTTCTGGCAACTGAACATCCTACAGACATTGGTTTGCTATTTCAAGGAAAGATGAAATCTAGACTACCTTGATCCTCACCCCTATCCTAAAGAGAATTTCCCAGAATGCTTGAGGAAATCTGACAAATCAAATTATTAATTGATTTTTGAAGTGCTTTTGCTCTTCAGACAAAAAGAAAAGAAAAAAAAAATGGCAAAAGGGAGACAGAATGAACACCTGAACACCTGTGCTTTGTGGAATGAAGCCTAGAAAGAAACATTTGGGAAACTTAAGAAAGAATATGAAAGAAAATTAAGAGCTTGATCTTATGCTTTAAGAAATTACTGGCAAAACTCTTGGGGACTTTAATAGTGAAAATACCAGAACTGTAAGCATGAGCCCAAGAAGGGAAGAAAAGAACAGGGCAATGATGAAAGCTGGTAGGCACAGAGAAATGGTGACAGTCAGAGAGCAAAGCCCAAAGCCAAACTCTTTCATGTGAAAATCTCCACACTTCAATGACCTGAGCACTTCTGATGTCCGGTAATTTCCTTCTTTGGGGAAGATGGCCCTAAACCTACTGTCACTGTGCACCGGCCTCAAGATGTTCAAAGCTGCTGATTATTCTTCTTTGAAGTTTTCTCTTTTTTTCTTTCTTTTTTTTTTTTTTTTCATCCTATCTGCTGTCAGCTTAGGAATTTTTACCCCACCAGTTCTGAGCACCTATGTCTCTGATGACTGGGGGAAGTCTTAAAGAGAGATTTTACAACTGTGAAAAAACCCTTTTCATTGTAATGGCTTGGAATATAGGTGATAAATTGAGATGCCTTTAGCTAATGCTGTAGTTTTATGTGTTTTCCAACAGAACAGGAGAAACCTGCTAGAGCAATTAAAGGCTCAGGGAAGGGAAGCAGACAGGATTTAGCTAAGATTTTATTAGAAGAAATAGTTTTGGCTTTTACAGTGTCAGTTCTGCAGGCCTGGGGCTTTAATCCTGCAAAGACTTTCCTGTGCAATCCGTGCTGGATGTTGCACCATGATGCATCATTCCCTGGTTGCAGGACAAATTCTTTTTCGATTGAGATTTCTGAAAACTTTGAAAAAAATAAAGCCTATGATTCAGCTCCCATTGATCAGCTGAACTACACCAAGCTGCAGAGCTTATGAGGATGTAATCTTTTGGGGAAGTTAAATTTTAACAGACTGCTGGGGATATTTTTGGTTTGTCATGTGCAATCTGGCTGTAATCTCATTGGTACCCACTGAGAAGTCAGAAAGGATGATGTCTGTGCTAGAGCTGCTGGTGAAAGGTTATTCTTAATTTTGATCTGGCAAGCGAGTTATCAGCCATCATGAATGACAAGATTCCTTCTCCCACTCAGACAGTGATGAGCAGACTTTAAAACCTACTGTCTTAAGAAGGCATAATTACTAAGCCATTTCAAAGTCAAGGGTAAAAACCTGAGATGCTTCATTGCCCCTTTGTAGGAGAATATGAAATAGCATTGTACGCTTTCCTCCTTGTCTCCATTAACTAATTCTCTAAAAAAATCTCAGCAGTTGTTGTTCTAGGAGGCAACTGACAGTTAAAGATTTGAAAGAATATTTTACCTTAACATGGAGAGAGAAAAGTGTTAGAAAAATATGAGGTTTCAGGCTATTTTTTGCAAAATCAAGTTCTGGATCAAATTGTCTGGCAACACAGTGGAGGTTTTACCATGAAGTAACCACGAAGGAGGGCATTAGCTGCTGAAAAGAGCTATTTATAAGTGGATGAAGCATTATGTTAATTTAAAATGTGGTGATTCAAAAAACAATTCATTTAAAATGCAGTGATTCAATAAACAATGGGGATTATTTCATGGGTTTGTGGGACGGCATCCCACCACAAATTAATGGAGTAAAGTTTTCCATCAATCCATCAATATCAGTGCTGATTTGAAATTGTGTCTGTTTTCAAAGAATAAACTAAGGGAAAAATAAACAACAAAATTATTTCTTAAGTAAAATCTTGCATTCAGACTCAAATAAATGTTAAAGAGAGGATCATTTTATCTAATCATGTAATGTGAGCAAATCTCTGAATAACAGCTGCAGCATGAAGAGGCCATCGGTGTTAACTCTCCATTATGGGCACCAATGTGTGATGGTTAGCTCTCATGAAAAGCACTTTGTTACACATGCAAAACCCACTTGCTAAGGGGACCTGAACCTATTTAAAGCCAGAAAGTGGCAGGCATCCTTATGCAAGCTCAGTGTTATGCTGTCTCTGCAATCCTCTTTAATGCAAATATTTGTGGTGAGGAGGTCCAAGCTAAGTAAGATCTCTACTGTCTTGCAGGTAATGATGGAGGAAAGGAAGAACAGGACAGAAGAGTGGTGTACAGCCAGCAGATAGGTCTACATTCAGAGTGAGCCCCTGACTTCTACAGACCCTGGTGCCAAAATGCAACAATTGCATTTATTCAACATGTCCACATTCAAAATATCTAAACCCTACTGCTAATGAAGACATACCTAAACTCTGTGTGCTGCATGCCCTGCTGCTTTCCACAGACTGACAAGTTACTTCACCTGCCTGATGTTTGCTTGCTGATGACAAAGAAGAGACCTCAAGCAGGAAATGAAATTGTCATCCCACACAAATACAGGCCAGAAGCTTTACAGTTACACCTTTCTATCTTATGAGATATTGTCCACACAATTGAATTCAAAATAATTCAAAGAAGCTGCTTGACTCTAATCACATTTCTTAAAATTATGATTTTTTTTTGCTTTCTGTTATCAGTCTGATGTCTGACTGCAAGCATACTTAAGGCACTGTGCCTCAGTAATTTATTCCAGCAGACAGATAGCTGAGGGATACTTCATGTACAGCCTCTAGTACAGTCTGGCAGTGGTCTTGTGATTCCCATAGTTCTGAAATACTTCACAGAGGCAGGATCCAAAACAAGGGAGGTAACATTTCTATTACGAGGTTTCTGTTGGATCTGCATTTAACAGTAACCCAGTAAATTAACTCTGCTATCTTCACAATTCTCCTGGGTGATGTCAGATAACCACAGCATGCAGCACAAATAGAGTCTGGCTGAAGGAGACTTCAAGAAGTACAAATTTATGAAAGTTACAGGTCCAATATTTTCTGGAAATTTCAAGGACCCCTTGTGCTAACAAAACTTTAATTACGAGAGGCTTGTTGAGACAGTGCTGAACTGTGAGGCTAGTTCTAAAAATTCATTAAGAAAATAAATGCCTGTTCAGTGTTATTAAGAAACAATGTCTAGGTAATTTACTTTGCAGGGCATATTATTGAATCTGGAGCAGGTTTACAGTCTTGGAATATTAATTACCTTGCACTAATGTTATCAATACCAAACACACACTGGTCAGCTTTCATAGAGCAACTGGTCTCTTTATGCAACCTAAACTGAAGCAATCCATTTCTTTCTCATGTTTCCACCTTAGTATCTGATTCCAGCCAAAGTCTAACAGCCAAAAGCAGGAATTTAGTAGGAGATTACATTATTTGGTGACAACCATGGTGGATTTTCTAATGATGCTGATAACAGCTCATTAATCACAAATGAAACCCTACCATAAAGTAGTCACTGGCTCACAGCACAAGGAGGAAGTGCATGCACAGTAAGGGAAATGACCCCTCTCCCCGCCTGCTCCCTCCCCAAATGTCACATGGCCCAAATGATGTTCACCAACACAGCCCATTTTGATAACCACAGCTCCTGTCCCACTTCCAGGAGCACTTTTCCTCCCAAGAAATGGGGTAAAAATAATCTCTGGCACGTCAGACATAGCAAAAGAATCTTCTGGGGCAGAAGTTCATTTCTCCAGCTCTCAGGCTCCCAGGCTGTGAGTATATAAAGGAGGACACTGGCAACATCACAGGTAATTTCATTACAAGGAAAGCTGAGTTACTTTTGGTTATGTAGGACCACGTCAAAGACAGCCCACCCTTGGCTGTCATTGTGCTCTGAGACTGATCTTTCTCCACCCCACCAAACTGATTTTGGCACTATGAAAACAACTTCATCTAGTGCACAGTGGCTGCTGTGACCTTGCTAAAGGAATGAGATCAGTTTCTGCCTCCTTGAGAGCTGTCACTTGCTCCGTCTCCTCTTCTCCATGGCAGTCCGAAATCCACTTGCTTTGGTCCCCAAGGCCCCAGGAGCGTAGCATAGCATAGCCAAGGTTTTAGCACAGCAAGGCAGGATGAACTTTGCAAGGTGATAGCCTACATTTTTAATCTTGTTCCTCTGGATGTTTTCCCTCCCTTGGCAATTCCTCATTACTTACTGTGTGTTTCTCTAGCAGACTCCTAGCCTCAATCTGTTGGTCAGTTTCTCTAACTCCCTTTAGCCTTGGCTTTGTCCAGAAGCTGCAGAACATAAAACATTGCATCCCTTCACAACCACAGCCCAGAAGTGATGACAGCTCTAGAGAGCATATCAGCCGGTAAACCTATAACTGGAATTTAGGATTCATTTTATGTTATCTTTACACTGCAGACCAAGCAGCAATTTTAATACATGAGTAAACACACAGATTTAATACACCAAATGAGAAAACATTCTCCTGGGATGTACACAAAAGAGTGTTTAATGTTTGGGGTTTGTTTGTTTGTTTTTGTGGGTTTTTTGTTTTGTTTTGTTGGTTTTTTTTTTCCTTTTGCCTCTAAGACTTGTAAGTGCCAAAAGACCTTGAAATTTATCTTGTAACTGCCCACTGCTTTATTTTTTTTTTAATCTTTTCTTTGTGCCATCCCACCCTCAGGAAACACTGTACACTACAAAGAGATACAGTTTGTCCTAGGAAAACAAAACCAAAACCAAAACCAAACAAAACCAAAACATTTTGCTGCGGAAAAAACTGAAACTAACAAGATATCTCTTCAGTAACTCCTTTCTCATCTTAGCAAAACATTGCTACCACTTTCAAAACATCTAAATGAATCCTTCCTAGTCTTCTTTAAATATTTATCCATTTACCTTTCGTTTTAATACACAGCCTTATGGCTGTATGAGATTAAACACTTAAAAAGAATGAATTCTGCCCTCACCTCTTGGGATAATCACCATTCCAAACCTACTGGGAAAGATACACCACTGTGGTTTTGGGTGGACTGATGCAGACCCTTGAATGTGCAACTTCTCTTCCTCCTCAGGTTGCAGCATTTTATTGACTTTTGGTGGTTAGCTGAACAGGCTGAATATCTGCGTATGTCACTGAAAGCTAAATCCAAGAATATGTAGTGTGTGACAGTCTAATACATTAATAAATAATAGCTGTGCAGAGGAAGGTAGGAATTCAACACCTTCTGCAAGGGTAAAAGCAGTGCCACCAGGCAGCCCGGAGTGAGCCACTCAGTCTGACAGGCTGGAGAGCCAAGGGCACGGTGTGGGCACGAATGACCGGAGTTGTCCAATGATGGAAACTCATCCTTAGTTAATGAAATTTTATGGCTGAAACAGGTGCTTTAAAGCCATTTTTGTTGTCCTGTATATCTCTCAAGGAGTCTCCAGAAGTGTGTTAATGGTGAGATAGCATGAGCCAAGTAAACGTCAAAGTGGAATACTTGGAAGTTGTCACTTGCAGTGGTGGATTGGCTCCAAGAGATGATACAGCTGGACCTGCCTTGGCTCCTGCAGACGTTTGTGCTTTGTGAGATTGGCTATGTGAGATTGGAAAAACCAAGAGTCCTCAAACCAGACAACCAAAAATAGAATTGCAACTATCCTCCAAACCCATTCCTAGAACTGTAAAGTCCAAAGGCTTTGAAATTATATATTCCTTTCCAGTCTCAGCACTATTTTGTGTCTCAGCCATCTGTTGCTCTCCTGCTTATCCCAGGGAGCTTTGCCAGCTGCATGTGCTGCACAGCTCCCCACTGAAGGGCTGCAGCCCAGGGAATGGCCTGTGCTGGGGCAGGGAGAAGGGAGAGGTAGGAGGAGCAGCCAGAGGGACTGTGGGACCAGCCACAGCCCCATCTTCAAGGTGGGGGGAAGTGGTTTTAGTTCCTATTTACCTTTAGAAAGTTTGGGGCAGCTTTCAATGGTAAACCAATTTATACATTCTGGATGTTTCACTATTTTTTTTGTTGCTTAATCCAAAATTTTAAAAAATCAGACAAAAATATTCTTTGAACAACCCTTCTAGGGATTTTTTTTTGTTTGTTTTTAGTATTTTACCAGAGTAAACTGTAATGACCTTGACTGTAATGAGTAGTGGCTGAGTGTCTGGAAGGCCAGTCAGAGTCAGGGACAACCCTCGTTGTGTGGACAGACTGGGGAATGAGAGATTGGAGGGCAAAGCTGTGGAAAGGGACCTGGGGGTCCTGGTCTGTGGAAAGTTGAACATGAGGCAGCAGTGCCCTGGCAGCCAGGAGGGACATCCCTGTTCTTAGGGACATCGAGCACAGCATGGCCAGCTGGGCAAGGGAGGGGATCGTCCCGCTCTGCTCTGGGCTGGGGCTGCCTCACCTGGAGTATTGGGCACCACAATATGAAGATACTGAGCTATTAGAGAGTACCCAAAGGGGAGCTATGAAAATGGTGAAGGAGGGACCACATGAAAGACATGGAGGGGAAGCTGTATGAGGAGCAGCTGTGTCACCTGGATTGCTCTGCCTGGAGGAGAGGACACTGAGAGGACACCTCACTGCAGTTACAACTTCCTCATGAGGGGAAAAGGAGAGGTAGGCAGAGGTCTCTTTTCTCAGGTGACCAGTGACAGGATCCAAGGGAATGGCCTCAAGCTCTGTCAGAAGAGGTTTAGGCTGGATATAAGGAAAAGGTTCTTCCCCCAGAGGGTGTCTGAGCACTGGAACATACTCCTGAGGGAAGTGGTCACAGCACCAAGCCTGACAGAGTTCAAGAAGTGCTTGGACAGTGCTCTCAGGCACATGGTGTGATACTCTTGGGGTGTTCTGTGCAGGGCCAGGAGCTGAATTCTGTGATGCTGATGGGTCCCTTCCAACTCAGCATATCCAATGATCCTGTGATTCGGTCTTATTTTTGATGAACAATTAGTGTTGTTTACAAGCTACTGACCACTGTCAGAAATGTTTCTGTGTTCTTCACCTTAAAAAAAAGATTATTTCAATGTTGTCACTGTAACCCAATTACACCCCATGTCACAGCAGAACAAAGGCAAATGTGATTTTGGCTTCAAGCCTGCCAGCATCGTTCACTGCTTCAGTGATTTTATTTCCCCTAAGTCAGCAGTATTTAAATTTGTCTGTACATAATTCCTTGTCATTTATTCATATCTCAACAGCTGGATTGTGGCACCATGCCCTCCATTGTATCAGTGTAGGCTGAGCAACACAGAGCCACTGTGCATCAGAGACCATCTACTGATTTATAGCTCACTGAGGCAGAATTTATTTTGGGATGACACAGAGTGGAAGATCCATTGCCAGTGGCTATCTGACAGGAGCAGGAAAGCAGCTACTGCCTAGTGCTTATGTGGGACAGGAAAAAGTCCACTTACACTGAGAAAAAACCTGGTAGACTACGGTTTTTTTAATGTAGCCAATATTCAGACCAGAGGTCTAAACAATTGCTTAAGCCAAAGCAATCAGTGCATCATTGTATAACAGGTATCAGCTGGGCAGAGTAAGTGGCCATTCATCCGTAGTCCTCTGCAGCTGTGAAATAAAACATTCCAGCTTACAGCAAGAACTTCTGAACCATGGTACCATTAGTGATTTCAGGCATAGCTTTGGCTTTGGTGATAGCTTTGCCTAGGCTGGAAATTATGGTAATGATCTTTATTGTTCTCTGGGTTAGACAGTGACTGTAATATCACTCTACAGAGTAATATCTCAGCAGATTAATCTAGATTTTTAACATGGATGTATATAAAACTTCCCTGTAGCCACCAAAGGAAAGCTGTCCAGTGGCAGTAAATTCTACAACAGATGCACTTCCTTAGCCTCCATTTATTCATCTGTGAAATAGAAATTCTATGATTTAACTACATTTCAGACTAGTGAAATTATTGCAATTTGAAATCAGGAGACATAACAATATAAATATTATTGTTGTTTTTAGCAATGCAAGATAAAAAACAAAACAACAAAACAAACAAAAAATCCGTAAACATTTTCCTAAATGTAGGACTGTGGCAACAGAAATTAAGAAGTAGCTGAAAAAAGGAGTTCTGCCTATTCCCCTTCCATATTGAACTCACACACTGTTTAAAATAATTCTCTACATCCATCAGCCCAGAGGAATCCTCTTCATGCACCCGTAAGAGCTCTCTGAGGTATTCCCAGCATCTAAGCATATGGGCTGAGAGTGTGTTTGTGCTTCAGCTCCTGAGGGCACCATGCACAGAGATAAGGAGCTGTGAGACTCAGCACCAGCTGTAGAAACACTGTTCAGGCTACTCCCCAATTTCCTCTTCTTGTGTTTATTCAGCAGCAGCAGCAGAACAGTAACCTCTGGGTACCACTTTCCAACTCCCATTCTGACTCGCTGCCTGACCCCAGAGAAGTCAGTTAACCTCACTTTGCCATTTTATGCCTGAATCTTAAAAGAATGCAGCAATTACCCTCCTCTTCTGGGTGTTGCAAAGCTTTGGTAATTCGTACTTGTCAACTGCTTTGGGATTCTTAGACAAAAGGACCTAAAGGATCAATATTAATATTTATGAGAATTCCAAACCTATAACATAGTGCATGCAAGTTGAATGCAGCTGCATGCACTTTTCTGGACAGCATTGGGCCACTGGGCTTATTCCTCTTCTCTTCTTACAGAGGCATGATTGCAACAGCATCCTTGAGTGGTTATGTCATTTAATGAGGACTATACTTGGCACTGGTTGCATTTTTCACAAAAAGAAACTATTACCTTGATATTCATGATACCCCAAATGTTGCCCAAATTGTTGCATACAAAATTTTGCAGAGGCACACGGACAGCTTGACATCCCTGCATCATCCCTTAGCTTCTTTCCCATCCTTTCCAGTAAGCCTTTCCTTCTTTGATCTGAAACATCATTAGTCAAATTTTTATTGTGGTAAGAAAAGTCCTATTTTCACAAAACTTTATGTGGTGTTCAGTCCTGCTTAATGACTGCCTGCAAGGTATGGACAATTACCTAGAGGGCTAATTGCATACATTATGATTCCAGCTTCATAGGGCAAATTTCTGCATGGCTGCAAGAGAAACGTGTCCTCTTGAGTGCCTCTTTTGATAACAGTAGCCAACAGGAATGGATGAGATTTCTTTCAATAAATCAGTCAATAAAGAGAGATCTGTAAGAGTTGCTTCCCTGAGTCAGAGGGCAGACAGAGAGCTACGCTACTGTTGGCTTCAGGAAGCACTGTGTGCTTCAGAGAATTGTCTCTGCCCTCCACCATGGGTGCAGTACCACAGCTGCTAGGTAGCAGGCCAGCTATTTGATAGACCAAATATTCATCCTTGACCAATAGTCAAAGACCAGGCTATTGGCTTTTGTAGCTTTCCTTTATGCCCAGCCAACCCTCCTTAAACAGAGTAGAAGCAAAGAAGGTGACAAACGTGGAAAATAGGTTTTTGTAAGTAGGAAAAAAAGCTGTGAACTGATCAGACTGAGAGATGTCTCCATGCACTTTTTACAGTCTGGTCACGTTCTCCAGTAGCTCTGGTGATTTGTACTTAATCACAGCCATTCTCCTTTGCTTCCCATTCCACTCCCCTCTCTGGCCCAGGGATGAAGTCACTGGCTAAGCCTGTGATGATGACAGTCAATGACATAGGTTATAGGCAGTATTTTGGTCTGACTGTAGTGATGGCAGATCGGCATTTTTACTGCAGGATCAAACAGGAAAAACTGAGCAGGGTACAGGAGGGAAAAACTTTATATATTTTAAGGCAACCAGCTCCTTTATATTGAGTTAGATGATAAATGTTGAATATACCAAAAAATTAGAGGAGAACGCTAGGGAGAAAGACATTTCTGAGTGTGGGGTATAACGCGCTTTAGGGATTTATGAGAAGCAAGAGCCCATTCTCCCATTCCTCCAGGCGCTCTTTTTCAATCTAATTAAGCGTAAAGAAAAGTACATGCAATTTCAGGATGATGTAATGCATCTGCGTAACTGAGCACTGCATTATGAAAGAGCATTCAGTGTAATGTTATGGATATTTGATGGAACCATTTCCACTATTAATATTCACTAAGGATTCCTAGAATTAACTATAATTACTGAGGGAAAGGGCCTAGATATGGCTGAGCACAGCTCAAAGAAAACATCTGTTCAATGCTCTATGCTGGGCAACCACAAGGATGGTGTCAGGCTGCATTACAAAAGGACAAGGCAACAAAATATGAAAAGAGGCAATTGAAAGAGAGCTGAAATAATGAATGGCTTCAGATTAAAACCTAGTTATAAATTCTACTGCTGACCCCAAGGGAGAGGACACCCACGTATTCACCCGGAGTTACCTGACTCTGTATGACTCTAGAGGATCTTATAAAGCAAGACCAGTATCTATTTTTATCCCAGAAAAATTCCCAGAATTTATGGTAATAAGGAGAGAATGTATTTTGTGAGCAAACCAATATGTCACCATATAGCTGTTTTGCAAATCAGACCCCTAAAAGCAAAGACCCCACACAAAGGAGGAGTATGAGGCATTGCAGATTGTTATTTCAGTTATTACAAGGAGCCACACAGAAACACTTTTTGATTCATTAACAGATTAGGTCACAACACGGCAAATAAAAGCTTGTTGTTTGTCTCCCGAAAGCTTGTAAAATTCTTGCTGACTTTCCCTAATTTGACAGCTCTAATGAGTTAATTTTTCAAGAGATGCTGAAGAGATCTTAAAAGCCCATATTCAAATAAGTTGTATGTTCTGTCATTGTTATCTTTCTAGTGTTAAGTTGTCCCACTGTGTTCATGAACACTTGCTTTAATATTGTGAGTCTGCTACACTCATGACAAGGGATCTTTGATGTTGGCCACAATATTAAAAAAAATACAGGGAAGGAGACTGGTGAACTCCCCATTATCTAGTCTGCAATTTATTCTGGCCCTGCACCAAACATAACACCTTTTCTAGGATGGAAGGCAAGTCTGGTGGTTCTGGCTGAATAATTACATCTTTTTAGGATTTCTGGTAGCTTGAATATAAACAGGTCTAACAGTCTTGGGAGGCCTCACCTACACAGTCTGTGACATCTACCAATGTCCAATGCATTCTAGAGTGACATGGTTTAGCCCTGTCTTCCTGCTTCTAAACTGATTAGAAAATGTCTTAACCTGGATGATACTGGGAATTTTCAATCTGATAGGTTATGAGATCAAAAGACCAGTGAGCTGTGAAGCAAATTACAGAAAAAAACAAAACAACTGAGGGAATAAATCCTTTGGGTCATTACATCTCTCCTACGTAGAATGTCACATAATCCTGTGCAAAAGCAGGTCAGACTGCATCTCCATTGCTGTGATCATTTCTCCTGTGGTGCTTCTGATGCAAGAGTGTCATATAATCTTACTCCTGAACTAGTCATAACCCTTCTTGTTTCCAGCCTAAAATAATAATGAGCAATATATTCACATTCGGTTCTGCCAGCACTGTCCTGTCTGCTAACAATTGTGTTTGCCTCCCCAGTACTCACACAATGAGGTATTGACAGACAACACACATTTCTGCAGCCTCCACTTTGCTGAAGTTAAACAAGCTGACTCAATATGTCTCTCCTTATAAGAAAATAAACTCTCAGTTTTGTCATTATCTCGTGGTCCACCTCTGCACCTGATCTAGTTTGAACTTCTCAGCTCTGAATATGGCCAGATTCTTACACAGGTATGGACTGTAGCTTTCTCAGTCTCTATCTGTCTGGAAAAGTTTGAATGAAGTCTGGCATCCTTTCTAAGTGCCTGCAGGCCTCTGGAAAGGAAAGCTGATTTTCTGACCTACCTTTTGCTCAATTTCTACAAGTTCTCCATGGACCTCAATTAAAAAACCCACACGTTTGCAGTGTTTTAGATCTTAGTATCTTAGCAATACTTCCCCTCTCAGCACAAAAACTTCTGATGTATCCTACAAGTGCATTTACTCCTTCATAGTCACATTACACTTTCTGTTTACCTCCATCTTTTCAAAGAAAAACTCTTACAGCTCTGTCTGCTCCTGAGGGCCAGGGTGCCAGCCGGTATCTGCATGGACCATTTGACCATTTCTCACCATCTGACTACAGGTACCATGCTGGCTATTCCTCTATCAGACTGATAGATTTGCTGAAAACACTCATATGAAAATCAGTATGCCAGTTTTTCAGGATTTCGGGAGAATGAGTATGATGTTCTCCTAGATGTCTCTCTTAGCATTATTTGAATTTTGTTTCCATATTGGATCCGACAGCTTGCTCTATTATGCATTTATTTTGGGGGTTTTTTTGTTTGTTTTTGGTTTTTTTTTTTTTGTTTTTTTTTTTGGCTTTTTGTGGTTCTGTGCTCACTAATTAAGTAAGAAATTGGAATTTGGTGCAAAGAGATACTTGAAGAGAAATGGGATTAGAACCTGGTGTTCTCAGCCAATAATAATATGTGAAAAGAGAATTTTCTTGTAGTACCTTAAAGCTGATGGGTTATTTCAAGGCTTGTTAGGAAGCATAATTGTCATCTTGTCCCTGTTCCAAATTGGAATAGATCATCAGTAATAATCTAGTGATGAAGAGAGCCACAGAACTGTGGCCTTTGGAGTGCATTAGAAATTAATTTTAACTTTTCCTCAGGGACAGTTCAGGTTCCCTTGGATTTAAGATGGTGTTGAGAGTCAGAACTTGTGGTCCCTGTTTCAGTTTCTGATAGTGAATCAAGCATTCTATGAAAAACTTAGTGAGCCCAAAGTATCAATTAGAAGCAAAATAAATTATCTAAAGTGTTCAAATTAAAAAATGAATTTTGGTTATAAATGACAAGACAGATTTATTTCCTGCTTGTTTCTTTTATATGGAGAGTACTATCCTGGAATAGTTCACAGAATTTAGTGAAAAATGAAATATGATTCTTTCTAAAAAACCAAAATTCTCACAATTCTTCTATGGGTATAGAATGACATTGTGAGCCTTCTTGCTATTATAGGAGTTGATTATACTACTGGTCCGAAGGATCCCTTCTTCACTTCAAAATGAAGGAATAAAAGTGTGTGAACATGTGATTTTCCATTTGAAGAGTGAACCAGAAATGAAATATACTACTCCATTTTGACACATTCAGTACCATTCTGTGAAACTTCTCTAGTAGTGTTCAAAAACAGGAAAAACAAAAGTTGATTTTCACATGTGTTCACCAGTACATAAAGGAGAGCCACTCTGTTCTAGTTTAAGAATGAGATGGCGCTATTTAACCAAAATGTTTTATACTTGTTGACAGATCTTTGAAATGCAGTGTACACACCTTGCAGTGGTTGAGCATTTCATTGGGAGATTCTCCCATTTTGCCTTCTGTGCTGGTTTCCCCTGGGGTGGAGTTAATTTTCTTCACAGTGGCTGATGTGTGGCTGTGTTTTGGATTTGTGCTCAACAGGGAGTTGATAATACAGAGATGTTTTTGTTATTGCTGAGCATAGTCTGCACAGATCCAAGGCCTTTTCTGCTTTTTCTACTGCCATTCTGGTGAGGAAGTTCGGGGTGCAGGGGAACTTGGGAGGAAACACAGCCAGGACAGGTGACCCCAACTGACCAGAGGGACATTCCAGACAATGTGACATAATGCTCTGTATATAAAGTGGGGGGAAGGAGGAGAAAGCAGGGACATTTGGAGTGATTACATTTGTCTTCCCAAATCACCATTACATGTGATGGGGCTTTGTCTCCCTGGAGATGGCTGAATGCCTGCTTGCCCGTGGGAAGGAGAGAATTAATTCCTTGTGCTTTTTTTTGCTTGTGTGCTTGGCTTTTGCTTTCCCTTGTAAACTGTCTTTATCAAACCCACGAGTTTTCCAGCTTTTACCATTCCGACTCTCTCCCCAGGCCTGCTGGTGAAGGAGTTAGCAAGTGGCTGCGTGGGGCTGAGTTGTTGGCTGGGGTTAGACCACAACAACTTCTCAGTCTTCTTCCCACTTCTTTCCTTAATGGGAACAGACTTCTGTGCAGGCTTGAGGATCAAACCACACCTCTGAACTTGCCCACAGTATTCTCAGTCACTGCTGTGATTTATCCAATTGGATGTATCTGCTTTCATTTTGGGAAGGAAAGCTGAAGGGATTTAGATTGCTCAGGATAACTGGAATGTCTTTTCTAGTGTGGGTCATTTTGACAGAAACAGGGCAGGAGTTTATCCCACATCTTTTCCACCAGCCCTGCAAGCGTGGCAATTTCCAGGTCAAGGAGGGAGGTAGGAATTCAATTGCGGTGAGGGAAAAGCCATTAACCTCCTTATCTGATACATCTCCTTACAATGCATGTTATCTGAAATTTGAGAAGCCATAAATTTTTTTTTCCCCTACCATTTTTCACGTAAGCTGCACGACCTATCTGAATGCACAACGGCCTGGAAAAGAGACATCACAGAAGTGTCCTGCAGCTCAAACTAGTGGGCCATCCAGGTGTTCTTTTTCCAGAAATAGAGTAGGAGCTGTGTAGAAGTGATACTAAGAGTGTAACATATTTTCCAGTCTGCTCTCTGCACTCTTCCAACATACAAAACTTCTGTATCAGCAGTGTTGGATCTCTCCACTCTGAGATGTAAAACACAATCTTAGCATGAAAACTGGAGTGTTGATCAAGATGAATTTGGGAAGAAAATAAAAGTGGCACATCCAAATGTTTTCTGAGAAGAGAAAAAGGTCAGTAGATAGTAGGGGCAATGTTGTAATGTCAGTGGAGATAGGAGGTGGCCTACAGCAAGGACTCATGTTTTGGGCCATGGTCCTGATGAAGTCCAATGAAGAAAGAGGGTTTACAATCCCAGCTGCTACAGGCACAACAGGGATGAGTGGTTTGGGCTGCATAAGCTGTGGCATAGAGATTGCTTAGTAGACTATGTTTTTCCTGGCCTCCAAGTTTCTCCTGAAACAGGAACAAGATGCAAACAGCCTATGGTGGTGGAGGTGGCTCTCTGCTTTTACTCTGGAGAGAGGCCAAGCTTTGCACATGTTTCAATTCAGTCTAAATGCCATCAGACAAAGCTGTTAAGTTTTTGGGGGTTGGCATCCACTGTTGGAGAGATTGTCTAGGATGTTGTACAGAAGTTAAATAGGAAAATTGAACAGTTGCACAATGTTCACATGTGGTCACAGAACAATGCTCCTGTGTAGTGACAGCACAAAAACAGGAGAACTGGCAGTGAGGAGGAGCCCATGAAGGTCACTCAGCACTATTTACCTGTCCACAATAGCAACCCAGCTGTTATGAGGGTTCATCAATTTTTCTTTGAAATAAGAATTCCCAAAAAAATACAAACATCAAGGCAGGCTTAACTCTGAGACTTAACACAGCTGGTGTATACACCTATGTGTAGGCAAGGTGCCTACATTTCCCCTTATCATTACTGGTGATCTAGGGCTTGGTTTATTTTCACAGACATGGTGCTGTAATGGGAGATTTTCTCTGTGTCCTACTTAGCATCCGTCACTTACACTTCAGGTCGTCTCAAATGTCACCAGTTGTTTACAATATATAGACAATAAATTAAAATAAAATTTCCCTCCCTCCCCCAAAGTCCTGTGTGCCCCTGCCCTACTCCAGTCCTCCCGAAATGAAAGTAAAACAAAATTAAAAAGCCCTTGAGCAACGCATTCCTTCATTCATAAAATGAAGACACTCTTTTGACATCTTGTACCCATTTTTATGTCAAGTTTAGGCAAACTCAATCTCCTGAAGGTTGAGAAATTGTGTGTTCAGTAGTTGCTCACACAGCCTTATGTGATGGATGCCTTGGAAGTACAGGTGGTCTCATTCTGCCTAAGATCTGTACAAACACAAGGTAGGTGTGTGATGTGTATGTGCTGCTAATCAAGTTCTGGAGATGAAATTCCTCTATTCTTGCTTTCTTATCCAGTGTTTGACCTCTAATTTCTGTTTTTAAAGGATGCTCCTGACTCAAGTTTCTTCTCAAGAAAGCTTAAAAATATCACCTACCCAGAAGTGCCAGTTTTCTTTCTGTAAACAATAATTTAATTACATTATTTCTTGAGCAGGCCATAGGATGCCATTCTGACCCCCCCTCATGTTGTTGTCCTGATACAAATACATCTGCAGCTCATTTGCTCAAATCTGGCTGTTTACAATCCCAGCAGGAGCTGGAAAATAATGAGTTTGATCACACAGTAAGGTAAGGAGGCTAGCCTGGCTTATGGAGAGACGAAGTACAATGCTTCCATTAACCCCCTAATGACATCCTCAATTGAATGTTTTTAAGCTAGAGCATAAATGTAACAGCTGCAGGCCTGTGCTTGCTGGAAATAGGGTTTGCTCACAATATTCAGTTAACTTCCCATGTGATGCAAGTTAGGACTCTGTTTCCTGCCTGTGGGGTCCCAAGACCTGCAAAGAGAAGAGTTAACACTCAGAGAGAGCTCCTCAGTGTCAGTGAAATGCCTAAGCTTGTTAGCTGAGCTGGCTTTGGAGAGAAACAGGTGCCTCCACAGGAAGAGTCAGCGGATCTGAGATGTTCCTCGCAGGGTGAAATGAATTGCTGTATTGCAGCAATTTTAATTTGGAAGCCTCAAATTAATTCAAACTCACAACAGCCCCCTGGTGTGCAGCTGAGAAGTGGTTTCTTTGAAAACAGAAACGGAGGAAAAAGAAAGTTAAGCTGCTTGTTTGGACATCTCATGAGTCACCAGCAGCCGGCAACGGATTTGACAAGACTTGGCTCCCCACTGCAGCGATATGAGCACTCATTGGATGTAAATCCTCCCCTTTGGAAATACAAAGGTCCTGGCAGGCAATTAGATGAGTGTCTGCAGATTGGTGAGGCTCCCCGTGATGGCAGTAGGGACTCCCTGGGCTCTCTCTGTCTGGTCTGTGGGGATCTCGGTGGGGAGGGTGGACCAAGTCTTCTGCTGTGCATCTGGAAACAGTGCTGGGATTGCACAGAAAGAGGCTGATTTCCCATTACATGAAGGGTTTTTCCACTACTCTGACAGGATAAAAGATGGTTAACACAGAGTGGAAGTAGCCCTGTGAAATGTTCCCTGGTACTGCAGTGTCAGAGGTTCGGTTTCAATACACCCCTCTGCAGCTGTTCCCCAGTTCCAAAATTAGGCTCTGCCTAACACAGATATTGAGGGTATAGAAAAGAGCCAAAGGTGATCACTCTGTACAACTACTGAGACTGTGCTTCAGAAAACACAGTATTTATTTTGTTGTACATTTCAACTGCTGCAGGTAACTGTGCACCCACAACCCCTATGAAACCCAGCTCGTGGCTGCGGAGAATCTCTGTAAACAAATTAACTGCTTGCTGGATAGAGCTGAGTGAGGCTGCATGCTGGGGCAAGGGCAAAGGAAGGGAAATCCTACTTTAAGGTTGTCCCAAAACACTAATCATGGAGCTATTCTTTTTGATTGTCAGTCAAGGGACAATTTATTCTGGATAATCTAAACTGAACCTTGTAGATCTCAATAGCTTGGAGAAGCAATTCTTCTGAAAAATTGCAACACTAAGCTGTAATATTCAGCATTTTTCTAAAGCCCCAGCTCCTTGAGTTATATGATTACACAAGAATCTCTGCTTTGGGGAAAATAAAGAAAAAAAAAGATCTGTTGATGTGACAGCTATACAGAAAAGTCTGAGAGAATCAGGAATGAAGGCTCCAACTTCAGAAAACTGGTAACTTTGCTTGGATTTAGATTTTAAATCCAAAAGGATTTAGAATCTGCAGCCCTAAAACTAGCCAGCATTTTACCCACTTCTAGAGGTAAGGGTAGGAAGGAAGTAAGCAATGATTCTGTCATCCCCTAGTGTGGCAAACATCTGCAGTGAAATGATCTGGGGTTTTGTTCTGGAGTAATTTTTTTGTTTTGGGGAGGTGGCGTTCCTTTAAACCTGTCTATGCAAAGAGCCTGAGACCTTTTCTCAAGAGCAAGTCCTATTAAATTGCAGTGCCTTAGACAAACAGCTGGGACATTGGTGACCTGATCCAAGAAGTGCTGGACAGGTTTGCATGTACAGGCATACAAAGATTCTCCAGACTAAAACCTGTGTGCTTTAATTATATAATGCTTCTGTGTTTGAATTGCAAATAATTATAATTCTGCATCTTTGTGCCTTTACCTGATGAAGAATTCGTCACTTCCAGACCTGGCATATTCATGCAGTTTTTCTGTTTTGTAAACAAATCATTTGTTTGCAAAGCTCTTAAAAATTCAACCTAAATATTTTTGCTACAGTATTTATGGCTGCACCAGATACAGCTGTGTGAAATGTGGCTTCTGATGCCACCTGTACCCTATGAAATGGATGTCCATAAATTATTTTAAGCTCCACTGGAATGAAAGTTCCTACATATGCAAAATCATGGTGTTCCAGAGCTTTAATATTTGAGTTCAAATTCATTAATGAACTTCTGTCCATTTACTGCAGGGAAGGAACTAGGATTTATTAC